>OU015494.1:176174322-176361822 GCA_907164885.2 Dolomedes plantarius
CCATACCAGACGGTAACTTTAGGCAAGTGTTGTGTAATAGTGTAGAATGCACGCGGATTTTCAAAGGCCCAAATTCGACAATTTTGGGTGTTCACTGTTACGTTCAGATAAAAATGAGCCTCGTCACTCCAGAGGATGTTCCACGGCCAGGAGTCATCGACTACCATTCGGGCAAGAAAAGCCAGGGCAAAAGATAAGCGACGGTCATTGTCGGTAAGAAGCAGTTACTGGTTGTGGCTGATCTTATAACGGAAAAGATTTCACTATTTTTATCAGGATCTTCTGCACTGTGCTATACGGTACGCCTAATTGTCGTGACACTGCACGTACACTGCTGACGCCATGATCATTTGTCAGTGACTGCTCGACAACGGCCGTTGCTACTTCTGAAACGACTTCACTGATAGGCTGTCGCCCAGTGTCTTCAAATCGAGATATCATGTTTCTCACACCTTGTGGAGACATTGGACCCCGACGCAATTAATCGTAATTTAATTGCCATCGTAATTGAAAGAATGATACTCGATCTCATCCTTTTTATACCCAGAATTCACTTTATTGCCATCGTAACTGAAAGAATGATACTCGATCTCCTCTTTTTTATACCCAGAATTCACTTTGAATTCGTATGCTTATGCAAATCGAATTGTTTGCTTCTTCACTTGCGGTGCCACATTTATCAACTTTTGTACCGTCATAATGCTTCAAAATGTATAAATAAAAGTTTCAAACATCATAATGCTTGAGAATGTAAAAATAAAAGTTTTAACTGACTCTTTTACTGTGCACAGTTATTTATTGCATGACTTTTCAAGCATTTAGACTGTAATGCGCTCCCTAGCAGACATTTATTTATTTATTTATTTATTTATTTTAGGGGGGGGGCGGAATCTCAGCGCATCCATTGAATTGTCTATCTGCAAAATTTCAGCTCAATCTGTCTTTTAGTTACAGCTACAGAGGTCGGCTCTGAATAGGCCAAGTTTAATTATGATCCCCTTACACACATATATATATATATATATATATATATATATATATATATATATATATATATATATAAATATATGTGTGTGTGTATGTATGTGTGTGTGTGTGTGTGTTTCTTAAGTACTTTGAACTAATTTTATGTCCAACACAGAGCTCTTGTATAACCTTTAGAAAAAGTACATTTCAAACTTCATTAATAACTCGCTTCCAGACAACAGTAAGCTTCCTTTCTTGTCACTGTGGAGGGTTAAAAGATTAAAAACTCATTTCATCTTAATCAAAATTTTTTAGATGCGCCTGAGCTCATAATGTATTAGCTATGAAATAGTTTTAATCATAGAAAAACGCTAAAGTTGATTTAAACCTATTCAAAACTCAAAATAAATATAAAAAAGTGTCATAAAATAGAATAATATTTAATAAATCTCTAAAGCAGAATTTTCTAGGAAGTGGTGGTGTGGGGGGGATCCAGCAATAAGTGTACGTAACTACTTTCGAGAGTGCCCTCAAATAGGAATATTTACCACATAAGTGAATACTCCATGAACTTTCTTTTTACATTTCATTCACCTCAAGGCTTTTTTCGTTGTCTTCCTGAAAAATGAGGCAATAATCATCAGACGCAAAATTTCTTTCATTAAATTTACAGCTGAAATATCTAAGGCAAAAGCGGTTGTTTAAATCTTCGCATTATGTTTAATAATTCAACAATAATAACGGTTTTCGCATGCAACGGGAAAAAATGGGTGTTGCCATCTGAAAATTTCGAGTTTCTATATCTATAACCGTAACCGCCACTTGGTTGCCGTTCACAGAATCCCGAGCTCATACCTCTGAATAACTATATCTGAAATCTCATCTCGATCGGTTGAACGGAACAGCCGCTAGAGGTCCATATATCGGCAAAGTTTCTTTATGACCACCCTGTATATTATCACATGGTTCGTGAATATTGTTATAATGAAAATATGTCATCGGGAGTTCGAGACAAAACAACTTTATCATAAGACCAAATAAACCCGTTTTGCCGAGTGATGCACGACTAAATTCGTTTTTCTCATTAGAAAATTAATAACAAGAAAATTAACAACAATATAACCCATGTGAATAATTAATTTCTCTGCTAGAATATAATCATCCTCCTATGCTTCGAAACTGACATCTTAAACAAAAATTGATTTAGCTTTAAGTTGTGTGAATAAGTCCTTTTAAACAATTAAAATGTCAAAACCTTTAAGAAAATCATAAAATTTTTATCCAATTTAACAGCTAATAAAACATTGCGTACGTAAAATTATACAATACAATAATTTAAGCTTAAATTATATGGATATATAAACTTCACTTTAGCTTTTACTGTTGTTGCTTTAGCAGCACTAAGACTTTTCGCTACGCGGGGTGGGATGATATATATTTTTTTTCTCCGTGTTAGAGCAATGCACTTAAGTTATATTCATAAAAAATCACTGAAACCTTGCATGTGCATCCATTACATTTGCACAGGTCGAGGCGAGTAACTCAAAACTAAAGATGTCGAATTTCTCGTATTCATTGGTATAATTACTCGCATCCATGTTGGCTTTAAATCCTGTTAAGACTGTTTACGAATTATTACAATTTTTTTAATCTTCCTTTGATTATGACTTTTTTTAACAAAATATTTTGCATGTAAAACCCTACATATAATTATGACCTTTAGAACAAACTGTTTGTGTAGTTCAGAGGGCTACACAGCACTAACTCTTACGCTATCAATTTCTTTTTGTTTTAATCAGAAAAAATTATTTATAAGGTAAAACACGCAAAAGATAAAAAGGAATTTGGTAATAGCGATGACTTTGAAAATCGTTTGAAACCTCGGGCCCCTCCTCTTTCGCGTATCGGCCCATATGACTTTGAAAATAACACACCTTCGTTATAACCGCTAGTTCCAATGTATGTCTTACGAAACATTACTGAAGGCTAAATCCTAGAACTAAACATTAACGCAATGAGTAATATTCTAGCTAATATATGATTCGCTAATTCTTACAGTACCAATATTCTTGCCATGCTCTTAGATTATCAATTTACTTTTTCCGTTCGCAATCAGAAAATTTCCTTTAAGGCGTGTCATGCAGCGGAAATAATATTCCGCGAATGATTTCAACGAAGATTTTGCGTAAATGGCACTTTTGACCACAAACAGTCAATAAATATACATATGAGTTTGGCAACTTGCGTTGTAGTTGAATTCCAGTGGGAAACTTAAAGCCTTAGTCTAGAGCAGGGGTGTCAAACTCAAAGGCTACCTTGGACCAAACAAACAAGGTTTAACACTATAGGTGGGCCGCCAAAAAAAAAAAATCAATATTAATAGACACGTAGGTTTACTTACCTAATTACAGTATATTCAACATAAATATATGCATTTTGTTTAATAATAGCAAAAAAGAGTATCATTAAAAAACATTTAGCGAATTCTTCCTATCATATTATAATTCTGCGTCGGTTATTTTATTATATATTATTGTGTGCCAATATATTGGCCGGGCCGCAAAAATGTTCGTCGCGGGCCGCGAGTTTGACACCCCTAGTCTAAAGCCTTCAAAAATATACTATTTTTTATACACTACATATACACTACATTTTTATACACTTTTTACTATATACTATTTTTTTCTTAGTACCTACCGATGAACAAACATTATTTAAAAATATGTATCATAATAACGTCACATTCTAGGGCGAAATTTTTGCATGCCTCCAGACTTGAGTCCTCATTTCTCTAGGACAGTGATTCTCAGCTTTTTTTTTTTCCGCCACGTTTCACTTTTAATAATTAAAAATTTCGGCGGCACACTAACAATAAGATAAATTTGAAAGATTTTTTACTTGGATAATTGATTGATGTACGCATATTTTGTAAAAATAGCATACAAAATAATTCGCAGTGGCGGCTCACTTAAGTGCCGCCACTACGAACAAGTGGTTGAGAATCACTGCTCTAGGACAGTGGTGCGCAAACTGTCGGTCGCGACCCACCGAGGGGTCACGGATAGTTTGAAGTAAATTTATATCATTGAATTATTACATTAAAAAATATGCTTTAAATATTCTATAACATATTTATTATTTTTATTTTCTTACATGATACGATATTGTTCTATAAGGTGTCGCCGGTTGATGGCCGAATGGCTAGGGCATTGGCTTCCGGTACCAGAGTCTGTGGGTTCGAGTCCCAATCTTGGCGTGGAAGTTTGTAGCCGTTCCGAATCGGCTTTAAGCAGTAGGGCCCTGTCTAATTTGTCATCGTGTAGCAAAAAATTGACCGTAGTGCTCCAAACCAAACCAAACCATATAAGGTGTCAAACAGTCTTGCAACGCTATATTCACATTGTTTACATTCGCTTCTACTTATCTGTGTGAGAATGGCTTTTAAAAATTAGTTGCTATAAAAACCATATAACGATCAAGTCTTAACCCAGAAGATGATGCAAGAGTAGCACCTTAAAATATTTCAACTGCTATCTTGAACAAAAAAATATTCGAAGTCCAGGTTCACCCTTCTCATTATTTTGTTTTACTATTTTAGTTTTATATAAATAAATGCAGTTTATGATTTTCCATGTTTTAATATGATGCTTATAATTTTGAAAGCATGCTCTTTTACCTAAATGAAATAAAAATGCATACTAATATTTCAATATGAAGTTTTGATTACATGAGATTTGGCAAAAACAACTGTAGAAGTCTAAGCGAGACTTTTTTTTTTTACTGTTATTAGGCAAAGTAAATATATACCCACATTCTACAACAGTTCATTAATTTTTAAAATAGTTTGTAAAAATTTGCTTATTCCTTTTACCTATTTTTTACAAACATTTTCCTAATTTTTAGGGGAAAAAAATTGCTACTACCAAAAAATGTTCATTGGGGGTCGCGTAATTTTTTTATTTAAAGAAAGTCGTAAAAAGTTTACGCACCACTGCTCTAGAACACGGGTTCTGAAACAATGAAAAATTGGAGAAACCTATAAATGAAACATTTTGATGGACGTCATTTTCAGATGTTAGTTTTTAGTCTCGGTAATTAGTAAACTAAATTGTACAAACGATTTAAAAACTTAAATGTTTAAAGTGAAACTATTGCATCTATTGAAAATCCAAATTTATCAATTTTATAATCCCAAAATGCCATTTAAAAATAATTTACACAAGTACGTAACAATTATCTTTTTCCGGTACCATATTTTTTCGGTTGTTTCTTTTTTATTATAATCATAAAACCGAATTCCTGTTTTATTCCGCGTATTCTCTATAATATCCTGTTATCGTTGCTATTTTGTAGTCACGATAAACATTGAGAAAGTAGTCCGCTCTGAGAGGTATGTTGTACAACTTTAAAAAAAAAAAAAAGATAGCAGTGTCAGTTTAAGTATACACTTCTCTATCGTTAATTACGGAGAATTGTGGAGTTTGTTTAGAAAACTTTCCTTTACATTGTGTATCATATCAGATATAATCACACTTTTATTACAAAACATTTTTGGAATTAAATGTTACCTAAATAAAGCTTTTATAAAAACTTTGATTCAGGGAAACTTCATCACTGACTCCACTCTATTAACTATCCAGTAGGAAATACAGCTCGAAAACAGGTCAGAGGCAAGAAAAAACTCAAAGTATTTACTATAAATAACTGAAAATTCAACTAGATTTGCGACAACAAATAAAGCTATCTTTCTCCTGATTGAACGTATTCAGCCTTCTACCTCCCGAGAGAAAAAAACTAAATTTGTTTTTGAAATTCATGAATAGAGTTTAATTTGCAGTTATTTATAGGGAAGACTTTAAGGTTTTTCTAATTCCCTATTCATTACATGTTGCCTCCCTAGAGTCCAAGAAATATATTTTGGAAGATTTTCTGTTTGAACATATCTGATCGTCAACATTTGTAGCCGCAGAACATTAGCAGGGGAAAGGTTAGAATAGAATCCCAAATTAAATGCTTCCAATGTCATTAATATGTAATAACTGGAAAAAGGAATTCCATAATCTTTCGTCATTGAGATTTTTCTGGCTACGTTACTGAATAACTATTAAACGCCCTTGAAACTCAGATCGCAATTTTACCACTTTTAGTTTGGGGCAGTGTTAAATTTAAAACAATCAGAAAAATTATCAAGAAGGGTATGAAGCAGATCAACCGGGTTAGAGTCTACAAGTTGACAGACAAGAGTGAAAAGTAACAAGTTGGTGTTGATTCCTTCCGGGTAAATTCTTGACTATCATGGTACTATAATTTTAATCACATTTGGCCGGTTGTAAATTTAATAAATAGTAAAAAAAAATAAATAAATAACTATTCGACTTCAAATCACTGACATAATTCAAGGATGATTGCCTTAATAAAACCTATATTAGGTCTTAAAATTTTGTGAAACACCAGGTGAAAACTGGGATTAAGGAGACTTCTCAAAAGCTCTTAGTTGTTAGTTCAAAAACTAATTTGTTATAAGTTATAAATCTCGTACAGATCTCATTTAATAGCATAATACTTTAAAATGTTAAAAGGGACAAAATATAATGATAAACAAATCAATTTGGGGAGAACTGAAAAATATTTACTACAACACCATGAAGTTATGCTGATTTACATCCTTACTTTATCGTCTCACTTTAAAAAGCAACTGTGTGTAACAATTACGAATTTATCTTCATATCAGGATTTTTCAAAAAAGTTACAGAATACGTTAGTATGTAACGAAAATAAAAGACTAGATCATATAAACTCTACGAAGTCCGTGACGTTGAGTTCCTTTGCAGCCAATCAGATACACCCTTGCAGTCTTCAATTTGCTTTTGAAGAGTTAGCTAACTAAAGGGAGAAAAAGTTGTATTCTCTTAAAATGCAGTTTATTTTTGTGCTTTTTTCTAAAGAAACCTTTGTACTTTTTATGTGACGAATTGCGAAGGAAATGAATATTACCATGAAGTCGACTTCAAAAATTGTAAGATACAATTAATACTTCCTTGAAAATAGTCAACAGCCAGCTCTCAAAAGCTCTTAGTTGTTAAAACCCTAATTATGTAAATTAGTGCATCGAAAATATTTTAATGCACAGAGTATTAAACTATATTCAGAATATTTTTAAAAAGTCAAAATATGCAAATAAGAGTCCTAATTACGCGAATTAGTTCACTAAAAAAATATCATCACCTAAAACAAAAATTTAAAAAATTCAAACAATTCAAATACATTCGAGAAAATTTTTTTTAAACAAATGAAGTACAAAAGTTTAATTAATTAAATTATAATTGTTCAAATACGTATACGTAACAAAAAAAAATTTAAACATTGAACTGAAATTATGTAAATTAGTTCATCAATAAAAATATAATTTACCAACCAAGTTCTTGCTGGAAACACTATTTGTTTCTCCCAGAGTAATATATTCGTGTAAAAACACATATTAATATGCAAATTCTACATCCGCAATACGCTTAAGCTATTTTAATGTCCCTTACCCTGACTACTCCGTCGTCACGTTTATAAGACTTTATCCAATCGGCTGCAAAGGAGTACAACATCACGGACTACTTAGAATTACTAGAATTTCTAAGGTTTAGTAAAAAAAACAAAAAAAAAAAAGAAAAAAGAGCAAACCTTATACTGAGTATCACACACGTAAATTTAACTTTCTTCAAAGGAACAACTATTCCTTGATAATTTAACTAAACAATCAGTTTGATAGACAGGTTAATCTCTAACCTAAAATTTCCGTCGAGAAATACGTTTTCGATTCAAGATTCTGTCTAGAAGATTATAGAAAGGAAATACCAGGGATGGAATAAGTCTGCTCCATCAACAAGGCGTCTCATGTTCATATCCCGAACTGGAAGAAGCCATTCAATATGGAAAATTGCAGGAGGCAAATTTTGCCTTTTTTATTGAACAATCACTGTGACCAAATTTTAAGTATTTCTTCTTTTACAAATGCGCATAAAATCAATATTTCAGGGTTATTTATTTATTTTCTAACAGAACCCTCTTCTCCAGAAATAGGTACGGGTTGCGTAACTATTCCCACTTATATCCGAATACATATTTAAATAAATTGCGATTCGTTTCTGTACAGTCGAAAGAGATTTTTCCATCTCCGTCAGACTGGCTCAGGATTTAAAAAAAAAAAAAAAAAAAAAAAAAAAAAAAAAAAAAAAAAAGAAAGAAAGAAAGGAAGGAAGGAAGGAAGGAAGGAAGAAGAAAAGTAAAACGAAACAATTTAGTTTGTAAGCGTATCTTAAATGCACAAACCGTTGTCAAAAAAATTATTCCACAAACACTGACCTCCTGTTTTTTACTGTCATGCATCTTTTCTTTTTTTTTAAATTCATCTAGATATTAATGTTAATAAAGAGAATTATAAATTAGAATAATAGAACCACATAAAAAAACATGCTTCAAAGTTTAGTATGGAGTCTTAAATTTCATTCCATAGACTTTAAGATTAATCAATTTATAACGAGTCATGGATGTGTTGGGGAATATCAAAGCAGATTTCACCAAAAATCAGATGTGTGTACCTGTGGAAATATCCAAACGCTAGACCACTGTTTATTCGACTGCGAGCAGTTCAGGGACCTAAGAAATAAATTGCCAGCGGATGTTGGAACATGGACGAAACATAAGTTTTATTGTGACTTTTATTGTAGAGGCTTCATTAGGAAGGTGGTGGGTATTCTTATGGATACTTGTATCCCCTTCTCTCATGCCACATAGCATTATTCTTCAATCAATAGAATCTTGTATTATTGTACGCATGTAAATGTATTAAGTAAATTGTATTTATGTGGGTGTATTTACGTAATTCTCAGGTTAAATTGTATTGTCATGTTGATATGTATCTATATAAATTTGATGTAATTATGAAAAAAATATAATGTGAAATAGTAATAATTGTGTAATGATATTGTAAGCATTATAATGCAATCTGTAACAATAAGAAAAAGAAAATAAGAAGAAAAAGAAAGAGGAAAAAATGAGGAAAAGTGAACACAGGAATGATGGTTGCCACTAAACTGCTAAATTTTGAAAAACAATTTTGTTAATGAATTATTAGACGTTGTTCGGCTTGGGGGGCAGGGGCTGGAGGTCCCAGTGTCCTTGAGCCAGTGGGTCCCAGTTGAGCAGGATTGCGCCCGAGACGATTGGTTATCAATTATCCGTATACCTTAACGGTTGGACGGGCATTCAATTAAATTATATGAAAGTTAACATTTTCATATCTTTTTAAGAAGATTTTACCAGGGAAACACCATGCCTATTCCTTCATTGCGTATAGCCAGACTTACTCGTTGCTATTCTCTCTTAACGTAATCATAAAAACGAGAATATTTAATAGATGACTGAAACTATACCTGCTTGAGAAACACAGCAAAGAAAAAAATGATATAAATAAAAATCCTAAAATGGTGCCACATGATATCTTATGTTTTATTTCTACGCCTTATTAAAAATTAAATTTGTTTCATAAAGAATTAAACAATTTTTTATGTCATGTCACTCCAAAATTAGAAACGTTTTGCCTGCAGGCTGACAGATTTACACATTAAAAGAATGCACAAAAATCAATGTCAATTTTTACAGATCTAAAACAGAATGCACAACATGGTATAACAATCAGTGATGAACCATACTGAATTATCATGCAATGCAACAACCCTAAAAAGTGGGTTCTGCAACCGTTTTTATGGCACTTTAACTAGGAGATGATGCTATAATTGATAAAAGGTGTACACTGCAATTGAAAAGAACTTTTGGAGGGGAAATGATCCACACAGTTATATGGCAACTACAAATACAATATACATGGCCTTGATACAGTCCAAATTTATGCAAAGCTACTGATTACATTTAAATGTGTATTAAAAAAGGGAAATGTTTTAATGATAAGCTCAGTCCAAAAAATAAACCTGTAATACAAACAGAACAAGAAACAATTTTAATTTAATTAACAAAAACAAAAAATCATAAAATAGTGCCTTGTTTCAGTTCTACATATTTAAACATAAAATTAACCCTTTAACAAATTAAGTTTCATCATACTTCTATATGTCATAGAACTTATCATTTCGTAGCTTTTACACATATTGATAACTTGACTATTATAAGCATTAACAGCACAAGG
Organism: Dolomedes plantarius; assembly: GCA_907164885.2. Taxonomy (NCBI): domain Eukaryota; kingdom Metazoa; phylum Arthropoda; class Arachnida; order Araneae; family Dolomedidae; genus Dolomedes; species Dolomedes plantarius. The sequence continues at coordinate 176,184,482 of OU015494.1, forward strand.
CCAAGTGCACAAAACTAACTGCACATATTTTTCTCACTAAATGTTTAAAAACTTATATGGAATACATAACTGAACCAAAATATAAGCAATCTGAATCACCATCATAATACAATGATCAACAATGCATCTTTCATTCAATTTTTTCTAACCTTGAAAACACAGTTGTACACCCTAGAAATTCCACCTTATCAAGGAGGAGATATACTTCTTAAATTATACAAAAGTGTGACATTTTTTGAAGGGGCCTTTTGTCAGTGATATCCTCATATTTATGTGGAGTTTATATGAATAATTCATATATGCCCCTGATTACAACAAGAATTTCAACACAAAAAAATCATAAATGATTGCAATAGAGACAGTCAAATGTAATTCTCTGTGGTCTGAATGTGACAACTACTATAAAACAAAATTATGTTCTATAAAGAATTATGTTACGCAATACTACTACCACATGGTGCAACTCATGAATTAAAACTTTCTGTAACTGATTAATAATTATATGCACTAAGGAGTTGCAGATAGGGTACATCTATTATAAATAATATCACCAGTTACAAACACAGTTCCTGCATAGCTACTTCCCCATCACATTATAGATATCTAAGCTAAGAATCAAACCTACTAAATTCAGAAGTAAATGGAGAGGGTTTATTAATATACATAAATATACAAAAAGAAAGTATAAATAAATTTTGTTGCTTGGCAAAATTTAGAGGTATTTTAAATTTTGAGGGCTTTCTTTCATAATTTGCCCTCCGTAATATCAGAAATTATACTTGTTTATATATTCTGCAACACACATATAAGTCCTTTCTTTCACAAAGTTTTCACTTAAGTTAGTTTCCTCTACAAGTTATTTTGTTAGTCAAAATATGTAGATAAAAGTTACTCCTTAAAATATTTAGAGTAAGAGAGTATAAAGTTGTATTTAAAAATTTTGTTAAAATATATGTATTTAATTATTTTCTTTTAACACCATTATTGCCATTGAGTAAAATTGTGATATAAAGCAAAATTAAAAGCATATTTTGTTAGTCTAAAGGTAATATACAAACCTGTAGTACAAACACAATAACAATAACAACAACAAAATTTTATAAAACCATACTGAGAAAGGGAACAAAAAATGGTGATACAGTTTTACTCATAAGCAAACAAAAGCTTAAAAAATTAAGTTACTGGATAATTCCTACCACTTGCGTAAAAAAGAGCTTATAGAATATTTGTAATCTACAGTAGCATAACCACAAGGGGTGGTTGGATGTTCAGAGTAATTCTCCCCTTCCCCCTTTACAGGTGCCTAAAAATTAATAAAAATATAACTCTAAGATTAATTTTGATTAAATCTGTCCCTATGGTATCAAAAACTTCCCACAGAAAATAATTTTAATTACATCAAAGACAATGACTGTACAATTTACCAGGCTTCAATATAAATACTGAAATGAATCAAACAAGCAAAGCACATAATTTGCCTCAAAGTATTTATTTTCAACTAATTTAAATGTTTGTTATCATTTTATTTCAATATTTATGGCTATTCATATGAACATGAATTGACAGATTTCTACTACCTTGTATACTTATATAATTTTTTGGTTACACATTTCTAGTTTTGTTTTCAAGTAACTAAAATATGTTTGAGACACTAAGAAAGTTTCATTATTTCTGCCTAATATGACATAAGTTAGGCATACAACATCTGAGATTAAACATTAACTTATGATTATTAAACTCTCTTAACAAATTATATTGTAATTTTTAATCATAAAATTTGATGCCTTATAAAAAAAAAATCTCATGCACTACCTCACTATATACAACATAAACTAATTTTGACTTTTAGCATTAAAAGCATTTTCAGCAGATTTCTCCATGCGCTGGTTTAATGCCTAACATCTGATATAGACTGCCTCAGATGCTTTTCAATACCAAAGTAGAAAATTACATAATTCACTAAAAATACTTCTGAAGCTAAAAACATGGAAATAGAAAAATCCATTTCAAGTGTTTAGTAGGGTGATAACCTATTATTCTTTTTGTTTTTCACTCATTAAGTTTCTCTCAGTTTACCGAAAAAAAAATTTTTTCATAATATTTTCTATAAATTAAGTTTTATTCAATCACCCATAGAATATGCATCTGGGAATATGAAGAACATAAAATCTGAAGAAATCTACTATATGTTTGTTAGCAAAACGTGATTGCGGTATACCACTGATCATATTACTGTACCGGAAGATATAAAATTCTAAACAAAACAGCCAATTCTCACTTATTTTCACTGAAACAACAAATCTTTAATTTAACACAAGAATAAAATAAAAAAACTAGGGATCACTTTATTCAAACACAATGGCTAAATTTTAAGTTTTAATTATCCTGTTTGTATAAATTTATAAGCCACCTATAGGTAAGAAACTCACATTTATATACCTTTATTACATTTCATTCTAAAAAATCAAAACATTATTGACTAAAACAACATTGCTAGATAAATCGATTAAACCAACTAGTCCATTATGATACTACAATTAACAGATTTTCTATATAATTCAGATATAGTATCTTTCAAAGAATATTTAAAACATTTATACTAAATGAAAACTTTATAAATCTCACTTACTTAAAAAATACTTAATAAAAAATGCCTAGTGTAAGAATATCATATACCCAGAGAACTAGGACAGTACATATTCATGATGTATTATATATCAGGTTACCACCATCAAAGGTATGTTAAATAACCATGATATGCATTAAAACTTAAACTCACGACGCAACAGTCCGATGTGGACCAGGGCCGGCGGTACCCATCTCCGCTTTTGTAACCGTGGGCTTGGGGTGCCATACAGCATATGTCTCAGTCAGGTGGTCAACCTGACATGGGACCCCCAGAGTTTTAGTTCCCAAGCATGCTTGGTCCTCATTTTATCGACCTATTGAAGGGATGAAAGGCTGAGTCGACCTTGCGCAGTCACAGGGTTGAACCCTGGACCTGTGGGATGGCAGCTTGACGCTTTTTACCACTACGCCACCGGGCTTCCCATGATATGCATTAGACCTATTATATTATAATCATGCAAATTAAGAATGAAACCTGATTTAAGAAGTTTTTACATTTTGACAATTTATTTCTACTTATTCTGTTGCTGCCACTAACTAATTAAAATTGTTGAGGAAACAAAAATCTAACTTAAAATAAAAGTACTTTTTCATTTCTTATATTGGATTTTAAACTCTTCACATGATAAAGAAAACAATGTTAATACCATTCAAGTTTTCTATCCCACACAACATTCCCTTAAGCATATATTTTTAATACATATTTTTTTAAATATACCAGAATATGTGTGTAGAATAGCAATTATTCATAAAATACTCAAATCATCTTAAGAAAATCAGTTTGAGCTAAACAAAAAATGTATATTAAGTTCATACCAATGCTGAACTGAAATTTATCTCATAGTTTATTTTATTTGCATAAACTGACTGCACAGTATATATTATGATAGTGATACAATACACAATACAGCTTTCAAACACTTTCTTCCCATAAAAAAATTAATACATCAATTTTAAAAAAATATTACTTCAATTAAAATAAACTCAAATCTTTGACGTTATTTGAAAGAATTATTTGATTATCCACTTATTTTTTAAAGGAGATAAATATATATTTAAATCAATAACAGAACTGATCACTGCCGGCATAGTATCAATATAATGTGTTATTTTTTCAAATTAGTTCACTAAGTATGCTAGATCAAGTAATTACATGATCTACAAACATCTAAACGTACTTTCATCAATTGATCTTAAATCATTGGAGATAAATCAAAGCTATTGAAATATAAAATAATTAAAAATAACCCTTGCATTCAGAGTAAAATGACAGACTAAAAATTACAAAAATCGCGATGTTTAAGTTTTATGACATCTCTATAAAAAAGTAATTTTAATCGCAGAGATTAAAAATTTCAAAATTTAAAGAGACTAAACAAGCACTCGTGATCATAAAATTTGAAAATTGAACAATCTACCTCGCTAAAGGTCCTGTTTTCTTGGCCCTTTGGTTTAAAATTCTTTCGACAACTGCATAGTTTCCACATCTGGCGGCTTCTAATAATTCTTGATCTTTTCCCATTTTGTGTTCTATCACTTTAAAATTACCTGAGCATCAAAGTGTAATGCTATAGTCTGAAATTCTAAATCCTATTACCCTAGAATTTTTTCATAACACACTGCATGTCGCCGGAGTACAAGGAAATAAAAAGTAAAAAAATAAATGTAGAAGCAAAAAGTTCGAATAAAAACAATTCTTCAAAGCACAGTAAGAATATCTTTTAATTTTCCGATGATCTGTTTCATCAACGCACATTTTGAAAAAAATGAAACAGAGAGAAACCAACATCATTTTCACAATGTTTGCTACATGATGACAAATTACTAGCACACATAAAATGTAAATACAAACGTCGTTCTGAGAGCGAACCGATACGAGTAGAGTTGAGTAGCTGGTTCTGTTTTCATACTAAGAAACATTTCGTAATGAGAAAACAGGTGCTAGACTTTTGATTTTACGTCACGTGGCAGGTGGTTTGTACGATCCAATCAAATTTTCAGACAGAACCTCTGAACTATGGTAGTTCTGAGAGGAAAGGGAAGAGTATAAGCTTTCTGCTGGGAACGTCATGAAGTGACGTCACACTTAAGCACCGCACCCTGGCTGGCAAAACATTCGGAATTTAGCATTGTGCGGCTTTTTTTGGTGGGGGGAGGGGGGGGACGAATTAAATTCAGTTAGGGCCCTCTTCAGTGCAATGACTGCCGGATGGTCCTTAATATATGAAATATAACTTTTATTAAATTGAATTACAATAGAATTGATGCTTGAGTATTATTCAAAAGTTATACAATGAGAAAAATATAATATAAATAAAATGAGAAAAAATATAGCATCGAATTTTATTATGAATCATATCATTGTTGAAAACTATGTTAAGGCTAAAGACATAATCGGAATCTTCAGTTTCACAGTTTGAAAAATCGGAAAAAAACAAACTTTTTAAAAAGTTTACTAAAGTTTTCCGATTTTAACTGAACTCCTATTAACGTTTTAATTTATTTCAAATTAAATCGAGGGGCACGCCCCCCCTCCCCCCCCCCCCCCCCCCCGACGCTACGCCTGTGAATTTGGACCCTTTTCTAATCAGCTAAACATTTGTCTCACTAGGTAGCTGTTTGGTTTCCAAATTCCATTTTAGATAATTCAGGAAATATTTCTTTGTATACAGGCCTTCGATCAAAAGAAAATTTTTATTGGTAAATTAATTGTGTCATAAGCCGTACGTTGAAAGTGATATTATATTATGTGCTGCACTTAGTAATATGGCCCCATCTGTAGTTATGAGGTAATAAAGAAATGTCATTTGTTATTATATGGATTTTTATTATTTGTCGATTTTATAAACAAATTGAAGTAAATACATAACACATTTTAGAATTTCGTGTAATTTTGCATTTTAAAAATTATTGATGCATACTTATGAACCATAGTTCAATGTACGAGATAAACTAATGTTGGCATAACTATTAAACCATAAGTACTATTAAAGGAATACAGTTTAAGTGAACGTTGTCTACGTAAGTCTTTTTAATCAAATTAATATGTGAATAAAACCTAATTAATAAAAATATACACTTCAGACTGGCACATTTTGTCAAGATTATGTATGTCACATATCAGACAGCATTATGTGCAAACTGAGACACCTCAGCACTTAAATGTTGTTTTTATAGCAACATTTTCTTTTTATTTAATTAGAATATATTTATAAAAAAATATATTTAAATTATATTTACAAAAATTTTAACATAGAAAATATACAAACCTAATTTAGGTACATGACAAAAACTTTATATAGATTAGGCTCTTATTAATTAATGATGAGAAATATACACCTATGGTACCTGATGATACAACATAGACAACAAATACACTGCTCAAAACAATTAGGGGAGCATATGGTTTTAACGAAATTTCGCAAATACTTACACCGATAAGTAACATAAAATAAATCATCCATAATTTAAAGACTAGCAGGAAACAGAAGAAGAAAACTTCATATGCAAATCAAAGTTCATGACGTCAAAAACATGAAAAAAAAACATAAGGGCGGAAATCGGGATGTTGCAGAAACGTCACTGCCTTAACTGTGAAATGCGATTGCTCAGTTATTCTTTTTTGAGAAAAGGTGACTTGAAAATGTCTCAACAGCGTGCTTTACCGGAATCCATGGCATGGCGTATTATAGGCAGACTTGAATCCGGGCGTCGCGGACGCTGTTGGAGTCGCTAGAAGTGTCATTGAAAGGCTGTGGAATCGATTCCAAGAAACAGGGAATGTTAGACGTCGACCAGGGCAAGGTCGGCCACGCGCCACTACAGCAACTGATGACCGGTATATACTGTTAAAAGCTCGTCGAAACAGAACAGACAATGCTACTCAGCTGCAAATACAGTTGTTCTTGGCAACAGGACGAAGGGTGTCCAGCCAAACAGTACGTAATAGGCTTCATCAGGCCGTCTCTATGCACGTAGGCCAATGGTCTGCATTCCGTTGACCTCACGCCACCGTGCTGCCCGAAGAAGATGGGCTGCTGAACATCGAGATTGGGAGCAACAAGATTGGAGCCAAGAGCTGTTTACAGACGAGTCCCGATTCAGTCTGGAGTGTGACACCCGACGTGTTTTGGTATGGAGGGAAAGGGACACTCGAAATAACCCCACATTCGTTTGTGAAAGGTCACAATACAGACGATCTGGTTTTATGGTATGGAGTGGAATCAGCAGAGCCTGACTAAGGCAGGGGCATACGTGGCAGTTGCCCCGGGCCCCCACATCAGAGGGGGGCCCCCAAATCGAATAGAAAGTTTAGTATTAAGTATTAAGTTCTTCATTACTGAAGTAGTGAAGCAGAGGGGGGGCCCCAAAGAAGTTTTTGCCCCGGGCCCCAATTAGGCTAAGTCGGGCCCTGGGAATCAGCATAGGTGGACGTACGGACCTCTATATCATTCGGAATAGTACTTTGACGGCCGGAAGGTATGCAGACGAGATACTGAGACCTCATGTCATACCTTACGCTGCAGCCATTGGAGATTCCTTTGTTTTCCAGCATGATAATGCCAGACCGCATGCAGCTCGTCTTGTGGAGAACATGCTTGAAGCTGAGACAATACAGCGTATGGAATGGCCAGCGTACTCTCCTGACCTGAATCCAATCGAGCATGTTTGGGACATGCTCGGACGACGCATTGCTGCGAGATCAAGGCCTCCTTTTACTCTCCGAGACTTAGAGATTGCACTTCTTGAGGAGTGGAACAGTATTCCCCAATATCTTATCGATAATATCCTCGCATCCATGGAAAACAGGTGTGCAGCAGTCTTAGCTGTTCGAGGAGACCACACGCCATATTAAAAATCTTGCATAATTTCTAAACAATACTTTTTTTTATCGTTTACATGTAACCAAATTGTTGCCCTAAATCATCTTTTCATATTTTCCCCATATTTTCAAAGAATTAAAGCTTAATTACAAATTTTTTACGTCTTTTTTTCTGTATTGCGCATTGATACGTGTGTACTATCCATTTTATGCCAATACATGGCTGTCTCGCATGGTTTTCTTAACTTCTTTGCTTGCTCCCCTAATATTTTTGAGCAGTGTATATAACCTCTTTTAAGATATAAAAATTTATTGTTTACAAATAATCTCTGATTTATATTTTTATAAATTTCTGATAAATCATGGGAATATAAGTGTTGAAATTTTCACAAACCTTTTGTACTTTCCCTTTAAAAAGAAGAGCATTTATTTATTAAAATATTCAGAACAATTGAATATAAGTACCTAGAACTTTAAATACCTTAAACGGTCAAAGTATTTTTAACTAAATATTTTCATCATTAATGCAAGCTACAGTGGACGCTCGTTAATTCGAACTCGGTTAATTCGAACTTTCGGTTAATTCGAACTAATCCAAAGGCCCCAAAAATCTTGTATTGGTGTTAATGTTAAAAATATCTCATTAATTCGAACTAAATTTTTATCACTTCGGTTAATTCGAACTAAAAATTTGACAAAAAAAATTCTTTTTCCTCTTTTAATGGAGAAAATACACACTGTATTTATTATTTTGTGTGTCAAAATTTCTTTCCTGTGTAAAGAGGCATATGCCTGCATTCCTAGACTATTGCATGTCCGCTAAACGTTAGTAGCTATTGTCCTTCTTATTAGTGCTAAATAGAAAACGGAATTTTCCTTTATTTGGATCGATTTTCTTAGAATTTCAGAAAACTAGTCTTTAATATAGATTCTAGGGAGCTGCGTCAGTTATAACTGCAGTGCAGACAAGTTAATGGGGGTCTAACTTTTTTTCCTCATTGTGTGGTGTGATCGTGTAAAAATTCAGGATGTCTACACATGGAAAGTACAAAACCCTAACTTTGGAGACAAAGGTAGAAATTTTAAAGAAAGTAGAGAAAGGCGAATGTAAAACAAAGTTAGAAGCTGACTATAGAATTTTAGAAAAAATGGCTTGTCAACTAATTTGAAAAACAAGGAATCAATTTTAGATTCATGGGAAAAATCAAAATTTGTTAGAGGAAGGAAACTCATGGGAAATGCCTCGCAAGAAGTTTTAGAAAAAGCTCTACTGCTATGGTTCCAGGATGTTAGATCTCGAAATTTTCCGATAAATGGACCCCTAGTGCTGACGAAGGCTGATGAATTGGCAAGTCGAATGGGTATTGAAGATTTTGAATGCAGTGATGGATGGCTTTCTCGATTTAAGTCAAAGCACAATATTTCTTATCAAACTGTATGTGGCCAAAGCTCTGATGTAAACGAAGATGTATGCACTAATTTCGTTAGGAAAATGCCAGGGCTTTTCTCTACTTACCTGCCGAAAGATATTTTTAATGCGGCCATAATGGACAAAACCTTAATGGACTCTATTAAAACTCTGAAATCATTTATTCAGATGGAACCTTCCACTGAAAATGAATTGAAATGTTTACTTCAAATCGAGAATCTGGCTGAACAATGTAGGCATCATAAACAGAACCAAACATCCATTTTACAGTTTTTCCCCAAAGTGTAATTCATATTTTTAATAAAAGTTTACTTTATACTGCATATGTTCTGCTTCATTTTATGATTAATGTAAGTCTGTATTGCTTTTTAATATGTTTAACTTTAGATAACATAGTATAATATATTTTCTGGTGTTATACATACTAGGAGAGTTTCTTCTTCGGTGATACACATTTAAACTTATATATTTTCTCTTAACTTCGGATAATTCGAACTTTTTTCTGAGAACCTTCGAGTTCGAATTAACGAGCGTCCACTGTATAATGTTCAGGATAAGAAACAGTAAAATATACATCAATGTAAACAATCAACTCAAATTATGTTATTCGCAGCAATTTTTATTGCTAATTCTCTGTGTAATGTGATGCATTTATTCCTTTAACCTTTATTTCAGAAACAAGGATAACATGATATAACATTTTAACAACTTAAAAAAAGAATGTATCAAGTTAAGAATTTAAGTAATTAAATTAATTTTCCAGATTCAAAACTAATTTTTCGGTAAAATGGAATTTTCATAAATGCGTAATAAGAGTAAAATGGATACCACGGTGCAATTTACACATAATTCAACACGTGCGAAGTAAGATCAGCATAGTTATCGACAGATTAAATATTTAGGGAAGGCCATATAAAATTATACAAATCAAACTTACAATAAACAAAGAGATCTAACATTTTATCCTGGTGCCAAGTGCAAATATCGTTCGATGTCGGATTTCTTTACAACTAGCCATAGGGAAATGTCACTCTTCTAGTCTTTTTTTAATAAAACGGGATCTGAAAGGCAAAAGAAACCTCCATCTTCTTCTTTAAAGATTAATTTATCAACGCAAGTTTGCTTGCAAGATCTGTCTAAAGTATTCGCATAATTTGATAACTTTATATCGAATTTGTGGTAAGCGTGATCATAGAACGCCATGATAATCTAACGGATGTTTTGCCAGCCAGCGTTCGCCGTCGCAGTGTTTGTTTGTAAACAGGCGCAAATCTTATACATTGGGTATATTTCGAAATTGCGGTATGTAACATTCCCGCTAAAAGGCTTTACAGTCACATTAAGCTGTGCTATCCCTACGAAATTCCGTGGAGCTCGTTTCTTACCGCAAAATGAAGAAAAGAAAATGGAATAATGGAACTGTTGCGGTTGGAGGAGCTACAATGTATTCAAAAAGTTGTGTGAAAATTCTGAGACACCAGATTAGTCAAGCAGAAAATTTCCAACATGTAGGAACCCCTAAGCGATGTATTCATTTTAAATAATTTCATTAATCATTTTAAATAATACTTTTTTTACACGCGATGCGTCCATTTGGTGATAGAACTGTACCGTACTTTTGAAGCTAACACTATTGGTAAGTGCATTATCGTATTTCCGCTAATAAAAAGTGTAATCGTTATATATTTTTATTTTCTAATAGAGAAATAATGAAATTGTCTTATTATGTATAAACATTTAAATGGTTTATCGCAATGATTTAAAACTATTCAATAGACAGGAAAACCGAAGTTTAAAATTCCACTGTCCACGATAGCTACGTTTTGAATATTAATTTGATAGAGATTGTCTAGTTTGTGTTGGGAATCATAAATTTCTGTTCTCTATGTAATCTAACAATTTCCTAGCAACCACCAGATGGCACTGGGAATAGGCTCTGTGTGGCTGTGTCTGTTTTGTTCACACGCACTTCCTTAATCATGTCTGTAGTAGCTAGTTGTATTAATGTCGTCCGTAGCAATAATTGTATAAGTTTTGTGTTCATGTTTATTAAAGTAATTTAAAGTTTACCGATGGATTTAATTTGACTTCTCAGTTAGTCTCACCGGCATTAGATACTACAAGGAGCATTTCTTCAAGAACTCTGTGTATCAACAGATACCAGGTAAGTGAGCTTTTCACTACCACCTTTGTACGGAAGTTCATATTTGGAAGAAATAAAATCACAATAGATTATGAGACTGAAGCGCTGACAGCATTCTAATTGTTGATTTAAAATTATTTTTAACTAACTGAGAGTGATCAAAAGCTAAACTTGAAATCGAAACAAAAACTTTGCATCAATTGAAAATGTCTTATTTGAAGGAAAATAATCCTCAAATTACTAAATTAAATGATACCAATTATTCCATATGGAAATTTCGAATGGAAATGATCCTCATCAAGGAGGATTTATATGATGTAATCGAAACCGAAATTTCAGATAAAGCGGACGCGAAGCTTTTAAAACGTGACAGACAAGCTCGTGCATTAATTAATCTCTGTATAGAAGATTCACAAATAATTCATATCAAATATGAAACAACCGCAAAAGCGACGTGGGATAAGCTTAAAGCTAGACACGAAAGAACAAATTTATCGAGCAAACTTTTCTTACTTCGAAAATTATACGCAACAAAAATGTCAGAAGACTGTAATATGAATGAGCATATCGCTAAAATTCTTGAGTTAATTGATAAACTTAAAGCCGTGGGAGAAGAAATTAAAGACGATCACATTGCCGCATTGCTTCTTGTTTCTGTACCTAAATCATATGATCACTTGATAACTGCTCTGGAAGCGAGATCAGAAACAGAACTAACGCCAGAATTAATTAAGAATAAATTAACTGACGAGTACAACCGTCGTATTGAAATGAACGCTGAGCGAGAGGTGACACAAGCTTTCAAAACAAATGTCTATAAACGCAATGAAAACAAAAATGACAAATTCTGTACATACTGCAAGAAATCCGGTCATTCTCGAGACTTTTGTTATCATTTAAAGAATAAGAACGGTCAAAACCGAAGTAAATTTTACCCTCAAGCGAATAGTAATAATCGAAAGCAGAACAGTAACAAAGCTAGCGTCGCGAAAATGGATGAAAAGAATCCAAAGCTTAATGATAAAACCGCAACATGCATGCATGTTAAAAATCAGAATTCTAGTAGACGTCAACACGTCGGCGAACACATAAACAAATGCGATGAGTATTCCAGCATGTTACGCGGAAACGACTCAACGAGCTCTCAGTCATGTGTTTCAGTTGGTTCGATTCTGAATACTGATGATATGGGCAGCGATCAGTGTGCTTCAGTTCGTAAATCAAACAGACAGCTAAAAAACCTCTTGCACATACAACTGTAATGAATATTTTTATATAGACAGCGGAGCCAGTCAGCATTTAATCACCGACCTCAATCTATTTTCGGACATAAATTTTAACACGGAACCTGTGAAAATCATCGTGGCAGATGGGAAATGTTTATTTTCGCAAGGAATCGGTACCGTTCATTTTCAGACAAAATTATCCGACGGAACCAGTCATGATATTAATTTAATAAATGCATATTTCTTACCTCAATTGGAATGTAATTTAATATCAGTAAAAAGAATTACTGAAAAGGGTTTTTCAGTCATTTTCGAAGAAAACAAATGCTTTGTTGTGAAAAATAACATGGTGTATTTAGAAGCGATCTCGAATGACAATAGTCTCTACAAAGTAATATTAAACGAAAGCATTGATCTAAACAAAATTCCAACTTTCGCTTTGAACTGTAGGAACGATAACTGTATAAATTTATGGCATAAACGCCTTGGGCACCGAAGCACGGATGCAATCAAGCAACTTGTGAGAGACAATCTCGCTGATGGCATCGCGCTCGATAGTTGTGAAAAGGAAATGAAATGTACACACTGTATTAAAAATAAACTTTCAGAATTTCCTTATCCCAAAGAATCGAAATTTAGGGCTAAGAAATCTCTTGAGCTCGTTCATAGTGACCTGTGTGGACCAATACAAACCAAGAGCGTTAGCGGGAAAAGTTATTTTCTTACCTTTGTAGATGATTTCTCAAGATTTACTATGATTTATCTGCTGACTAACAAGAGTGAGGTCTGTTCTAAATTTAAAGAACATGTAGCAGTAACTAAGAATAAATTCGGAAGAACACTTAAAACCCTCAGAAGTGACAATGGGGGTGAATACATAGGAAAAGAAATAGAAGAATTCACTAAGAGTCAAGGAATTGAGCACCAATTAACTGTACCATACTCGCCGCAACAGAATGGTGTAGCGGAAAGAAAGAACAGGAGTATAATGGAAATGACACGATGCCTCTTATCAGAAGCAAATCTTCCTCAAAGATTCTGGGCAGAAGCAGTCATGACAGCAAACTATCTTCAGAACAGGTTGCCTACTAAAGCCAACAAGAAAACAACATTTGAACTGTGGACCGGCAGAAAACCGGACTTGTCCAACATCAGAACTTTTGGATCCAAAGCATTCGCATACGTTCACAAAACCAAAAGGGGAAAATTAGATGAAAAAGCTGTTGAAGGAATCCTAATTGGCTACGATCACAGAAGCAAGGGATACCGGATCTATGTATCTGATAACCAAGTCATAATAAGCCGAACAGTCAAGTTTATCGAAAATACAAGTTCAGATAATGACGAAACTACCATTCCTCTAGAAGAGAAAAATGAAACCCAGGAAGAAATAGAAGAAGAGATACCTCAACCAGATTCCAATATTCCAAGGGAAGAATCTCTTGTACAACCAAGAAGATCTGAAAGAATGAACAAAGGAAAACCACCAGAGCGATATTCCTATCTTGCCAAAGGAGCAAAGAAGGAGCCTGGAAGTTATAAAGACCTGGATTCTCTAAATTCTGCAGAAAAGAAGAAATGGATGGAAGCAATGGAGGAGGAAATAAAATCTCTTAACAAAAATAAAACATGGGATCTCGTACAGCTACCAAAAGATAAGAAACCCATAAACTGCAAGTGGACATTTAAAGCTAAATTAAATGAAGAAGGAAAAATCGAACGCTACAAAGCCAGACTCGTAGCCAAAGGTTACAGCCAAAAATTCGGAACTGATTATGATGAGACATTTGCACCAGTAGTTAAACATACTACCATAAGAGCCTTCTTTGCAGCGGCGGTCTACCAAAACATGCACGTGAAACACGTAGACATCAAGACAGCTTTCTTACACGGAGACCTTAATGAAGAAATTTACATGCGACAGCCAGAAGGATATATAGAGCCTGGTCATGAGAATAAAGTTTGCAAGTTAAGAAAGGCAATATATGGACTAAAACAGGCAGCTTGCGCCTGGAATTTTAAAATCACAGAAGTCTTACAGAAAAGCAACTTCAAGCAAAGCACATCAGACCCATGTCTTTTCACGAAAAAGGATGAAGGCAAGCACATAATAATCATTCTATACGTTGACGATCTCCTAATTGCAAGTAAAGATGAAACTAAGATCAAACAAGTTATTGATATGCTGAGAGAAAACTTTGAAATCAAGAACTTAGGTGATGTAAAACATTATCTTGGAATCAACATCCAAAGAAATCTTAATGGCACATTTGATTTTAACCAAAAGATAAAAATTGAAGAATTAATGGAGAAATTTACCCACATATATTCCAATGGAAACATCTTACTTGAAAACTGAAGATGTTACGAACATTCTGACTGATAATGCAGAATATAGACAAGCTATTGGAGCTCTCCTTTATATCGCCACAGTATCAAGACCTGACATCGCGCTTGCCGTGAACATACTGAGCCGAAAGATTGAAGAACCGACCGAGAGAGATTGGAAAGCAGTTCAGAAAATCATCATGTATCTCAACACCACCAAGAACTTAAATCTGGTATTCGACAACGAAAAGGCACCCGTCCTCACCTGCTACTCCGATGCTGATTGGGCTGGTGATAAAACAACAAGAAAATCTACAAGTGGAAACATTTTTCTCCTTGGTAATAACATAATATCATGGTTCTCCAAACGACAGAGCTGCATTGCACTATCAACAACAGAATCGGAATACACTGCTGCAGCAAACGCCGCACAAGAACTTCAGTGGATACTGAATCTACTCAAATCTTGAACAATGTCTACCAATCAAACTGTTTGAAGACAACAAATCCTGCATTGTGCTGACACAATCTGCAAGGAACAATTCAAGAACCAAACATATAGACGTGAAATACCACTATATTAGACATTTACAAGAGCAGAATGTCTTGCAGGTAGATTTTTGCAGCAGCAAAGACATGATAGCCGATATCATGACAAAGCCTCTTCCCAGACCCCATTTTACGAAAATAAGGGAAAAGCTAAATTTAATTTGTTCTCAAAATTGCTAGATTAAGGGGGGATGTTGGGAATCATAAATTTCTGTTCTCTATGTAATCTAACAATTTCCTAGCAACCACCAGATGGCACTGGGAATAGGCTCTTTGTGGCTGTGTCTGTTTTGTTCACACGCACTTCCTTAATCATGTCTGTAGTAGCTAGTTGTATTAATGTCGTCCGTAGCAATAATTGTATAAGTTTTGTGTTCATGTTTATTAAAGTAATTTAAAGTTTACCGATGGATTTAATTTGACTTCTCAGTTAGTCTCACCGGCATTAGATGCTACAAGGAGCATTTCTTCAAGAACTCTGTGTATCAACAGATACCAGGTAAGTGAGCTTTTCACTACCACCTTTGTACGGAAGTTCATATTTGGAAGAAATAAAATCACAACAGTTTGGAGGGACAAAATGGCTGACCTCGAATCGGCACACTTTATCAGATCTTATAAACACTTCTGTCTAAACTAAACCCCAAACACTTGTTTGTAACCGCATTTTTAAGAGGTAGATTGCGTAAAAGAAATCGAAACGTGTTTTTTTGGAAAGCTGTACATAAGAAAAAATAAATAAAAAGTTGGACATATGAAACTTAAAACAAACAAACAAACAAGCAAACAAAAAACCCTTTCATCTCAAAAAAGAATTCTAAATAAAAAAATTAAGAAATCTGTGTTAGTAATCAATTTTTCAGACAGTTTCTGAATTTGTAAAAAGTACTTTAAAATCCGTTATGGACATTAAACTAGCTCAAATAGCTTTAAAGCTCTCTAAAAACTGCTATTAAATTAATTTTCCCTTAATATTTTCGTCCTTAAAAAAACACTATTTGCTAAAACTTATCTTAAATCAGCCCCTAAAAGTCGTGAAAAAAGTAAAGATTCTTAAAAAATTTTAAGAGTTGAAATTAGACCGAAAATCCATGTATGTGACTAAATTTCTTTGAATAATAAATTAAAAACCTTCAAATATTTTTTAGCGTCACAAATAATCCTATTTTATTGAATTTAAAATAAATTTTCTGAAAAACGTCTATTATGATAAGTTTTTAGATCTCACTTTCGAAAAGACTACGCGAACGTGTTAGCCTTAAAAAACAGGATCACCGAAAAAGGTTCCGTGATTGCAACGTGAAATAAAGAACCATAATAGAACTCATTGTGTTTATTTTTACGCCAAAATATACAGAAACGAATCCAGTTTTGGGCATAACCTAGTAGGTTTCGATATGAACACCCCTCGTCGCTTGGCACATATCTAGGAGATAGTCGATCTCCATCCAGGTAGCAATCATAGCCGGACTCACTATTGGAGCAGTGATTCTGTACGATAAATGACGTAGGTCCCGGAACCCTTTTTACACAGCATACACATTGTTTGTCAGGTAAACCAATAGAAAAAAGTCTGGAGGGAAAAGTCAAGTTGGGGCTCCTTGGTGGGCAAAAAATTGGACCGTCCCTTCCTATCCAACGTCAAAACCTGCGTCGACACACACGAACGAACACGCACACACACACATACATACGAAACGACACATATTCACGACCACCCGACACACACATCCCATCGTCTGAAGGCGAAGTGTTGAGGTTATAAAAAAACATATTCACCCAGACTCATAGGGATGCACCCTTTACTAGCTGTGAATCAAATAAAACTGAATGAAATTAAGTTCCCGAAACAAAAAGAAACCTGAAGGGAAAAGCTGAAAAACAAAAGTCTGAAAATTGAAGTTAAAATCTATAAAGCGAAAAGGGCTGAAAATTAAAAAATCTTGAAACAATTTCCGAGAGGCAGAAATGACATGACACATCATTAGGGAAATCAAATTACATTGTTTATTCAATGATAAGAAATATACATAATTTACATAATCATCACAAAATTGAACCCATCTTTTATTATAGTAGGACACAAATATCACTTAAGTTAATTCATCGTTAATTATATTAAAACACCAATAAAATTTCGGGCCCACAAATTTACATGGTGAATAAAAAAACTTAAAACAATCAAACTAAATATTAAAAATAAAAAATAAAAAAATTACAGGCTGCAGCAAAAAAAAA
Source organism: Dolomedes plantarius (assembly GCA_907164885.2). NCBI lineage: Eukaryota > Metazoa > Arthropoda > Arachnida > Araneae > Dolomedidae > Dolomedes > Dolomedes plantarius. The sequence continues at coordinate 176,201,845 of OU015494.1, forward strand.
GGAAAGGAAAAGATCGGGCATGACCATAAAAGAAATTTTATCTCTTGCACAGGCGTCTCTCCATCTTGCTCCGCTGGGGTTTATATTTACCGAACATTCTGGGCGCCTCCTGGATCGTAAATGACTTGAGCTCGCCTCCCGTCCGAATCTCGAAAAAAAACCTTCACCCCCGAACTAGTCTTTCTCACCTCATTTCATCTTCCGCCACCACGAACGTTGCACGAAACATAGACACATGGAGCGCCATGAAATTAGAACTTTAACATTTGATAAATACAGTTGCATGTCGAAAATTCATCTATTTGGAGTTGTTGATTATTTTAATTTCATTAGGCATCTTAGTTAATTGAGATCTGGGCCTATTTCCAAAGCCTACTACTGGGCACTTTTGTAGACCTCCGCGTAGCCGTAATCAAGATTCACTCCCGATGCTGGACGTGGCAGTAAAATCGATTAAAATTCCTTTGCTCCCCCCGTTTCCTGTGAAAATCGGGGAAAGCGAATGAAATGGAAAAAACTGTACGTCTTAAGTACAATTTTAAGTTAAGTTACAGGGGTTTTGGACTTATTGCTTATATTGAGTAGGATAGGATAATATAAAAAAGTAATTAAAACTAAAAATAAAGGAATAACTTTTAGAAAAATTAAAAATATTCCCAAAAAATAATATTTAAATTTAAATTAGTCAACCTGGAGAAACAGAATTCACCAGCCAACGAGAAATAAAAACTCACTAGATAACTTACATAATATTCCATGCAATACTTATTAAACAAAATCAAACTTGTTATGACCGATTAATTAGTGTTACTCTCACAATGTGTTGGAGATTCAGAAAAATTGCGCTCTTTTCCTATAATCCCGTTTACGTTATTTCGGCAATTAAAATTTAGATCACAACCATTTTTCACAAATTATAGCAGAGACTTAAAATAGAAAGGCAAAGTTGTTATATTTAAGGTTAATTAATTTAAAAACCGAAATTATAATCAGTTGCAAGAATGATTATTTACTATTACTATATAATGAAACAAAGTTAATTTATCTACACAACAGAAGACACAAGGAGTACGCACGGGGCAGGTGACGATGGAAGATCGGGATGATCTGCAGCGAAGCTTTAACACATCCACAGACACTGTTTTTTCCCGTCCCTTGATCAACAGGACAAAAAGTTGTCACCTCTTGATACAGATTATAACGAACAACAGATTAACGAAGTGCCTGATTTGCCAAAAAGTTTTATCAAATGAAGCGATGAAGCCTTCAAGATTACTAGACCATTTGACAAAAATACATGCTGATAAGAAAGCTAAAACCTTATCATATTTTCAAGCAATCAAAGAAATGTTTTTGAGAAATCCAACATTAGCAAAACTCTTCTCAGTAGAATCCAAGGAATGTAACGATGGGTTGCGTGCTTCATATAATATTTCGCTAATGACTGCTAAATAAGCCATCGGAGTGAGACGCCATTTTCGGCTTTGGGGACCAGAACTAATCGCTCCCATGTTAACGTCCATAGATGAAAATTTCGAGGATTTTTTACTTCAAAGCCAATATTTTTTAATTCTTAAAACCTATTGAAATGTATACTGAAGAAGTCAACTTAATTTTAAAAATACTTTTAACAATGTTCCAAACGCAATATTTAAATGAAATTCAAAGGTTTCTTTGGAAATCGGCTGTTTTAGGCTTTGTGCGCAAACATTTAACTGATTTACGCCAAGTACGAATGCTTTTGTACATTTCAGATTAATCTCTGGTTTGGAGATAAATATCTCACCAGGGCAATAAATACTATGTTGAGGTGACGGATAGACGCCAGATGTTAGTCGAAATATTCTGTTTTAGACTTAGATGAAAACATTTCGTTTTAAAATGTTACTGATTATTTTTCGTCATCAACAATTATTATTTTCTCATCTTACAACCGACGTATTTCATTTAAAAGTATTTTGCACTATACCAAAAGCTGAATACAATTTATTATATTATTTTTGGTGTAGTACAGATCTGTTTTATCCCTCCAAATTTAAAAATGCTCTGTTTTGCTGTTGACTGCAGTCATCGGAATTTGAAGCACACCTGTTCTCCTCCTAGTTCAATTGTTAAAAAAAAATAAAAATAGGATTTTCATACAACAGGAAAAAAATACGTAATCTTTACGGATTTCTTAGAGATAAAAATAATAATCTAAAAGTAAAGATTTAAAAAAATAATAAACAAAATAAGGAGAGTTTTTATATTGTTTTTGGGGGGCAACAATATTTAAACTACGATGCTCATACAAACTATGTCATGTATTCTGTTGAAGTTCAACCCTCGAATTCAGATAATAAAGCAGCACCAATGTTTGGCGCCAAAAAAAAAGAAAAAAAAAAGATTTTTCGCTGTTTCTAGTGAAAAGAAATAAGGCCTGAAATAGAAAAAACTCATATTTAATGGACAGTAACTGAAGAATCACTTCAGTTAAATAAAACCCCATTTTATTTCTTTTTTGATAGCCCCAAAACTCACGTTTTCTTTCTTTTCTTTTTTTCCGTGTGTGTATGTACGTCTTTTTATTTAATTAAAAACAAAAATTTAAATTTAAATTCTCTTAACTCAGCAATAATTATAGCTTAAAAACCTCTACTGACCAATTTCAAGAGCACCCTTACTCAAATTAATCATAGTCATCATTGGATAAGCCCAGGTACTCCGAAAAGAGCTATAATGGCGATAGTGAGTTTAAAACTTTTTATTCATGTTTTATCGTGTCCAAACTTCAATTTTCACACTAAAATAAACCATCATTATCTACTTCGAAAGCCATCAGGAAAATTATTCAGAAGTAATCATATGTGTAGGAATTTGATATGTTTCAGTTATAAAAAGTCAGATTTATAACTGAAATACTAGATAAATACTAATCAATCAGAAGAGCATCTATTTTTTAAATAGGCAAAAGGAGATTTGAAAGAAGAATAAAACACAAATAAAACTTACTTCAACATCGTAAGTTTATTTTTCATTGATGCATGAACACATGCACATATAATCCCACACGGGTCGTAATAAAACGACTGTAAGTCTAAAGACTTCAAAGCATCTTGCTCTTATTTTATTAAATTTGAATTCCCGCTGAAAAAGAGCAAATATCGTAAGTTGTCGTCATTGTACAGGGCTAACAGACACCGTAAATGAATTAATCTAAACAATCCCAAAATGATTTGGCATCTTTGATTTAGAAGGTTACCATACAAGGGTTATCATAATTTTCTATTTCAATACTCTTATCGCCTACTAGGCAGTGTTTGGCAAAGTGAAATTCGAAAGTGAATAATATTTATTGTTTTTCTCATTAAAAACAGCGTGCCCAGGCATAATTTTTATCAAAAATCGCAGATTTTAAATAAACTAAGGTTTACATAGTAGGAATTTCTTTAAGTATGGATAGGTTTCGAGCCTGAGTCTCCTCAAAAAGGAGGCAATGCTAATCTCCACAGGGTTTCCTAGTTTTGTTCTCCAAAGGTCTCCAAGATGGCCGCCTCACTCGATGGCCCCAAGATGGCGTATTGGGAAAACCGCATACTATTGGGGAAGAGCTAATTCTACCGACTATAACTGCAATATAATACGCACGGTGCTACACAGGCCAGCGTCTGAAATTACAAAGGAAATTTCATTGAACAATAATACAGTGCAAAGAAGAATTGATGAAATGGCTCAAGATGGTGAAGACTCATTATGTGAGTATTTAAAAACATCCCAGTTCTCTATTCAGCTTGATGAATCAACTTTGCCAGGAAACGAGACCTTTCTTTTAGCATATGTGCGAAATATACAAGAACAAAACATATGTCAAGATTTATTATATACCATCAGAGTGAGGTGGTCAGCTTGGAAACCTTTGGAGAACAAAACTAACGGTCGAATTCAATGTAACGTTTTAGCTCTTTAGCTCTTTAGCAAACCTCAATTTTGCTAACTGTTAGCACATCGGCATTCAAATGGCCCTTTCGCTCTCCGATCCGAGCACCACTCTCCGACGAGGGAATGTTCGGCAAACCTCGGAAGATTTTAAGCGAATGCTCTCAGTAAGCCAATCAGACAGCCCAAATTCATCGCCAACACGACATCAAATATAAACATACATGGAAACTTCGGAACTGATAAAATAAAAATAATAAAAACGAGTAATGCCTGGATAAGCAACAAAAGAAAAATGAATCAAATGATTTTAAATTTGTGGATAGAATACTTACAAATATTTTCATAATTCTATGTTCAACTTTATTTGAAATATTTATAATTCACTATGCTAAATTACCGGAAGCTTTATTTTTCTTTTCTTTTAGCAAAATGCCACATTTTTAAAAATTGATTAGTAGAGAATACAGATGATGAAAAATATTACGAATATGGAGGATATGAAGTAAAATATATTTTAAACAAAGTTTAGCTAAATGTTAAAATATCGTTGTATTCAGTAATCTAACCTTCCAAAAGCTATTTATTTTGACATAAAAAAAAGTTTCTGATAAAATGATACACTGAACTTTATGTGATGTTCTTGTTTCAATTAAATACATTTAATAAAAACTTTTAAAATAGTTATCACATTGATGTGTTTCCCATCTGAAATAAAACACATTCAAATCTCTGAAGTTTATACTAACAGCATGGTACTTAAAACTAACAGTATTGTATTTAAAATTTTCAAATATAGACATTATATTATACAGACAAACTTTAAATTAAATAGTATTATTTAAGATGTACTCACCTGATTATTCCCAGTTAATATTTAGAACTCATAACATTCAAATTATGCACCACAATTAATAGTAGCCAAAAAAATTACAAGTACAGACACTGCTTCAGTATAAATATAGCACTGCACAAGAATTCATTTAGCTCAATCTTTTAAATGTTGATACAATATCCTTTTAAGAAAATCGATAGATTTAGGGCCTGTTCACATAGGAGTCCGTTGCGTTGCGTTGCGTTAAGGGAAAGATGACGTTGAGACGAAAGTAAACCAATCATAGGCGTTAAAAATTTCATTACTAATCGTTTGGAGGCCTATTATTGGTTTATTTTCGTCTCAACGTCATCTTTTCCTGAACGCAACGCAACGGACTCCTATGTGAACAGGCCCTTACACTCTTTTAAACATATCCATGTATAAATGAAGAAAATGCTAAATCTAGTTCAATTGAAGTACAAGGGAATACAATTGATAGTACTTTGTTTTTGTCGACTATCACTGATTTTGGTTCATTGCAAATACACAATTTTAAGATATTCATTTCATTCCTTACACTAGGTGCAAATAAGCAATGTTTAAAAGAAAGTATTTGAAGTACTGCATACTTAAGCTACTATCTTTTTTCAATTTGTGGCGATAAAAATTTTAAATTTCAAGTTATCTTAAATGTTGTAGTCATGCAGAAAAAACACAGTTTCACAAATATAACAGTCAAACAAAATTAAATATAATTAATTTCTGCATTAGTTTTTTTCTTTATGAGGAATAGGGCAGTAAAATACTCAGCTGCATTGTAGTTTTGTATTTTAATTTACAGAGTGACATATCTGCAAAGTACTATTAATTACAATGGAATACAATTGATAGTACTTTGTTTTTGTCGACTATCACTGATTTTGGCTCATACCTATTCAAAGATACAATTTTAAGATATTCATTTCATTCATTACACTAGGTGCAAATAAGCAATGTTTAAAAGATAAAGTAACGAAGTACTGCATAGTTAAGTTACGATATTTTATTCAATTTGTGGCGATAAAAATTTAAAGTTTCAAGTTATCTTAAATTTTGTAGTTATGCAGAAAAAAAAAATACAATTTCACAAATATTTTAGAATTTTCTTAAGAAGCACACAGAGAACAGTCAAGAAGCAGTTCATTGAATCACATTATAAATATAACAGTCAAACAAAATTAAATGTAATTAATTTCTGCATTAATCTTTTTTCTATGTGAGGAATTCAGTAATTTAATCCACAATTCATTTAGTACAATTAAGTACAATGGAATACAATTGATAGTATTTTTTTTTTGGTCGACTATCATTAATTTTGGTTCATAGCTTTGCAACAAATATACAATTTTAAGATATTCATTTCATTCGTTATACTAGGTGCAAATAAGTAATATTTAAAAGATAAAGTAATGAAATACTGCATAGTTAAGTTACTATATTTTATTCAATTTGTGGCGATAAAAATTTAAAATTTCAAGTTACCTTAAATTTTGTAGTTATGCAGAAAAAAAATACAATTTCACAAATATTTTAGAATTTTCTGAAGAAACACATAGAGAACAATCAACAAGCAGTTGATTGAATCACATTATAAATATAACAGTTAAAGAAACATAGTTTGTACCAAATTTCATAGTCCTGGCTGAAATTTCAAGACCCATAGCTAAGCCAAATTTGATTTTAGTTATAGTTTGATTAATTTTTAATAGAACATTATATCAGGTCAGAAATAAGCTTGTGCATTGTAAAATTTAACATTAGTAACTGCTTTTGAAAAGGCATGACTTTTTCTAACACTTAAATTTTGTTTACATATTAAAAAAGAAGAAAAAAAGTAAAGTCCTGGAAACTGGGATTAACCACATTTTATAAAATTGAAACAAACAGAAATCAATGTTGTGCTCATGAAAATCATACTTAAAGACATATTATAGCTGTACTTTTTTTTAGATTGAAAAAAAAGTTTCTTCTAGGTAAGCATTCAATTACACACTGACAAAATTTAACACAATAAAACAATTATTGCACACATGGGAGAGCAGTTTCTTCACAGACATACTAGATTAAATTGTTCTTTTTATGTAAAAGAGTAATAAATGGGAAAAATCAATATCCACTATGGTTTTTATTAAAAAAGAGCAACAGCCAGGAAGAACAACCCATTTTATATACATCAAAATTTAATTTCCAGGGAACAGGTATAGGGCTTGAAGCTTGTAATTTGTCTGGGAAGAGGAATATAAATTTTTAAAATGCTTTCCAGCTTAGATACAAATGTTTTGTAGTGTTATTACTAAGTTTCTGTTGATTGATACAATTCTCATTCTTTAGCACGAAGAATGATTAATTAAACGTATTTTCTAAAATTCTTCTGTGTTCTTCCACCACGGATATCTAAACTGAGAAGAGATCAAATGTTTGATAGTTAAAATCTATATTTCGTTTGTGTGTGCGAACTGTATATAACTCCTCCATTTTACAACACAAGTGAAAGCGGTTAAAGCTACAGAAATTCTCAACTCATTATACTAATCACTAATACCATACTGTAAATTTCCAAATCATTATACATAACGGTAAACATGAAATTTTTTTAAAGTGCACTTAACAAAAGATTAATCTAATTAACAAAAGATAATTTGCTTATTTATAACGTATTTTACGCAACTGCTAAATAAATATAATTTGGAATATTCAAAAATACAAGAAAGAGTTAATTACTAACTTCTGAACAGTAGAAACTAGTCGAAGCCTTAATCAAAACAAAAACACCACCAGAAAAACCACCTAACAAGCGTTAGCTGACAGGCGACCGGATATTTCGCTCTTTTTGGGCATTTGAATAAGGATTGGATAAAGAGCTAACTAGCTAAAGAGCTAAAACGTTACATTGAATTCGGCCATTATGGCCGAAATCAGGCCGAAGTATACGCGGTCGAAGTGGTGACGTCACGTCCGCCATTAGGGCACCTCCGCAATGGCGGCCTATGTTATTCTCCCATAGGACGGAAAACAAATATTAATATCTCTTAAACTAATGAATATTATCTCCCTGCACGTCCTGAAATCGATGAAGGAGCCAAAAATACCCTACCTCAAAAATTGAGGAATGTGATTTCGTACAGGAATAAGAGCAAATGGTGTTTTAAAATGTCATTTCGGTAAGCCTATCGATGTGAAACATAGGCTTAGATGAAGTGATACTCTTGAACTTTTTTATTTAGTGTTTGTGAATAGTTTTATATGCTGTTTCTGTCTACATGGATAACGTAACATAATCTAAGATGAATTGGTATTTTTATTCCCAGTAACACTGATTTATCCATAGTGCCATTGTATTTACAATTTGAATGTGTCGCTGATGGTAATGTCAGATTCGATAAAAATTATCTTTGTAAAAGTACTTGTATACCTTATTGTTCATTCGCTTTACCTCAAATATTTGTATGGTAACTTACTTAGAGCAGTATAATCCACTTTGATTAATGAAAGGGTGCTTGAAGTTTATATATTGTTGTGACATTGTATTGTTGTTGATATTAATGTATTCTATGACTGGCGTACATTTTTGTAGATTTTTACTGTGGTAGATGTATGCTTTATTTGTGTACTTGATTTACTTCCCTTTAAACTGAATGGGTGTCCGAGTAGGATGGATTTAATCTGTTCTATGTGGATTCCTTTTCTGTTGAATCAGCATGAATTGGTTTTGGTTTCGTTTGAGACAATGCTAGTTTAAAACTTGACCATCACCGTTGATTATAGGAAGAGATACCATTTATTTACATTGTATTTACCAATCTGAATTTGCTACTTCTCTTTTTGTGGATTGTATAGTAAAATTTAGAAGTTATTTGGTAAGTAGATTGCTACCAGATAATGGATTTTGTTTGTGTATGAACTATAAACTTAGATTACTGACAGACTGTAATGGCTAAGTATTTTTCTAGCCATTGATTTCATGTAACCTTTTTGTTACTGATGTTATGATGAATTTGTCTGATTTAATATTAGTACTATCAATTACTGTTTTATATATATAAATATATATACATATAAATACACTCGTGTGTGTATATATACACATACACAATGTATATTTTGTGTGTATATATATACACATATGTTTAAACATGTATATGTATATAATATATATATATATGAAACAGTATTCTTTTTGAATCGTTCTGCTATTCTTGAAATGTGTACATCTTTGTTGGTTTAAAATTTAGCATTATTTAATATGTAAAGAGTATAAAATTCATTTGTCCATGTTTTGAGGGAATAATGTGTTTAGCATTTAGATGTTTGTTACAGGTGTTTATAAAGGTTAAAAATGGTTATATACTTTGCTGCAGACTGCAACCATAAAACGGTTAAAAATGATTGTTCTTTCTACCGCTTTCCAAAGGATGTAAAGAAGCATGCTCTTTGGACCCGAATGGCAAAGTAAGTTTGAAAATATATGTTTTAATATTCTCATTTATAATTTATGAGTACATTTTTTCCACATATGTTAATTTCTCATTTCTTGGTCTCTAGGTTATAGTAAAGCTATGGTATTCAATATGTATTTAATTTTTTTAAATATTGTAGATAATACATATTGATTTTTTGTTGTATTTAAGCTTTAAAAAAATTCTTCATTAAGGATGAAATTTTTTTTCATTTAGAAAAATTTTCAGGACTGCTATTATAAACAGAACTATACAATAGTTTCTTAAATTTTATAGTTATTGTTTGTCAAATTGTCTGCAAACCAATTTATAATAGATGTTTTGTATGAAAATATGTTTTGAGTGCACATGTAAGGTAGATTCATAATATTCGTGGGCTTTTTAGTGATACAAAGGAAACTGAATAATTATAATTTTGAATGTATATGTAATAAATAAAACATGCAAATGCTTTACATTTTATTGATCTTGGTATTTTTTAGGCGTGGTGACAGAAAACCTGGTAGAGATTCCAGATTATGTAGCTGCCATTTTAAAGGAGGGGATAAAAGAAATTATCCAACAATTTTTGTCCGTAACAAAGAACAACAAATTGAACTTCCTGCTCATAAAGAAAAGAAGTAAATGTCTTTTTAATAACAACTGTTTTAATTTCAAATGTTATCTTTACAATAAGTGCCAAATGAACTTGGTTCTTAGAACTGAGGACATATTCATTTTATGCATTGAAATTAAACATGAGAGAAAGAGGATAACTCATCTGTACCCTCATCTGGTTCAAGTACTTTTATTGTTTATGTAATGTAGTACTATTATACATATTAATTTATTAATCTTGTAAATAATTAAATCTTCTAATTGTTTTACTTAGCTTTTCACTAATCAAATGCACGCTTTTAACAACAAATTTATTTTGAGTGTTCTTAATGTTCTTGTATGCTGTTATTTAATGTTCTTATTATTATTCCTTTAGAAAACAGAATGCTGGGATGAAGGATATTGAAGGTGTTGAAGATAAAGGTAGAGCGTACGTATTGTTAAAAGCAGAGATAGAGCATCTAAAGGGAAAAAATAAAGAACTGCAGTTATTGTTAGAAGCAAAAAATGTGAAATTTCTATTTTCTCAAATTAGTGAGGATGACAAGTTAGTGCTAATGTACACTGGTCTTCCAAACAAATATACTTTTGATGGTGTGTTAAATTACTTAAGTCGGCTGAAATTTAATTATGTTTATAACTGGAATGTAGAATCCTTAACCCTGGAAGACCAGTTGTTTATTACACTTCAAAAGTTGAGGCAAAATTATTCCTTCCGTGACCTTGCCGTCAGGTATTCTGTCTCTGATACTACGGTGAGGAATGTTTTTTTCACTATACTTCACGTTTTACACGAACGTATATTCTTAACATTTATGAAAAACATCCCATCCCTCAATAAAATTCAGCAATCAGTAAATAACCCTGACTTCCCTAATTGCCGCTTTTTAATAGATACAACGGAAATATTTATTGAAAATCCCCGCAGAGACTTAGAGGCTCAGAGACAGACATTTTCACACTATAAGAAAAGGCAAACTTTGAAAGGATTGATAGCCGTAGCTCCTAATGGTGCAATTTGTTTTGTTAGTAAGTTATGGCCTGGATCTACTTCTGACAAAATAATTTTCAAGAAATGTGGATTGATAAAATTGTTGAATCCTGGAGATTTAATATTAGCAGATAAAGGTTTTTTAATACATGACCTATTGCCTCAAGGAGTATCATTAAATACTCCCCCATTCTTAATGAATCCACAATTCACAGAAAGTGAGGCTAAATTTACAACCAAATTAGCTCGTACACGTGTACATGTGGAACGAGCTATACAACGAATAAAAGGTTTCCAAATTCTTGTTAACATCCCATATTATTTTAATCAATATTCCTCAGTAATTTTTCAAGTTTGTGCCTGTTTGGTAAATTTACAAAATCCATTGGTGAAAAAATAAAATTCTTTGTTTATATCTTAACTTTTTTTGTTTAATCCCATGTATTTATATCTTTAAATTTTCATCACTGTATTTTATTATATTTTCTACTTAATCTTGTTAGGATTTAAGGATATTTTCCTGCCTTTTCTTATATTGTGAAATGTGTATTATGTAAAAGTATTTTTTAAACTTTAGTGTTAAATATATTTTTTATTGTGTTAAATATAAATTTTATTCTTAAATAAGTATATTTCTTTTAATTTTGTTTTAATTTTTCTTTAAAAATTCTATATTGGCTCATTCAAACTGTCATCCTCACTAATTTGAGAAAATAGAAATTTCGCATTTTTTTGCTTCCAACAATATTACAAAAATTTCTGTTATCACTTGTCTAGTTTTTAGGGTTTCCTGTGATTTAATGATCATACAAGTGAATTCATCAGTTCTGCAATATTAAATAGAACTATTCTGCAATATTAAATGGACAAATCATTTACAAAGAACAAATTTTTACCAAAAAACACAAATTTTTACCAAAAAACCTCTATTTTATCTGAACATCTATATAACTATTTATTAATGGTTTTAATGTACTGTTGTATAATTTATAATATATTTTTGTGACATTAATAATTTTTATTTTATTTTTGCTTTGACCATTGTATGCTTTAACCATTGTATTTGGAGGTTACAAATAAAATTTGAGTTCTGTTTTGAAATCTCTTCATTTTAGTCACTTTATTAAAAATGTTACTCAAACTACGGAAAGTCAAGTTTTACAGGACTTAGATTACATTCCATTCACAACGTGAAAGAAAGAACACAGAAATCCCATTACATTATTTTTATTAAAATTATTAAAGCCTTTTTATTAAAATTACAAAAAATACAGATATAAATGAACAACAGGAATTAATAATTTTTTAGAAGAAAAACAATTTTAAAAGAATAACAATACAAAACACAATGTACTGCTTATAGTATCTTCCAGAGTTCCATTTTGGCAAAAAGGTATGGATATAAATTAACATAAGAAATTAATAAAATTTAAGAAGACAAAGAAAACAATTTACAAAATACAATGTACTGCTAAAGTATCTCTCATAGCTAAATATTAAACCACCTATTGCAGAGGTGGGGAATCTTTTTACCATTAGAGGCCACATATAAATTAGGTAGTAATAAAGGAGGCCGCATTAAGTTGATGTACCTATAAATGCAACTTTTATGAAATTATTATAGTTAGGTATAGTTTTAACAATTTGGTGCATTATATAGAAAAATAACAAAAAAAAATTAAGTCCTTATTTATTTATTATTTGACTTAAAAAGCTACAACATAAAATATTTCTGTATTCACATAAGGGTATAGTTTTAACAATATGGTGCATTATATAGAAAAATAAAAAATTAAGTCCTTATTTATTTATTTGACTTAAAAAGTTATAATATAAAATATTTTTGTATTCACATAAGGGTTAAAACTTGCTATAACATTAATTATTATTTTTTTTATAAAATTATTAGATTCATAGATACAACTGTAATTTTTTATATTTCACTGTTAGTATTTTTATTTATGTAAGCACACACACACACATATATATATTAATCCAGATTTTAAAATTTTAATAAACAACTACATATTTAAATACCACTAGTATTAAATTATAAATAACTGACATAGCAACAATTCCTAAAATAATTTTAAAATCCGATGGAAAATTTAAGCTAGTGGGACATTTGCATTTGTTTCTTGCTTGAAAGTAATTGAATATTTGGATCAAGCTTCGTAACGCGAAGCCTGCATACATACATTTATGCCGTTCTATATTGTTGTAATCTATAAAATTAAGTATTAATTAATACAAGTGCTAGCTTTTATGAAGGCCACACAAGAAGATCACGGAGACAGCATGCGGCCTTAAGGCTGCGCGTTCCCCACCTCTGACCTATTGAATTAAATTAAAACAAAAAATATGTTCATAAAAAAATATTAATTTTGCAATATTTTCATGCCATGAGTTATCTTTAAAAAAATTTATAATTATTGATACAGTTGGTGTCCACACAAGAAAATGGCACACCTTTTTATCCATCAGATGTAACATGCCCTGTACCTGATGATGGTATTTGTGGCCTTGGGGATGTTGCATATTAAAAGTAACATCAGATGAATTGAATTCATACACAGTAGTTGGGCCTGATGTAAACTGTGTTCCATTGAAAACATTTTTGGCCTTTAAAAACCATTTCCCTGAGCATAATTCATGAAGTATGTTTTTATTTGCCTTGCTAAGTGGACATTTTACTTCTAATATACCATCAGTCTGGATAAGATCATCAGGAGAACAGCCCAAAACTCCAGATTCATGGAAATAGATGCCACCTTTTTCTACGATAATATTGTTGAGTCCTTCAAACAATTTTATTCCATCTTCTTCATGACATATCCCCCACTGAACAGCCCTTACCTTGTCTAAATTTAATTCCCCCTTCAGTGTTGTGAAAAGACTAGGTGTAAAAGAATTATTTAACATCGCCTTTAAAACCAAACCAAAATTGCTTGATGTTAATCTACCTTTACGATAAGTACCCCACAAAGGATTATTCCTTTGTCCTATTGTGGCATTAAATAATTTGTCAATTTGAGATTTATTTAGTTTTAATTTATCAAGTAAGAAACCCCTTTTATCTCCACTGGCTAAGAAATCAACATTTTTTTTTAATTTCCTCAAATGACATGATGTCATGAAGAGGATGATTTATTATTGTAGGTTCAGGTGACATCTGCCAAAATAAAGCATTATCATTTGCAGAATTTGAAAAATAATTATAAAAAAAAGCTCTGTCATCTTCTGTTGGTTGCATTTTCAATGCAACAACATCCTTCATGCCAAACAGCTCTTGACAGGTTTTTTCCTTATTGGGAGCCTTTGCAGATCGCCACTGACATGGTACATCAGTCGAACTGATATGTTTGGCAGCATATAACAAAACTGCTGCCATGTGGTGACATTTGTCGTTACCTTTTGCGCATTCACAATAGTAATCCTTGATTTTTCCATTGTCCAACGAAATCTATAAAACAATAACTTAAATAAGAAATTTAAAAGTGTTTGACACTCTAATAGAAATATTAATATCATGTAAACAAAAATTTCTTTAGAATATCTAAACAAATAAAATACTTCTAATTTAACGACAAAATCATTAATATTTATTATAAAAGTTTCTATAAAATAACAGTTACTCACTTATTGCCTAAATCATCTTAATTACTACCATAAAATATAAATATTAAAGAAAACAAATATTGCTACATGTACAAGTTACTGTCACATTATATAATTTGTCTCTCATAGAGGCTTGCACTTTAGAAACAATCAAGCTGTTTGCAGGATTGTAATCGAACAGCTGAATGTCACTAGCAGCCATGGATTTTTCACCTCTGTCTATCAAACTTTTTTGATCTTCAAAAAGGTGAAAATTTCAAATAAGGATATCATACTGAATATTGTATGAACTTATAAGTTCCTTGAATGATCTAATGAAATAAAGAAGAAAAAACATGACTATGAATTTGAACAAAAAATGTGACAATTAAAGTAAATTCTGAACTTGTTAAAAATAAACACTACTTCATTTAAAAAAAAAAATTTAAATGAGAATGTTCAGCAATCAGTTTAGTTTTAAAAGTCTGATATTAATGTAAAGTTACTGTTTATGAAGCATAAATAGTTATAAAAGAATATGTAACTGAAACAATGTAACCAACCGCTGCTTTTCAATATATAAAATATACATTGTGTATATATATATATATATATATATATATATATATATATATACACACATACTCATATGAGTGTATTTATATGTATATATATTTATATATATATAACAGTAATTGATAGTGCTAACATTAAATCAGACAAATTCATCATAACATCAGTAACAAAAAGGTTACATGAAATCAATGGCTAGAAAAATACTTAGCCATTACAGTCTGTCAGTAATCTAAGTTTATAGTTCATACACAAACAAAATCCATTATCTGGTAGCAATCTACTTACCAAATAACTTCTAAATTTTACTATACAATCCACAAAAAGAGAAGTAGCAAATTCAGATTGGTAAATACAATGTAAATAAATGGTATCTCTTCCTATAATCAACGGTGATGGTCAAGTTTTAAACTAGCATTGTCTCAAACGAAACCAAAACCAATTCATGCTGATTCAACAGAAAAGGAATCCACATAGAACAGATTAAATCCATCCTACTCGGACACCCATTCAGTTTAAAGGGAAGTAAATCAAGTACACAAATAAAGCATACATCTACCACAGTAAAAATCTACAAAAATGTACGCCAGTCATAGAATACATTAATATCAACAACAATACAATGTCACAACAATATATAAACTTCAAGCACCCTTTCATTAATCAAAGTGGATTATACTGCTCTAAGTAAGTTACCATACAAATATTTGAGGTAAAGCGAATGAACAATAAGGTATACAAGTACTTTTACAAAGATAATTTTTATCGAATCTGACATTACCATCAGCGACACATTCAAATTGTAAATACAATGGCACTATGGATAAATCAGTGTTACTGGGAATAAAAATACCAATTCATCTTAGATTATGTTACGTTATCCATGTAGACAGAAACAGCATATAAAACTATTCACAAACACTAAATAAAAAAGTTCAAGAGTATCACTTCATCTAAGCCTATGTTTCACATCGATAGGCTTACCGAAATGACATTTTAAAACACCATTTGCTCTTATTCCTGTACGAAATCACATTCCTCAATTTTTGGCTCCTTCATCGATTTCAGGACGTGCAGGGAGATAATATTCATTAGTTTAAGAGATATTAATATTTGTTTTCCGTCCTATGGAAGAATAACATAGGCCGCCATTGCGGAGGTGCCCTAATGGCGGACGTGACGTCACCACTTCGACCGCGTATTCTCAACTTGACATTCTCTGTTTTCAGCTCGAAAATAATGTCAAGCATCCGCATTTGTGCACATTTCAAAGAGCCGTTACGCAGGGCAGACGCTCGTAGATACTCTGGCAACTACATGACTCTGACTTTAGAATATATTTTTAATCACCAGTGGCAACGGTATCGCGCAAGTGTCTAGTAACGGCTCGTAGTTTGTTTTGCTTCATGAAGCTACAGAGCCTCATGTTTTGCTTATTGCATTCAATGCTCTATTTATGCTAGAAATTAATTGTAAAGAGTGGTGCCCTTGCCGACAAACTTTCGCAGCTTTTAGAATGGATCACAAACTAAAATTACAATGATCTAGATGCTAAAAGAGTAAACAGCTAATCAAGGTAATTTAATTTACAGGTATTTTTTTCTTTTGTATGATACAACTGTTTTGCGAAGATACTAAAAATGATATTTACGATTTCTACATTTTACGCTATTTTTTGTGAGTGAAGCTAAATGCTTATACAATACAATACGTGTAACTATTCAACTGTTAAAAACTGCATTTCAGGCATAGTATGTTGTTTTTAGCAAATTTGTTTATTAGTTTTTGTCAATCTTGGCGTGCTATTGCAATATACTGTCCACGATTTCAAGAGGTTGCTAAAAGTTTCCAATCTGATTACTCTAATAATTTTATTTGCAATTTTCATCCAAAATTTATAAATATATAATCATACAAGCTAGACATAACCTGTTTAGCAATTTTGTTGGTTATGAGTTATACATATGGTTTTCAACTGTTAATAATTGCTTTAAAAGATAAAATTCACTCGGTGCAATTCCATATACTGTGCCGTTCGCCCAAAATTTGTCAAAGTACACGAAGTAGAGTTTCCTAATGAGAAATAAAAAAACACTATTTCTTACTGTTTTAAAACTTTTAGCCTGACAATCAATACTTCGTATAAATTCAACAAAAAATAACTAACAATCAACATTTAAATATCTTTATTAAAAAAATATTGAATGCAGCATTTATCTGGAGTAAATGATTAAAACAGCCCAAGTATAAGAAAAGTTTCCAAATGTATAAATTGGTATCAAAAAGTAGGACAAAATTTAAATGTTTTAAAAATATGTCATAGGATAGCTTGTAGAAAATGTTTTGGGGGAAACAATATATTCAAAATACAAGAATTTTGTTTTTATAAATAATCTTAATAGCTAGGAAATAAACATATAAATACTTCAATTTAGGCCCTTAAAAATACAAAAATTTAAAAAAAAATGTAGATGAAATTTAAAACTCTGTAGCAAGATAATTGCAATGTACCGTGTTTACTCGTGTATAAGCTGCACCTGAATTTTGATACAACATTTGGGGAATTTTTTTTTTCTGAATCCATTGTTGACTTAAAGTTGCATTGTTCTGTGAAATGTAGCAATGTCGTACATTACTTAGAGTTCAATGCTCGTGATATAAATTTTATAACCCTCAATGTATTATTTTAAATGCAAACGTAAAAAAAGTTTAAAAAACAGCTTAAAAATTTAATTTAAAAAAATCTAAGAAGAATTTTTGAAAAATCTTTCTTAGTGCACCCCTACACTATTAGAAGAATCGCCATGCAAAATTTCAGCCCTTTAGGTCCAGCGGTTTGGTCTGTGCGTTGTATGTCAGTCAGTCAGTGAATGAATGAATGAGTCAGTTACGGAACTGTGTATATATATATATATATATATATATATATATATATATATAAGTGTGTATATATATATATATATGTATATATATATGTGTATATATATATATGTGTATATATATATATATATATATATATATATATGTATATATATATGTGTATATATATATATATATGTGTGTATATATATATATATGTATATAGATATGTATATAGATATGTATATATATGTATGTATATATATATATATATATATATACATATCTATATATATACATATCTATATACATATATATATATAAATATATATATATATATATATATACAGTGGACGCTCGTTAATTCGAACTCGAAGGTTCTCAGAAAAAAGTTCGAATTATCCGATGTTAAGAGAAAATATATAACTTTAAATGTGTATCACTGAAGAAGAAACTCTCCTAGTATGTATAACCCCAGAAAATATATTATACTATGTTATCTAAAGTTAAGCATATTAAAAAGCAATACAGACTTACATTAATCATAAAAGGAAGCAGAAGATATGCAGTATAAAGTAAACTTTTATGAAAAATATGAATTACACTTTCGGGAAAAACTGTAAAATGGATGTTTGGTTCTGTTTATGATGCCTACATTGCTCAGCCAGCTTCTCGATTTGAAGTAAACATTTCAATTCATTTTCAGAGGAAGGTTCCATCTGAATAAATGCTTTCAGAGTTTTAATAGAGTCCATTATGGCTTTGTCCATTATGGCCGCATTAAAAATATCTTTCGGCAGGTAAGTAGAAAAAAGCCCTGGCAGTTTCCTACCGAAATTAGTGATATGTCTTCGTTTACATCAGAGCTTTGGCCACATACAGTCTGATAAGAAATATTTTGCCTTGACTTAAATCGAGAAAGCCATCCATCACTGCATTTAAAATCTTCAATACCCATTCGACTTGCCAATTCACCAGCCTTCGTCAGCTCTAGGGGTCCATTTATCGGGAAATTTCGAGATCTAACATCCTGGAACCATAGCAGTAAAGCTCTTTCTAGAACTTCTTGGGACGCATTTCCCATGCGTTTCCTTCCTCTAGCAAATTTTGATTTTTCCCATGAATCTAAAATTGACTCCTTGTTTTTCAATATAGTTCACAAGGCATTTTTTTAATTCCATAGTCAGCTGCTAACTTTGTTTTACATTCGCCATTCTCTACTTTCTTTAAAATTTCTACCTTTGTCTCCAAAGTTAGGGTTTTGTATTTTCCACGTGTAGACATCCTGAATTTTTACACGTTCACACCACACAATGAGGAAGAAAAACTAGACCACATTAACTTGTCTGCACTGCAGTTATAACTGACGCAGCTCCCTAGAATCTGTAGTAAAGACTAGTTTTTCTGAAATTCTAAGAAAATCGATCCAAATAAAGGAAAATTGCTTTTTCCGTTTAGCACTAATAAGAAGGACAATAGCTACTAACGTTTAGCGGACATGCAATAGTCTAGGAATACAGGCATGTGCCTCTTTACACAGAAAAGAAATTTTGACACACAAAATAATAAATACAGTATGTATTTTCTCCATTAAACGAGGAAGAATTTTTTTTTGTCAAATTTTTAGTTCGAATTAACCGAAGTGATAAAAATTTAGTTCGAATTAACGAGATATTTTTAACATTAACTCCAATACAAGTTTTTTGGGGGCCTTTGGATTAGTTCGAATTAACCGAAAGTTCGAATTAACCGAGTTCGAATTAACGAGCGTCCACTGTATATACACTGAAGTGCCACTGAATTAGAGATACCTACCTAGTAACGAGTTGGGCCTCCTCTGGCCTTGATAACGGCTGCCACACGATGAGGCATAGATTCAACAAGTTTCTGGAAACGTTCCACGGGAATGGCTTGCCAAATATTGGCTAAAGCTGTCCATAATTCAGTAAGGTTCTTTGGTGCTGTATGATGGCCTTTCACGCCTCGTTCTAAAACATCCCAAAGATGCTGAATAGGATTTAAGTCTGGGCTTCTAGGTGGCCAATTCATGACAGAGAAGTCAGAGGAATGCTCATCCAACCAGCCAGTAGCCAACCGGGACCAGTAGCCAACCGGGAAGTAGTCAGAATCGAGACTCATCACTCCATGCTACTCGTTTCCTGTCCTCTACACTCCAGTCTCTGTGCTCTCTTGCCCAGGCAAGACATGCATCCCGATGGCAAGTATAGAGCAATGGTACTCTCGTAGGTCGACGGCTCCTGAAACCCATACGGTGAAGCGAGCGTTGCAACGTCCGTTTACTGACTGTATGACTGGAACCGTCATTAAACTGGGTGGTAATTTGAGCTAATGTTCGGCTTCGCTGGCTACGTACAATACGCCTGAGCCGTCTCTCACCACGCACTGTCAAGGCTAATTGTCCTTTGCAGTTTGCCCGATTGCTAGTTTTTTTCCCACCATCCATGTATTCTTGGTATACTCTGGACACTGTCGACCTTGAAAATCCTAGCTGTTTGATGATTTTGGAAATTGAATGGCCCATGCGTTGCGCACCTACGATTTGTCCGCGATCGAAGGTGTCTAAATCAGGCAGTTTACCCATACTGGCAATTCCAACAACTAATTCAGAACAACCACAGTAAGCGCTATATATGCATTTACCACAGCGCCCTCACTTGCGCATACATGATGCGCAGTGCTACACAATTTGCATAGGCTTTGCTATCCCTAATTCAGTGGCACTTCAGTGTATATATTTATATACCCGGCGTTCACGGGTGTATCCTTAATAAAGCTTACTTGTATGATATGTATATTTGTATTTTATGCCAATCGATACCCCTCTCTACTGGTCAGCATCCCATCAGAATATTGTAAACTCCCCCCCTCATGCTGATGTCAGCATTAAAATATTTCTTTCAATTTTGATATCCCGCTGGATCCCGGCCCTTTGAGGAGTTTGAGGGCTTCCCCGTAAACCCTTGTGAAAATCGCCGGTTTCATAAACAAAGAATTACCTGGCGTTGCCCAGGATAATAAAAATGAATGGAGTTAACTGAGCTCTAGATGTATATGTACTAACAACCGAAATATGTACAATTCACACACACCTTTCCACACTTCATTTAATTAAGGTTGATCTCTCTCTCTTCCCCTAATACTAATTTGGTTTTCAAAATAGTGATATATAGGAAATATAAATTATTGGATTGTTTATAGCAATTTTTACAAAATCTTAAGCGAATATCAAAAAATCGTGACATTGATCGTGTTTGTTACATTTGATCGTGTTTCTTACGTTTTAAATCAAGAATCTTATGGATATCTGTTTCCTTCTTTGAGATATGATGGAATATGTAAAAAACACGTAAAAACACGTTTAGCCCCCCTAACCCCTATGGGGGCCGAATTTTGAAAAATCCTGAATTAATTTTTAGGTATTTATGTTCCTTACATTTTAAAGCAAGAATCTTATGGATATCTGTTTCTTTCTTTGAGATATGAGGGAATATGTAAAAAACACGTTTTATCCCATCACCCCCTATGGTGGCCGAATTTTGAAAAATCCTTAAAATGGTTTTTAGGTATTCATGTTCCTTACATTTTAAGGCAAGAATCTTATGGATATCTGTTTCCTTCTTTGAGATATGAAGGAATATGTAAAAAACATGTTTAGCACCCCTCCCCCCCCCCCCCCCTTGGGGGACGAATTTTGAAAAATCCTGAAACTGATTTTTCGGTAATCGTCTTCCTTTCATTTTAAAGCAAGAATCTTATGGATATCCGTTTCCTACTTTTAGATATGAAGGTATATCTGAAAAACATGTTTAGCCCCCTCCCCTTGGGGCCGAATTTTGAAAAATCCTGAAATTGATTTTAGATAATCAAGTTTCTTGCATTTTAAAGCAAGAATCTTATGGATATCTGTTTTATTTCTATGAGATATGAGGGAATAGGGGAAAAACACGTTTTGCCCCCTCCCCCCCCATAGGGGTCGAATTTTGAAAAATCCTGAAATTGATTTTTAGGCATTCGTGTTCCTTTCATTTTAAAGCAAGAATCTTATGGATATCTGTTTTCTTCTTCGAGATATGAAGGAATATGTAATAAAACATGTAAAAACACGTTTAGTCCCCCCCCCCCCCTTGTGGGCCGAATCTTGAAAAATCCTGAAATATGTTTTTTGGGTATTCATGTTCCCTACATTTTAAAGCAAGAATCTTATGGATATCGGTTTCCTTCATTAAGATATGAAGGAATATGTAAAAAACACATTTTGCCCCCCCCTCCCCCCTTGGGGGGCGAACTCTGAAAAATCGCTTCTTAAATGGCGCTTTTAGCACAAAAGTAATAAGCTCCTAAAATTTGATATCTGTATCTCCAATAGTTTTTGCTGGGCGTTGATTCCTTTATATATATATAGATAAAACACGTTTAGCCCCCCCCCTCCCCCCCTTCGGGGCCGAATTTTGAAAAATCCTGAAATTGGTTTTTAGGTATTCATGTTTCTTACATTTTAAAGCAAGAATCTTATGGATATCAATTTTCTTCTTTGAGATATGAAGGAATATGTAAAAAACACGTTTTGCCCCCCCCCCCCCCTCGAACGTGCGGAATTTAAGAAGCGAATTTTGAAAAATCGCTTCTTAAATGACACCTTCAGCACAAAAGTAATAAGCTCCTAAAATTTGATACATCTATCCCCAATAGTTTTTGCTGGGCGTTGATACGGGAATAAGTCAGGACTTCTTCCTTTATATATATATATATATATATATATATATATATAAAAGAGATATAACCATCCACTCATTTTAAATTTAAACTCATTTAGTATTAGGTCTGCGATTATATAATTTTAGGCTATGAAAAAAAAAATACACAGGGCTTATTTTTTTTTTTTTTGGGGGGGGGGGGGGGACAATTGTCCCTACTCCCTCCCCTGGAACTGCCTTTGATACTAATGTTTTATGGTAGTACAATATTGTAAACTTAAGGGTGTTTGCTGTATTTAATTTTAAAATTCCGTGTATCAGCTGCACCACATTTTTACAAAACTATTTTATAGAATAAAAGTGTGGCCTATACATGCATAAATACGGTATATATAAGAATGAAAAAATAACGGTGACAATAGTATTATTGGTGAATTGTTAGAACAAATATTAAAATTTTAAATATTTCCAAAGTATAAAAATCAATTTATAAAACTAAGAAAACTGAAATATTTTAGCAAAGGGTACAAAATGAACTAACATAATAAATTATAAATCTTCGTTTGAAAAAATTAGCATTCAAAAGAACTAACTAAATTAAAGTAATGTACCAGATGCATTCAGGCCTGGAGTAAGACCTATAATCCAGATATGAATAACCAAGAGTAAGCTCTCATCTTTCGGATTTTATTCCTGGAAAAGGAGGAAAATAAAATGTTATGAAAAGAATTCATAATATTTTTCATTCACTGAACATATAATTTATTATCTGCAGCTAATTTCAAATTTTATTAGCTAAACACATCTAAATAATCATCTTTCAAATTCAGTTGGATGAAACTGCAAAGACATAATCACTGATGAGGCATAATAACTGACCTTTGGTGATGTTAAATCAAAGCTTAGCAGGATCAGGTTTGCAGCCTATTAAGCCATTAAACAGAATAATGAAAACATTTACTATAAAGATCATAATCCCATTGTTGCAGAACATTAACAATCACTTATATTATCACCAAATTTGTTGATATTAAAAAATCTAGTACTTTTCCCCAACAATCATGTACTTGGTGTTTTTTAAATTTGATTCCACACTTAAAATATATTAAAATTGTTAAAATATCTAAAGCTTATTGAAGTTAACAAACCATCATTTATGTGCATTAAATTTTTTAAAATGACATTGAAATCGATATATACTGTTAATTTCATGTGAAACTCATAGATAGAACTGATTAAAAAATTCCACATAAATGATCAACTGGCACTAAATTTGGTGAGTTTGAACAGCTTGGCACTATGAACAGCAATATGCAGTTTAGGCATTACTTGTTTCACTCTTCTGTGAGAGAACTTTTTAGATTGTATGTGAAATAATTTTTTTTTTATGTTATTTGTTTCTTTGTTCATTCAGTGTTAAAATTTTGTATGACAACATTTAATAAATAACATTCATGCTCATCTTTCATTGCAACAAAGATAACAGAAACAGCATTAAATGCAATATGCCTAAATATTCTTCTTTTTAGGTACATCATTCATAACATTAAGCTTGTTTAAAGTTTTAAATTAATGTATTTCAAAGATGATTTAAAAGTAATACTTGATATTTGAAATGGAAATTCTTATTAAAGCAAGAATAAATTATTTAATGCTTCAGAACTGTACACCTAGGGTGCTGGCATTCAGTACTAAAGTCTGTGGGTTCGAATCCCACTCTTATCTTGGACATTTGTAGCCGTTCGGAATTGGCTTTAAGCAGTAGGTCCTGGCCTTTGAGTAGCAAAAATTCACTGTAGTGCTCCAAACCAAACCAGAACTGAACACAACCTAGTAATATATCTTATATATAAAGCAGAAATGGGAAATTGATCGTGTCTGTATGTGTGAGTCACAAAAATTCAAGAACTGTGAGCCCTACCCTGATGAAATTTACACGGTTTAATGTTCTTGGAAAGTCAGGATGAATGTGACTATTTTCATCTCGCTACGACGTTCCATTCCCGAATTATGTTAGAACAAGTTTGCGCAGTATCAACGGATATTTTTGTTCAAAGCCAGTGTAACATTTCATTGTTTCCAATTAAATTATAACATTTGTGTAAAAATAAATAGACATGAATTAAAAATATAATTTATTCTTATATTGGCACATGGAAGAATAAATTTGATAT
The DNA here is from genome assembly GCA_907164885.2 of Dolomedes plantarius. Lineage (NCBI taxonomy): Eukaryota > Metazoa > Arthropoda > Arachnida > Araneae > Dolomedidae > Dolomedes > Dolomedes plantarius. Next base: position 176,226,579 of record OU015494.1, read on the forward strand.
ATTGTTTTCATATACATGGCAACGTCGGAATATTTATTTTTAAAACTGAATATATAAAGATTGAAAGTTATTCATTTTCAATGAATGTGTCCTCAATCCATTTCATGTATTAAAACTATCCCAAGCTACTTGTTCAAACTCAAATAAACTGAAGGACACGTTCACTTAGCTAGAAACCAGTACCTTTAGCCTTTATGCGATGATTTATATAACTGAAATGACATTGAAACATAGCAGATGATTTAGTTTTGAGAAATAATTACAATCATGAAATACGTGTATTTTCTAATTAAGAATGTCTGAAAGTGGCATTGAAACATAGCAGACGATTTAGTTTTGAGAATGGATTCCGAGCATGAAATATACGTATATACTTTTTCTATAAAAATTATCAGATTTGATGTGTTTTAATATTGAATGTGTTCTCAATCCATTCAAACATTATTGATTCTTTTTCTATAATAATAAATCCATTCAAATATTATTGACTGGCTGTAAATTAATGCTTTAAAATGCCAAAAAGAAGAGAGCACTGGACTTGATCTGACAGAAGAATATTTTTCGCATGGGCAGCTATATGTGGGAGTGTCTAAACCAGGGGTCCCCAAAGGGGTCGATAAAAGTTCTCTAGGAGTCGATGAATGCCCGAGGGTCGAAAGGGGGTCCATGAAAACAAGAGGGTTGAAAGGGGGGTTAATTAATACCAAAGAGGATCAATTAAACTGTCTAGGGAAAAAAATAGAATATTGCAATAAAAATTCGAAATACGGATATGATCAACTACTGACTACCCTAGTTATAGCTTGAGTTTTGCCTTAGCCTACGCTGCGTACAGCATGTGTTACTGTGTTTTCACGCATATGGCAACGGTACTAGTATTGCAAACATGTTATGAATGCGGGGGGCTCATTATACGCAGACATACGTTGCACTGTTACACTCTAGTAGGATTGTCCAATATAATTTGTTATATTTTCAACAATAATTGTGTATTTTACGTAATATGACATGTACGGTTTACGAACTATAGGCAAATTTCCATCTATCTATAATTTGCTATTATTTTTTTAGATAGTAATAACGGTGGAGAATATCTCCTTTTACTGTTAATGTTATTGGGTGGATTTTATAAAAGATGGAAACTATAAATTCTTTTGTTTGGTTGTTATGCCGGTCTCCTTATTGATTAATATTAAAAATGCAAAAAATGATTTAATGTTTTTGTTAAATACTTAATCTGGGGGTCGATAAGGAGGCAAATATTCTATGAAGGGGTCGACGGGATAAAAAGTTTGAGGACCCCTGGTTTAGAGCAAGGAATCAATCAGAATTATACATTGTCGCAGATGATAAAAAAGAAACAAAAAATATTGTGTACTGGGAAGTATTAAAATAACAACAAATTAGTTACTAAATAAATTTCTTGTTACTGAAAAAATGAAATTAATTTTTTTAAGAGTTGTTATAACTTTAGAACATCATAACATGAGGCTAATCATTGAAAAAAAATAATAACAGAAACTGAATCCCAAGCGAAGCTGGGTAATAAATCTAGTTATGAATATACAAATGTTTCATTTTCTCTGCACACCTTGTATTCTAAAGATTTCTTCATTGGAAACATTTCAAGATTTCAAAAGCTGTATTAACTGATATTTATGACAGCCTTGTTATGATGTTAAAAAAAAATTTACTGTAAAAATTATACTTGGGTCAGTTTAGAACAAGATTTTAATTGTCTTGTTTTATCCCCCCTTCTCCCCCAGGGCTAAAAAATATTTAAGGAAAAAAAAACACTTATGTAAAAGATAACTTTGCCCAAAATATGAAAATATAGGTTGCTAAGTTTTCATTTTGCATGAGGGAAATATGCGTAAACATTCTGTACAAGTTCTTTTATCAAAACTGCTTGAAAAAATTTTCTCAATAGAAGTCAATCATTTACCAGAAGATTTTTCTTTCCTTTGCAGTCAGTATTTTCATAGCTTTGTATTTCATATTGAAGTTTCTTACTCACTATCTCTTTTGTTGACAGTTAGTTACTCATAACTTTGTTTTAAACATAATTTATTGAAATCTAAAAAAATAAAAAAAATTAATGATTTTGTGTGAATTCTACATTTTAATATTTAAAAATTTGAAATTTTATAATTTGATGAAATTTTAATTTCCTTGTTTCTACAGGCTCTATAGACAGTATTGCAAGGCTTTTGAGTCTCTTCTGCGATATTATTGTCCTCAGGTATGTTTTATGTAATTTTTATATAGAAAAGCTTTTTCCCAGTGCTACAGTTACATGAATTGTTAAAATATCCTTAAAGATATGAATACATTTAAAAAGGCAGAAGCTGTTATTTGTAGCTATTGTAGATTTTTTATAGGGTTTTTGAAACAATATGTTTTAATACTTCCATTTCTTCAACCAGTTTATAGCTATCTACATCTTTATCTTTTATAGACTTCATTTGGTCATGATTCTGAATCATTTTTACAACTGTTAAGGTAATTTCTAGTACTGGTGCTGATTTTAAATTTTCATTCTGTGGAATTATCGGGAATAAACTTGTCTAGCTTGTCTAGCTTTTTATGATATTTGTTAAAAACAATGTACCCCAAACATTTCTTTTTGGTTACTTATTGGTTTATCTGTATTCTCATAATCAAATATCCTTTTATGCATTGTGTTACTTAGGCTGTCTTATGATTATTCAAATCATTTTAATTCTGTGCTGAACTGTGGTGAGTTAGTTTCACAGACTTTTTAAAATTTTATAAAGAGAACACTGACTATTAGCCATAATTTGTTGTCTCGATGGAGACGGGAGAATCTGCTCAGGGCATAAATATTGTGGTTATTTGGTATCCTTATATTGTATGTTATCTCATTGAATCATCATTTGGTAAGTCAAGTTTCAAAAGGTATTTAGCTCTATTAAATCCTTCAACCATAGTGTATAAAAATCATTATTTTTTCAAAAAATTTAAAAAAAATTGGATTTTTTAAAGTTTCAATTTTATTTGATATAAATTATTATATATACCATAGATTTAAAATTTTATTCTATACTACTATATAACTAATGTATAAATAGGAAGTAAACATTTTCAAATACAAACATTGCTGATCATTGAAAATAAGATAATTTTTAATAATTTAAAAACAAAAAATTAAATAAAAGAAAAACAACAACTAGCAAAATAATTTCAAACTAAAAATCTAAAAAGAAAATAATTAGTTTTATTTTATTATCTACAATTATCAAAATAGTTAAAAATTAGTTAGTTTTATTTAAAGATTTAAACATAAACAATAATTTAGCTGCCTTTTCTACACCTACTTGGTTTCATAAGTTGTTCCTTTTGCAGTACATAACATCTGTATTATATCAAACTCTTTCTGATCCATACAGTTCTTTAGGAGTGCTATTGATTTTCAACCACTATAAGGAATTTAATGACTTTAAAGCTTTTTTATCAAACCAAGTTCTATTTAAATGAGGAGAGCGCACAATGAATGTTAGTAAAATGTTTAATAAGGAGGTATCTCCATACTTTTCTTTAACAAAGTTTAATGCTTGGTCTTTCTCATTTATTCTTAACATTCCACTTTATAATTAGTATTGAAGAGGACATCGGATTGGTTGTATGACTTATTCTCAGAAACAAATGTGGCCAGTCAAGATAATGTAAGTGTACAATCACAGCAAGATTGTTAAGTAAAGTAGACCAATACACACAATGGAAAAATTTTTCAAGAAGCAAATGAGTTATACAGGGAGTAGAAATGTTGAATTATATGAATGAGATGTAGGATATGCATAAAAGTCTCCTTTCCTTCCTGTTTATATTTAAATTTAATACCCATATTAAAATATATAAAAAATATTCAAAGTAACGCATGAAATAATTTTTTGATTAAAATTGATCATTTAAAAATAAAATCATTCGATTTAAATCAGGATTTTAAACACTGATTTGAATCATTGACACCCTGCCTTCATTTATTTAAAGGTGTTTTTCAGGAACTTTGAAAATTTGCAGGCCACTTTTCACAGCATAATCTCTGTAGTTGATCTGTTTCAGCTTCTGATTTTAATTGCTCTTAATTTGCTATAAGAATGAGCAACAACTTTTTTGCCTGAAATAACTTAATGACCTAGCCTCCACATTTCTTTGTAATCTGAATACAATGATTTCTGATTCACCAAGTCTTTTGTTAAAAAATATATCTTAAGTACAATATTTGTTGTAGTGAGATTTTACTCCAAAATATGAATTTTGGCATTTTATTCTTCAAATCTTTAGTTTGTTCTGTAAAGAAGCTATACACTGTAGGTGTGCCAGATGCTTTATACACATAGCAGTGAAAATGCGGGGTCAGAGAAAGCACCCATTCTAAGTTTTATGGATTTTTATTTTTAGGTTTTTGCTAATATTAAATCTCTTTATGCTTCTCACTAATATGTGAGGATTATTTCTCGATTTGGTTCTGTAGGAATAAATATAGATGACAGAAGTCTTCCAAGACAAACCCAAGGCAAGGAGAAAGAAATAAAAAAGTTCTCAGTTCTCAGGAAATCAGATAATTCCAAATTAAGTGTAGTACCTCCTTGAAAAATCCAACATGTCCTGAGCATTGTAATTTAAAATGGTCAGAATGTGATATTTGTATTCATAGGTATATATGCAATTGTATTCAAAACTAAATTAATCAAATTTCTGTTAGCATATTCATGGTGTTGTGTGGCATGTTCTTGCACCACATTTTACCACTTTTTTATCTCCTGATCTACTTTCAACTGATGATTTTGTTGAGATACCTTTTAAGTGGCTCTGAATTTCATCAAAATCTCTTAAAGAAAACATGAAGTTTGTGGATAAAGTTAATGAAATTTGGATAAAATCTCTCTCTCTCTCTGATGTTCTATGATGAAATGCAAGAATGAGTGTGTTCGATAGATGTCAGCAAAGTTATAGATGACTAAGAGCCACCTCCACCTCTGGCACGTGTTATTAATCTGGCCTGTGCAGAACTTCTAATAAATTCACTTCCAGTGAAGGCAGATAATAATCTGTCTCTTGTTCTCTCTAATCCATTCACAAATGTTATTGATTGTAACTCTCTACCTGAACAAATGGGTGGCTATGTTTTAATAGTTCCAATTGCTCCTAATCCAAACCCCTCTTCTTTTTTTTCTTCTTTCTGATATTAGCTCAACAATCCAGTATTGTTAACTGCCTTATACCAATCTGTAAATATTTCATAATCCAATGAGATTTATATAAAGGAATTTTGCTGTACAATTTATTTTGAAAGTAACAACTCGTTTGTTAGGCAATATAATTTTCTTTTTGTCATATTTTCTTGTTATAAAGACAATAAATGTGTTGCCAGTATCCTCACCTGAGCTTGTGTTAACGAAATTGAGAAAAATTACTTTTTCTAATCAAGAAGCGTTATAATAAGTATAGCTTAATCTTCATCTGATTTCCTGTAGCACTTAACTGTATTGTAGAGTTCTGACCAAAAGAATTTCATTCTCTGAAATCATTTGACTTGATACACAAAATAAAAGATGTTATGAGATTACCTTATCCTGTAAGAACAAAATGGTTTTCCAATATTCTCTGAATCACCCAGTCGTTTTATTTATTTTATTATCCAGTATATAGGTAACTCGAGATGATCAGAATGTAATTTGAATTATTCTTAATGTCATTTTTCTAATTTTTTCATTTTATTTCTTAAGTTTTCTAAAGTTATAGCAAAACTATTTTATTATCAACAAGTTTGAAGGGTGTTTAAAAGATAATACAAGTCCCACATTTTTGGTCCCAGTGTACATTTTTATAGGCATGCATATTTATTTCTAGTGCCTTTATTATGTAGTTATCCCCTTTGTGCTTACATAGCTCGCTCAAATGAGAATGGGAAAAATGTTTACAGTTCTAATCCACTTAATCTTAAACAATGTCATAAATTGCTAGCATTTCTTTTTACTTATAGACTTTGTTAAAGACTCTTTGGCCTTACATCCACTGTGAATACAATTCAAAATAAAGACATTTCATCCCTTGAAATTCATAAAAGAGTATTTTTAAGATTTAACTTTGATTTAAAAGCTTGCAAAACCATGAATATCCATCCCGCTAAGTAGATAAAATTTAAAAAATTAATTGCACATGAGAAAGGCATGGCGAAATCAGTATAAATAAAATTGTTTGAAAAGTTTTGCAGCAATACAAAAATGCAGGAAACAATGTTTTAGAAAAACTGAACTTTGATTAAAAACCTTTTTTTTAATTTAAACACTTCCTATCAGCCCAAAAAAATTAATAATTTTTAAAAAAAATGATAAGAAGTGAAAAATATAAGAAAATTTGAATATACCAATATTTTTTAATTATAGAATTATAATACCAAATTTTTTTTGAAAGATTTCTTTAATTATATTGCACTTTAGTTAGCAGCAATCACCCAGCACTCCCACTTGAAAGCTTTTTTTTTAATTCTAAAAAATAAAGATTTACAATAGGAAAAGATCTTTGAAATGTACAAATAAAGCATTAAAAGCATCTGATGTACATCTCATAGACTACAAGAGGTCCACAGATAACTGTTTTGAAATGTTTGGTTCAGATAATTTGAAGAATCACATTAAAACACTTATTGTAAAGTAAATACGGGGTCTCCAAACTTTTTAGCCTAAGGGCCACACTGACTCTTCCACTAAGTCCCAAGGGCCAGGACCTAGCTAGCTAGCTCATCATACCAACATACTGTAGTTTTGAATGACGATCAAATTTTTGCTTCGGGACTAGCCGGCAGTGGCGCAGGGCGGAGAGTAGAGAAGTTAGTTTCAGGACGTGGCAAAGCTACAGTAGTACAGCGCCATCCTATGGGGAGCGGCGGAATTACACAAAAACGCCAATTATGCTTGGTTAGACGAATTATACGACACCATGTTGTAGCGAGTAGCAGAGCTAAAGTATGTTCTGGAAAAGTTCTGCTGTGTGGTCGCTTGACTGGAAGATTCGAGTAATTTCGAGAGTTTTCGAATATGTTCTACGCACCGATGACACGTACCACAAATACAGGAGACAACCGAGAGCTGGACAGTTCCAAAGTTTGAATTTGGAGCGATAAGTGAGATCTGAAAAGCAAAATATAGTGCGACTGGTGTGTGTTGTGACTATAGTTTCTTAGTGGAAATACAGTGTGTTTAATTGTGAATGTTTTATTTAATTAAAAGTGTCTTAACCTTTTACACGCCGCACTATGATCGAAAGGTAACACAAACTATTTATTGATAAAAATCACATTAAAACTCAATATAAGAACTATGAGTAATTTTTTTTTTCAAAGAAAATATTTTTGTATATGATTTACAGCATGTTTCCGAAAAGGAATATTGGCAGGAAACACTTAGTTTTTCCACATGTTTCTATAAAATATGATTAACGACCTTTAAATTCAAATTTCGATTTCTGTGCCCAATTTCTTAGTAGTTATAAGTAAATTTCTAAAAGTTATTCAGAAATAATACAGGTTAAGCAGAAAAATGAAAATATCATAAATTAAAATCATATAAACGAAAATCTCAAAAATGCAAGGAGAAAGAAAAAACTTACCAAAATTCTTTTAAAACAAGAAAAATAAAAAAAATAATTATTGTTCTTATCTTTTATGCTCTACGTTTCTTCTATTGTCCATGTAGTTTGGAAAGTATTTCTCATGTAGTCTTTTCTCACACTCAAAACACTTTTTTCTAGTATTCTTTTGGCATACAGGAGCGCTACGGTCAACTTTTGCTACACATGGGCTAATTAGAGCTTTTGGCACACAACACCACGTCCTTGTATTGATGGCACAGTATAATGTGAAGCTAATTGTCTCAAAGATTCATAGCAATGTGCGTGAGGTCCAGTAACAGAGTGAAATTTTGGTTTCATGCGAAGCAAACATAAAGTTACTTCACTCCGGAAATTGAGATGTGATAGTTCTGCTGTTGTACCTTTGTGCAAATGTAAATGCAAAACCCATCCAGCAGCGACAGCCATGTTTAGCGCATTGCTAAGTGGATTCCAATACCATTTTTTGTTTCTAAACATAGGTCGATATGATCCAAGAAGTCGTCTAGTAAATCAACACCTCCCATTCACTCATTATACATTTTTATCAGATGTGGCTGAGAAACATCAATTCTTTTTTTTTTCGAGCACAAAATCGCTTGGTTTTACCGATAGGCTCATGTGTCGAATAATTGGAGGCTATAGTTACAACAGCATTGTCTTTCCAGCGACAAATGTAAACGTGACCATCACTTCGGTACTAAAATTTTCCTCTTTGCCATTTTGAGGCTTCTTTTTGTGATTTGAGAAGGCATCTTCCTGTCCGAAATTCCCGAATCGTGCCAGTTACTTTGAAACTCTTTTCAGACAACTCGGCAACCAGCTTAAGTGATGAGAAAAAGTTGTCAAAGACAATTTCATGCTTCTCTGGATTTTCAACACTTGATAGAAGCTCCCACCCAACTTTAGATCCAAAAGGAGAGTTTGCTATTTCTGAGCTTTTTCCTTTATGGATTCTCATAGCTTATGAATAGCCACTGCTGGAACACAACATTCATTTTTTAAAATCAAACCGTATTGGTTTACCCCGTATAAACATTTTAGCTGAATGATGACCGTAACAGGGCACCACGGATTCATCTATACTAAATTTAGAATGAAAGTGACGTATCCTCTCTCAAATGAAGAAAATCACAGACGAAAGGAAAATAATGGGAACTCATAATCACGTGTTTTCCAACATTTTATGAGCCCCTCCAATAGAATCATAAACAACGTCTAACTATCAACAAATACGCGTTTTTCAGCGGCAGCTATGAGTAATCCACTTCAAACCCATTGGAGAACGTGTGTAGGATAGAGGGGGACAGGGGAATTGAAAGTAGATCCAAGTCATAAACAACTTTCGTCGACACGTACTAAAACCTCGTATTCAAAAAACTTTATCTATAGGGGAGACTAGTACACAGTGAGACAAATTTTCAAAAAACATTAATTAAGAGCTAAATACAATCGAATGAAGAAATTTAGCTTTTGGATGTTTAAATCTCTTTTATTGGCAAAATCTTTCACACAAAATTTATTAATACATATAAATAGAAACCAGAAATAATTAACGTTAAAATAATATCAGCATTCGTCTCACTGTGTACCACATCTCGTACACAGTGAGACATTGCTAATTTATTTATTTAAAAAATATATTGTCACAATACTAAACACAAACAATGCTTCATTATACACAAGTTTTCATGAAGCAATCAATTGTTAATCTTGGAAAAGTCACCGAACATTTATAAGGTCAAGCCGCACTTCAAAACGGACATATACTGACAATCTTTTTGTTTTCATGGGCATTGGCTGAGGCAGAACCATGACAATATCCAGTTTATTTACAGAGGTCACATCTGGAATGTTTGGCATCACAAAGGCATATTTCTCACTTTTGCGTAGATAAGTGACTTCAAAATCACTATCCTGTAGGACTAATTTCACAGCTGCAGTTCTTCTCCAGTTATTCCAATTTTCCTTGGCACATTCTTAGGCCGTACCATCATAACTCTGAAAACAACATTTAGTACCAGAAAATATTTAAATAACATTATTAATGATAGTCTCGGTTCTGTGTTTCTATACAGCAATACAAGCTAAGAGTTTCTATCACAAGTTACAATGTTAAGATGTGAAATTCATTATATTGTGGAATAGCAAAATCTTAGTAATTCAAAATTGAGTTGATAAAAATTGAGAAAATTCGTAATGCTAAATACATTACATTAGAGTAACAAATACATTACAGTAACATTTAATGCACATTGCTATTATGGAATAAATATAGTTATCATGGTACATAGTGAGACATTGTTTCACTCTGTACCAGTGTTCCATGTCTCACTGTGTACCATTTCACTTTGTTAAAGAGAAATGGCTAAATATCCCTTCCATTGTTTTTCTTTAGTTAAATCCTTGGTATTAAGTGGAGAAATAGTGCAACATATATATAATATTCAATCCAAAGTAATAGATACAATTAAACTGAAGATATATGACATATAACAGAGATAAATAACTTACTTTTAGGTTCAAAAAATCGCTTTCGTTTCGTAGCTTCCAACAGAGCGAACATCCACGCTTGAAATGTGGGCAGTAATTACTCCAAACAAAACGTCACTGAACAGCCTGACATCTAGCGGCACAAACATAAACTTCATTAATAAAGCTTCTGGGTTTCACTGTGTACTACTCCCCTACTTCTATGCACTGTAATCAAAAGAACTTTATTATGTTGAAAAACACTTTACACTCCAATGTTCCCTTTTGGGAACATACAAATTTTTTATCTAATAGTAACAACAAAATTTAATCTTTTTTGTTATAACTTATGTTCTACCTACAAAATGATCATTTTTAATTACTCCCACTTAATTTTAAAATCATTTGTTGAATTTTGAATTTTATATGAATTTTTTAATTTTGCTCTACGAAAAGTTAGAAAAAAAGGCCAAAATTACGATTTTTTCCCATAGACACTATTTATTTTATTAACGTAACCTCGATGCCAAAAAATCAATCCATACTTTCTTTCTAAGTAATAATTTTTGTAGAGTAATACGAATAAAATTGTATTTTTCACAGAATTTTGAATATGATGTTCCCTTTTGGGAACATTGGCGTGTAAAGGGTTAAAGATAAATCCAGTGCATTTTGTTTACTCAGAACCCCTGCTCTTAATAGTATTATTGGCATTATTTTGATTTGAAGTTGCGTCCCTCTTGTGAATATTTGTATATATATGGAAAAGAAACGAGAGAGAGATAGTGAGTGCAGAACATTTAAAGAGCAATAGGGATATCAATATTTCGTGATTGGGGCATGTGGTGGATGATGTTTTTGAAGGAGTTGAAATGCTGTTCAGAAAAACAGTCTTCAGTGGAAAAACTTGAAATGTATCCCTACTGATGGTGGCAAAAACATGTGTGGAAAAAATAAAGGTGTTGTTCTCATATCAAAGGTGATAGAAAATGGCGGTGGCTCAAAATCATTCATCGTGCATTGCATCATTCATCAACAGTCTGAGCGGAAAATGTTTGAATATGTCAGAAGTTTTAAAACAAGTCATATTAGATGTTAATTGCGCTCAATCGTAAATTCCGCGAGTTTATTAGAGAGATTGGAGAAAATGACTTTCCATAGCATACTGCAGTACGCTGACTTTGCTGCGGAAAAGTTCTAACGCGACTTTTTGAGCTCCGATCAATAATCGAAATTTTCTTCAAGGAGAAAACCAGCTTCTGCCTGATTTATACACTCATATTAGGTCCCTTCGACAAAAAATTGTTTTGTTTCAATATCAAGTGAACAAAAAATGCATTTTAATACATGTCAAACGTTCAGTCAGCAAACTGAGATTCCATTACGCAATTGAAGCTTTGGTGGTTTAAAAATAAATTTTGTTTTTTTTTATATTTTGATGCAATTGCAAACGACATCAAGATTTTTCAAAATCCTTTTAACGCCGATATAGAAACCCTTACCCCAGAACTTCAAATGGAAATGATTGATCTGCGGTGTAGCGATATTTTAAAAGAAAAATATTTAAAATCGTCATTGCTGGATTTTCACTCACACAGTTCGATCAGTAGCATAAATTTGTCCGTGGGGTTTTCCGCTTTCGGCACTAGTTATCTATATGAAAAAAAAACGTTCTCGAAATTGAAATAAACAAAAAATATTTACTGATCAATATTTCCTGATAAGCATTTGGAAGTCGCTGCTCATAATTTCCAATAGTAGGGGAAACCCTTGTATCTAGGGCCGACTATTTTCAAATGGCAGTATCTTTACTTATAACTAACTTGCAATAATAAAAATAGTTTGTATACATTACGTGCCTTATTCTCTTAAAATAAAAATCACATCAAGTGTAGAAAAAAAAACTTGTAAATGATATTGAAAATTTAAAAAAATTACAAATGACCCTAGGTACAATAACACTATTGTACCTAGGGCCAGTTATTTCCAAACACTGAAATTGTTTACAATAAAAAACAATTGGTATCCATTATTTCTTTCATGCACAACTTCTAAAATCTTCGTAAGGATGAAATGTTAATTGTAGGCAAGGTATTAAAGGAAGAAATGTTTATTATTTCATCACTTTCTAATGTATGTTTTTTTCTCCATTGTCTTCTTAATGATCCCACATAAATTTTCTGTTTCAAACCCTTATTTCGTAACCTTTTTTATCAATTACTTTTTTCAATAATTGTGCTTGATTTTCATTTTTCTCGGCGGTATCAGTGAGAATTCTACACTTGCCAAGTTTTCGTCCACCTCTTTTCTACCAGAGGCCATGGCCATAGGTACAAGATGTTTTTGGCAAAATGGCTTCCATAGCCAAAGACCTGCAGAAACCAAACTTTGTTTTTATATCATTTTTTCCTTTAATGGTTACAAAAAATAGCTGCTATACATTAAAACATAAATTTGCACTTAATTTCACAAAATAAGACTTCAAATTGAAGTGAAAAAAATTTAGTTTTGATCATCAAATCAAGACTTTCTTTTCTATTTAACTATAGCTTCTTCTTGCTTTCATTAAAAATGGCTGTTATGATTTGAAACAATGTTGTCACTCACTCCAATGAGTAAAAATGCTGTAAAATAATAATTATTTAAATAAAGCATCGTGGCCTTAGGTACACGATGGCCCTAGGTACAAGGGTTTCCCCTAAAGTTGATCCACAACTGCAAGCAATTGTCAGTGGAAAGTTACAACTACATAAATCTAATTAATCATAATTGTAATGTTTAATTTCATTAAGGAAATTACTCCTGTATGTCATTTATTGTAAGTTTTTAGGATGAATCTCATCTCATTAATTACAGTTAATGTGTTGAATTTCATTTTGTAAGTCAGTTATTGTATTTCTTAATGGGTCGTTAAATAAAAACATCTGATTATTTTGTATGATTTACTTTCATTGTAAATTTTACAATGTAATCAAAATAAACTATGGTGGGCCGGATACCGGGCAGCATATTCTGAAAGACCCACGATTTGGACACTCAATTGCCAGTTTGACGAAAGCATCAGTTTCGCCATCTGTTGACATATATAGGAATCTTTTTATTATAAGTTTTTTTTTACTTCTACGCAATTTAGTATGTTTTAAAATCTGAATTACATATATAACACAGGATTTAAAGAGATTTTAACAAAATAAATAAATGAATAAATTGAAATAAGTATATTATTGAATTTTAAATTTACTTTCTTCAAATATCCACAATAATTTTAATTTTTAAAATTTTAATGTCAATTAGAAAATAAATGTATTTAACAAGCTTTAATTAAAAAAATTAAGTTGCATAAATTAAAAAATTTAAAGTTTTAAATTCCAATAATATAAATTTATTTTAACATATAATTTTAAATTAATCAAATTTTTAAAATATAAAAATTTATTTTAATTTGGTTACATTTTTACGCTAAATTATTGAAGAAATGAGGGAATGATGCTGAGTATGAAGGAATGACAAATCTTTTGATCTTTCTTTGCTGTAGATTTTTCAATTCCTACTATTAGTTCACACTCTCTCTATATATATCTTGTTCAAATTTTCAATCGTTAATAAAAGTACTTTTTATTCATCCACTCAAGTTCAAATACATTTTTTTAAACTTGTAGTGAATGACACTTGATGTTAATACAGTTTTTTCAAATATTAATTCATTAATTAAATTTAATTAATCAATTTTAGTTTTAGACCTAGAGCGTCTCTTGCTCTTGAATAGTAATTTCCCTCTTGTTACTGTGTAAACGGTAGCACTGTGGTAACGTGGATTTCTCCCGTCTTGTAGGTTGCGAGATCGAATCCCCAACCTGACGAACTTTTTCTCTCTCTTTCCCCCCTCCTAATCTCGCACAGTAGGCAAGGTTCTGGCAGGCAATCCTTTTTTTTCAATTCCTACTATTAGTTCACACTCAAATTTTTTCTTTGTTGACCTAAGTAGGAATTGACTTAAAATTTTTTTTTTTTATATTACTTGTTTTTGTTTTATTTTCAGAATTTAATTGAAAATAAGAGCATTTGAAAATCTTGCAGTGAAAGCAAGAAAGTGAATGAAAGTCTAGTACTGTATGTGCTGAAGTATATACAGTCTGATAAAATTGGTTCTATATCTTTTTCAAAACAAATATGATTACTTTCAATTATACAAATCGAAAATTACGAACTAATTAAATTTAATCTGATTTTCTTTAATTTTAGTGACGCTATCTACTGGAAAAATAAACTAATAACATAGGTTTATAATTGAATCATCTTTCCTTTTTTTGTTGGCTTTGCAAAATATGAAGTAACAACTTTAGCATTTTCAAATTATTAATTAATAAATAAGTAAAAATTATTGTGGATATTTGAAGAAAGTAAATTTAAAATTCAATAATATACTTATTTCAACTTATTAATTTATTTATTTTGTTAAAATCTCTTTAAATCTTGTGTTATATATGTAATTCAGATTTTAAAACATACTAAATTGCGTAGAAGTAAAAAAAAAACTTATAATAAAAAGATTCCTATATATGTCAACAGATGGAGAAACTGATGCAACCGGCAATTGAGTGCCCAAATCGTGGGTCTTTCAGAATATGCTACCGGGCATGTTCGGTACGCTACCACGGGCCTGATTGGTGGTGCTCGCGGGCCTTAGTTTGGAGTCCCCTGCAGTAAATGAAGAAAGAGCTGAAGAATTTATACTATTGTCAATTCTAATGTATTATATATACACAACATTCGAATTACAATGGGGAGAGAGCGTGGTAAAAAATATCTGCAGCCAACAAACTAGTCCAAACAAAAATGCAAAAATAAACCTATGATCCACATATTCTTTTTCATTTCTTGTAATAATTTTATGTTATTAGTAGATTTATGAACTTTTTAATCTGATGGTAACCGAGCTTTTTCATCAGATGTTAATCTCTACAATTTCTCGGAGCATTAAACTTAATAAATAATGATGAAATTATTTTGAATTACGGACAAACGAAATGAATATAAAGGGAAAAGGTATTAATATTGCTTATCCATTATTGATCTTGCCGATTGCAGTAGTTTTGTGAAAATCCCAAAACCAAGACATATCAAATCTACGCGTCCTTATGATCTACTAGGACAAAATAATGACGATGTCTAAGGAACCTCGTGGCTTAATTACAATAAATTTTAAAGTAGTTTGATGCTCAGTAGTTTAATGAATCCAGAACATGATTTATATCAACTTAGTTTATACATACTCATTTCCTAGCACAAGGAAACTTTTATATATTGGTATCGATTTCACGTGAAACGTACAAAAAAGCATGATGGTACAGTATTAGTATATATCATTTAATTTCTGCTTTCTTTACAGGTGCCTGGTACAGATTGTTAGGTGAGAAAACCACAAACTAAATTGTTTGTGGTGTCCACAAAGTTAGAATTTCAACGTAGTGGTGGCAATTAGTTTTATGATCATCGTGTACAGAAACGTCGTCATGCCAGAAGAACAAATGACGGGTATTTCTAGTATAAAACGACTTTCCAAAGAAAGCCATTCGTACCAACAGCACCCTACTGGAGCCGAAGAGGAAAACACTCCATGTAACAAACGTAGACATAGTCTAAAAGTAAAAAGTTCCTGCGCACAGATTCCCCCTAGAATCGAAGGAGGAATTGAATATAATTTATGTGAAGGAACATTTTCACAGTCGGCAAATACGCATCACTCGTACCACATTCATGATAATACTCTCCGCATCCACATAGAAGAGAAACCTTCCGCCTACACTGTATGCGAGAAAAGATTTTCTCAAGAGGATAGTTTAAAACTACATCTCCAAACACACACAGGAGAGAAACCTTTCACCTGCACTGTATGTGAGAAAAGATTTTCTCGACACGATAATTTGAAAACGCATCTCCGCACACACACAGGAGAGAAACCTTTCACCTGCACTGTATGTGAGAAAATATTTTCTCAACACGATAATTTGAAAACGCATCTCCGCACACACACAGGAGAGAAACCTTTCACCTGCACTGTATGTGAGAAAAGATTTTCTCTAGAGTATAATTTAAAACTACATCTCCGCGCCCACACAGGAGAGAAACCTTTTGCCTGCACTGTATGCGAGAAAAGATTTTCTCAAGCGGGTAGTTTAAAACTACATCTCCGCACACACACAGGAGAGAAACCTTTCACCTGCACTGTATGTAAGAAAAGATTTTCTTTAGAGCGTAGTTTAAAACTACATCTCCGCACACACACAGGAGAGAAACCTTTCCCCTGCCCTGTATGTGAGAAAACATTTTCTTTAGAGCGTAGTTTAAAACTACATCTCCGCACACACACAGGAGAGAAACCTTTTGCCTGCACTGTATGCGAGAAAAGATTTTCTCAAGCGGGTAGTTTAAAACTACATCTCCGCACACACACAGGAGAGAAACCTTTCACCTGCACTGTATGTAAGAAAAGATTTTCTTTAGAGCGTAGTTTAAAACTACATCTCCGCACACACACAGGAGAGAAACCTTTCCCCTGCCCTGTATGTGAGAAAAGATTTTCTTTAGAGCGTAGTTTAAAACTACATCTCCGCACACACACAGGAGAGAAACCTTTCGCCTGCCCTGTATGTCAGAAGAGATTTTCTTTAGAGCATACTTTAAAACTACATCTCCGCACACACACAGGAGAGAAACCTTTCACCTGCACTGTATGTGAGAAAAGATTTTCTCTAGAGCATACTTTAAAACTACATCTCCGCGCCCACACAGGAGAGAAACCTTTTGCCTGCACTGTATGCGAGAAAAGATTTTCTCAAGCGGGTAGTTTAAAACTACATCTCCGCATACACACAGGAGAGAAACCTTTCGCCTGCCCTGTATGTAAGAAAAGATTTTCTTTAGAGCGTACTTTAAAACTACATCTCCGCACACACACAGGAGAGAAACCTTTCACCTGCACTGTATGTGAGAAAAGATTTTCTCGACACGATAATTTGAAAACGCATCTCCGCACACACACAGAAGAGAAACCTTTCACCTGCACTGTATGTGAGAAAATATTTTCTCGACACGATAATTTGAAAACGCATCTCCGCACACACACAGGAGAGAAACCTTTCACCTGCACTGTATGTGAGAAAAGATTTTCTCTAGAGTGTAATTTAAAACTACATCTCCGCGCCCACACAGGAGAGAAACCTTTTGCCTGCACAATATGCGAGAAAAGATTTTCTCAAGCGGGTAGTTTAAAACTACATCTCCGCACACACACAGGAGAGAAACCTTTCACCTGCACTGTATGTAAGAAAAGATTTTCTTTAGAGCGTAGTTTAAAACTACATCTCCGCACACACACAGGAGAGAAACCTTTCCCCTGCCCTGTATGTGAGAAAAGATTTTCTTTAGAGCGTAGTTTAAAATTACATCTCCGCACACACACACAGGAGAGAAACCTTTCGCCTGCCCTGTATGTAAGAAGAGATTTTCTTTAGAGCATACTTTAAAACTACATCTCCGCACACACACAGGAGAGAAACCTTTCACCTGCACTGTATGTGAGAAAAGATTTTCTCTAGAGCATACTTTAAAACTACATCTCCGCGCCCACACAGGAGAGAAACCTTTTGCCTGCACTGTATGCGAGAAAAGATTTTCTCAAGCGGGTAGTTTAAAACTACATCTCCGCACACACACAGGAGAGAAACCTTTCACCTGCACTGTATGTGAGAAAAGATTTTCTCGACACGATAATTTGAAAACGCATCTCCGCACACACACAGAAGAGAAACCTTTCACCTGCACTGTATGTGAGAAAAGATTTTCTTTAGAGCGTAGTTTAAAACTACATCTCCGAACACACACAGGAGAGAAACCTTTCCCCTGCCCTGCATGTGAGAAAAGATTTTCTTTAGAGCGTAGTTTAAAACTACATCTCCGAACACACACACAGGAGAGAAACCTTTCGCCTGCCCTGTATGTAAGAAAAGATTTTCTTTAGAGCGTACTTTAAAACTACATCTCCGCACACACACAGGAGAGAAACCTTTCACCTGCACTGTATGTGAGAAAATATTTTCTCGACACGATAATTTGAAAACGCATCTCCGCACACACACAGGAGAGTAACCTTTCACCTGCACTGTATGTGAGAAAAGATTTTCTTTAGAGCGTAGTTTAAAACTACATCTCCGCACACACACAGGAGAGAAACCTTTCCCCTGCCCTGTATGTGAGAAAAGATTTTCTTTAGAGCGTACTTTAAAACTACATCTCCGCACACACACAGGAGAGAAACCTTTCACCTGCACTGTATGTGAGAAAATATTTTCTCTAGAGTGTAATGTAAAACTACATCTCCGCGCCCACACAGGAGAGAAACCTTTTGCCTGCACTGCATGTGAGAAAAGATTTTCTCGAGAGGATAATTTAAAACTACATCTCCGCACACACACAGGAGAGAAACCTTTCGCCTGCACTGTATGTGAGCAAAGATTTTCTCGACACGATAATTTGAAAACGCATCTCCGCATACACACAGGAGAGAAACCTTTCACCTGCACTGTATGTGAGAAAAGATTTTCTCTAGAGTGTAATTTTAAAAGACATCTCCGCGCCCACACAGGAGAGAAACCTTTCGCCTGCCCTGTATGTGAGAAAAGATTTTCTTTAACGGGTAATTTAAAACTGCATCTCCGCACACACACAGGAGAGAAACCTTTCGCCTGCACTGTGTGTGACAAAAGATTTTCTCAGAAGGATCATTTAAAACTACATCACCGCACACACACAGGAGTGAAACCTTTCGCCTGTACTGTATGTGACAAAAGATTTTCTCAGAAGGGTCATTTAAAACTACATCACCGCATCCACGGAGGCGAGAAAGCTATCGCCTGCACTGTATGTGATTAAAGATTTTCTCTAGAGTGTAATTTGAAAACACATCTCCGCACACACACGAGAGAAACCTTTCGTCTGCACTGTATGTGAAAAACGTCTTTCTCACGAGATTAGTTTAAAAATACATCTCCGCACACACACAGGAGAGACCTTTCGCATGCACTCTACGTGAGAAAAGATTTTGTCGAGGGGAAGTTTAAAACACGTCTCCGCTCCCACACAAGAGAGAAACCTTTCGCCTGCCCTGTATATGAGAAAATATTTTCTTTAGATGGTAGTTTAAAACTATATCTCAGCACACACAAAGGAGAGAAACCTTCCGTCTCCACTGTATGTGAGAAAAGATTTTTTCTAGAGTGTTATTTTAAAAGACATCTCCGTGTCCACACAGGAGAGAAAACTTTTCGCCTGCACTGTATGTGAAAAACGATTTTCTCACGAGAGCAGTTTAAAAATACATCTCCGCTTCCACATAGGAGAGAAACCTTTCGCTGGCACTGTATGTGAGAAAAGATTTTATCGACAAGATTATTTGAAAACACATCTCTGCGTCCACACAGGAGAGAAAACTTTCGCCTGCACTGTATGCGAGTAGTTTAAAAATACATATCCGCTTCCGTACGGGAGAGAAACCTTTCGTCTGCACTGTATGTGAGAAAAGATTTTCTCGACCGGATAATTTGAAAACACATCTCCGCACACACACAGGAGAGAAACCTTTCCCCTGCCCTGTATGTGAGAAAACATTTTCTTTAGAGCGTAGTTTAAAACTACATCTCCGCACACACACAGGAGAGAAACCTTTTGCCTGCACTGTATGCGAGAAAAGATTTTCTCAAGCGGGTAGTTTAAAACTACATCTCCGCACACACACAGGAGAGAAACCTTTCACCTGCACTGTATGTAAGAAAAGATTTTCTTTAGAGCGTAGTTTAAAACTACATCTCCGCACACACACAGGAGAGAAACCTTTCCCCTGCCCTGTATGTGAGAAAAGATTTTCTTTAGAGCGTAGTTTAAAACTACATCTCCGCACACACACAGGAGAGAAACCTTTCGCCTGCCCTGTATGTCAGAAGAGATTTTCTTTAGAGCATACTTTAAAACTACATCTCCGCACACACACAGGAGAGAAACCTTTCACCTGCACTGTATGTGAGAAAAGATTTTCTCTAGAGCATACTTTAAAACTATATCTCCGCGCCCACACAGGAGAGAAACCTTTTGCCTGCACTGTATGCGAGAAAAGATTTTCTCAAGCGGGTAGTTTAAAACTACATCTCCGCATACACACAGGAGAGAAACCTTTCGCCTGCCCTGTATGTAAGAAAAGATTTTCTTTAGAGCGTACTTTAAAACTACATCTCCGCACACACACAGGAGAGAAACCTTTCACCTGCACTGTATGTGAGAAAAGATTTTCTCGACACGATAATTTGAAAACGCATCTCCGCACACACACAGAAGAGAAACCTTTCACCTGCACTGTATGTGAGAAAATATTTTCTCGACACGATAATTTGAAAACGCATCTCCGCACACACACAGGAGAGAAACCTTTCACCTGCACTGTATGTGAGAAAAGATTTTCTCTAGAGTGTAATTTAAAACTACATCTCCGCGCCCACACAGGAGAGAAACCTTTTGCCTGCACAATATGCGAGAAAAGATTTTCTCAAGCGGGTAGTTTAAAACTACATCTCCGCACACACACAGGAGAGAAACCTTTCACCTGCACTGTATGTAAGAAAAGATTTTCTTTAGAGCGTAGTTTAAAACTACATCTCCGCACACACACAGGAGAGAAACCTTTCCCCTGCCCTGTATGTGAGAAAAGATTTTCTTTAGAGCGTAGTTTAAAATTACATCTCCGCACACACACACAGGAGAGAAACCTTTCGCCTGCCCTGTATGTAAGAAGAGATTTTCTTTAGAGCATACTTTAAAACTACATCTCCGCACACACACAGGAGAGAAACCTTTCACCTGCACTGTATGTGAGAAAAGATTTTCTCTAGAGCATACTTTAAAACTACATCTCCGCGCCCACACAGGAGAGAAACCTTTTGCCTGCACTGTATGCGAGAAAAGATTTTCTCAAGCGGGTAGTTTAAAACTACATCTCCGCACACACACAGGAGAGAAACCTTTCACCTGCACTGTATGTGAGAAAAGATTTTCTCGACACGATAATTTGAAAACGCATCTCCGCACACACACAGAAGAGAAACCTTTCACCTGCACTGTATGTGAGAAAAGATTTTCTTTAGAGCGTAGTTTAAAACTACATCTCCGAACACACACAGGAGAGAAACCTTTCCCCTGCCCTGCATGTGAGAAAAGATTTTCTTTAGAGCGTAGTTTAAAACTACATCTCCGAACACACACACAGGAGAGAAACCTTTCGCCTGCCCTGTATGTAAGAAAAGATTTTCTTTAGAGCGTACTTTAAAACTACATCTCCGCACACACACAGGAGAGAAACCTTTCACCTGCACTGTATGTGAGAAAATATTTTCTCGACACGATAATTTGAAAACGCATCTCCGCACACACACAGGAGAGTAACCTTTCACCTGCACTGTATGTGAGAAAAGATTTTCTTTAGAGCGTAGTTTAAAACTACATCTCCGCACACACACAGGAGAGAAACCTTTCCCCTGCCCTGTATGTGAGAAAAGATTTTCTTTAGAGCGTACTTTAAAACTACATCTCCGCACACACACAGGAGAGAAACCTTTCACCTGCACTGTATGTGAGAAAATATTTTCTCTAGAGTGTAATGTAAAACTACATCTCCGCGCCCACACAGGAGAGAAACCTTTTGCCTGCACTGCATGTGAGAAAAGATTTTCTCGAGAGGATAATTTAAAACTACATCTCCGCACACACACAGGAGAGAAACCTTTCGCCTGCACTGTATGTGAGCAAAGATTTTCTCGACACGATAATTTGAAAACGCATCTCCGCATACACACAGGAGAGAAACCTTTCACCTGCACTGTATGTGAGAAAAGATTTTCTCTAGAGTGTAATTTTAAAAGACATCTCCGCGCCCACACAGGAGAGAAACCTTTCGCCTGCCCTGTATGTGAGAAAAGATTTTCTTTAACGGGTAATTTAAAACTGCATCTCCGCACACACACAGGAGAGAAACCTTTCGCCTGCACTGTGTGTGACAAAAGATTTTCTCAGAAGGATCATTTAAAACTACATCACCGCACACACACAGGAGTGAAACCTTTCGCCTGTACTGTATGTGACAAAAGATTTTCTCAGAAGGGTCATTTAAAACTACATCACCGCATCCACGGAGGCGAGAAAGCTATCGCCTGCACTGTATGTGATTAAAGATTTTCTCTAGAGTGTAATTTGAAAACACATCTCCGCACACACACGAGAGAAACCTTTCGTCTGCACTGTATGTGAAAAACGTCTTTCTCACGAGATTAGTTTAAAAATACATCTCCGCACACACACAGGAGAGACCTTTCGCATGCACTCTACGTGAGAAAAGATTTTGTCGAGGGGAAGTTTAAAACACGTCTCCGCTCCCACACAAGAGAGAAACCTTTCGCCTGCCCTGTATATGAGAAAATATTTTCTTTAGATGGTAGTTTAAAACTATATCTCAGCACACACAAAGGAGAGAAACCTTCCGTCTCCACTGTATGTGAGAAAAGATTTTTTCTAGAGTGTTATTTTAAAAGACATCTCCGTGTCCACACAGGAGAGAAAACTTTTCGCCTGCACTGTATGTGAAAAACGATTTTCTCACGAGAGCAGTTTAAAAATACATCTCCGCTTCCACATAGGAGAGAAACCTTTCGCTGGCACTGTATGTGAGAAAAGATTTTATCGACAAGATTATTTGAAAACACATCTCTGCGTCCACACAGGAGAGAAAACTTTCGCCTGCACTGTATGCGAGTAGTTTAAAAATACATATCCGCTTCCGTACGGGAGAGAAACCTTTCGTCTGCACTGTATGTGAGAAAAGATTTTCTCGACCGGATAATTTGAAAACACATCTCCGCACACACACAGGAGAGAAACCTTTCGCCTCCACTGTATGTGAGAAAAGATTTTCTCTAGAGTGTAATTTTAAAAGACTCTCCATGCCCACACAGGAGAGAAAACTTTCGTCTGCCTTGTATGTGAGAAAAGATTTTCTCAAGAGGGTAGTTTAAAAATACATCTCCGCACCCACACAGAGAGAAACCTTTCGCCTGTACTGTATGTGAGAAAAGATTTTTACGTGGGAATTTGAAAATGCATATCCGTATCCATGGAGGATAGACTATTGGTGAACACTATGTGAGAAAATGTTTTATTTACTCGATAATTAAAAAAACATTCGTACCCATAGAGAATAGAAAGCTTGCGATTGTACTATATGTGAGAAATGGTTTTCTACAGATGGTAATATTAAAAGAAAAACCCTTTCATTAGCAGGGTATCAGAAAGGTTTATGGCTTGAGGACATATGGAAAAGGTATCCCCTGTTCATTCAGGGATGACCAACTAATTACTATCGTAAGAAATGGTTTTAGCGGACGTAAAGAAATATTTTAGCCCTTTCGTGGGGAAATTGTCCATGAAAGTTGAAATTGAAACTCAGTTTATATAACTGTTAAAAAAAACTCTTATGTAAATAAGTGTTTTTAAGGATATCGCACGAAATGATGTTTTGCAATTTAATGTTTTCTGGCTATTGTTCTTTTGCGTTTTTTTTAAATTGTACCAATGTGATATCGGTCATGACCTACGATTCTTAATGGGATACTTGAGCCACCAAAGTGATTGAAGTAAAAAAATATTGTGATTGATAAATATTTTTATTATTATAGAATGTTCCTTAAAAAATTATCAGTGTCATACCTTTTTACAGTGCAGGGAAGGGTGTCATGAAATGCCAGTTATGCAATACTTCTGGTGTTTGTTTTTGCCTAATATTTAATTATAATGTCTAAAATTTTATTGCTTTTATCTTCATCTGCTGTGTTCTGTAAATGAGGAAATAAACATTTTATAATTTCATTTCTAGACTGAATTAATTTTTGCGTTTGTCTGTTTTAATTACTTTAAATTAATTTAGCTTTTATTATTTTATTAGAAGGGAATTTTTGTTTAATGTGCAAGCAACGTAATATTTGACGCATGGAGCATCTAATTACACTTTTATGTTAGATGTCTCAGATTTTTGTGTATGAAATGTATAATTTTAATTTCGAAGTCAATGCTTGGAAAATGTTTAAAGTTTATAAATTACACCAATTCTCGTCTATCTTATAATGGACTGCTGAGTCTTAAGAGATATTGAGCGAGGAAATGTGATCATCTGCTTTCACTCTGAGAGTTGCACAAGCAGCAAGAGATGAAACTTTTGGAAGTAACGTTTCACATGAGAGGAAATTTTGATTTGTATTTAAAAGCAATTTTCATGAATTTGATTAGCAATTTGTTGGGCAGCTGACATGCGATAAAGTTTGTGTCTTAATCAAATGAAATTTAATCTTTGACGCGAAAATTCGAGTGTATCTAAAATTCATAAGAATGTGGTTACACCAGTTAAAAAATTTATTTTGCAAAACGTGGTCTGAAGGAACATACTGATTCCTTTGGAGAAATTTCTAGACTTTAAGAATATCATTTCCAACTTACAGTTAGACACGTTTGAAGATAAAACTTCTGTGTTTGTAAAAGATTTAAATGAATGTTTTTGAAACAACCCATGCAAACAAAATGTGGATAAATGGTGGATATTCGGTATAAAAAATAAAGATTTACGAAATGATATATTTAGCTAAACTAAAAGTGGATTCATTAATAGAACTTTCCTCTCGCAGTTTGTGAGGAGTTGTAATTTTTTTCGGTTTCGCAGCCAAATATTTTTAGAAAACTTTATTAAGGGGTGATTTCGCTTTTAGAGATACCCTCCCACCAAGCACCAAGATGTGCTTACAAATCTACACGAAGAGATTATTTCTGCGCGAAATTCGAGTATCTCAACTCGAGACGAAGGGAGAATACGGGGGTGACGCTACCATAAGCGTAGGAGCCTGTTCACATAGATTCCGTCATCGTCAATGTTACTCGCATTGAAATATATGTAACGAATGACAAACCTCCAAACGATTAGCCACGAAATTATTAAAGTCTGTAATTGTATCTGAACAGGCCCTAATCTGTGCGGGGCAGTGGTGACTGCAGTGGTGTCACGGGATTTACTCGCGCGGCCTTCCCACGTTTCAACCCCAAATTCTTTACAGGTATATTTAAATTTGTCAGTTATAAACTTGGTAGAAATAGATATATCTAATGCTTTGCTTTTAAAAAAATTATTAATACCTTTTATTTATGTGTATATATACAGTGTTTCCCCAAAACAATGGTGGGGTTTCAAATGGCTATAGAAATGCAATAAATGATGTTACAGACACTAGTCATACGTAAAATGAAAGAGGAACACTCCAAGTTTATGTGCGCGAAAACTTACGTGCAGAGTCCGGGACTAGCATCGGAGAATTCCAGTTCGCCGGAGCTCCTCCACATTTTGTTACATTCGTGCGGGAATTTCTTAACGAAACATTTCCTCAGCGATGGGTCGGATGTAGCGGCCAATGAAAATTTCGGTATAAGAGGACGCTGCTCCCGCCTCTGAAGTTTGAAGTCTGCAGAGAATTGGCCAGCTGTACTGAGAGATCAGACGATGATGTAGCAAATTAACTGTAAATATGTCTTAGATGTCTGTCCTTGTTTTGTTATAATAAATATTGTGGCTGTGAACCGAATGCTGTTTCTTAACGAACCCACATCAGATAACATTTGGAAGAGACGTTTGCTTTGGAGCGTCACATCTGACGAGAAGTGTGGATTGTCTAGCCCCCACGGTCTCCAAACCTTACCCCCATGGATTTCTACTTTTGGGGTATGTAAAAACACAAGTGTATTCCATTCATGTCCGAAATCTGGATCATTTAAAAGAAAGGATCACTGAAGTTGTTTGGTCTACCATGCCGGATGTTCTCTGCCGTGTAAGGAAAGAAAGAGACTGAATAGCGTGTTGACGTCTGCAGGGCAACTAAGGTAGCACACATCGAAGTTTCCTGAACTGGTAAGATACTTGGAGATTTTCTATTCAATTTGACGTATACTTCATCTCTCTACACTGCTTTGTTCCGAAGAATCTATATCCATTTAAACCCGTAGCATTCTTTTTAGGACACACTGTATATATATATATATATATATATATATATATATATATGTGTGTGTGTGTGTGTGTGTGTGTATGTGTGTGTGTAAATAAGTGTAATAAATCCAAAGGAGAGATGTCTGTGGACAGGTAGGATTATACTATAATAAAAGCTGTCGCGGGCGATGCAACACAGTCCCGAGTGTAGTCATAGCAGGCACCACTAAACGAGTGGCTGGTACGAAGAAGAAAACTTTGAAATCCAACTCCAGGAAGGAAGAGGTGAAAGTTCGGTCATATTTTCAAATATTTATTTCAACATACTTCCTACTTGACAATTTATACGTTGGACGAACGTACATCACTAAATTTGTCTCGAGCATTACGGACAAAGGGCCAAATACCCCGCAGCGCAAAACTGCATGTTGCTAGGACGGATATCAGACACACAATACCCGCGAAACTCTAGTTCCATGCCCTTGAGTACAGGCGTGCTGAATTTTTTATTGGTTAAAACGTGACACCAGACCTCACCATGCCGCATCGGACGAGGTCACGAGGATCACGTCATAGCTTCTAGAACAATCTTCTTACATAAGCTTTCTGTCCACACGTGGACTTCGGGGAAGATCTAATTGATTAATTTGATTATTCCTAGGTCAAATTTAAATGAGGGATAATGTTCAGTTGCGATAAGACAAAGTTGTAAGGTATGCACAAGATTCGATTCACAAGAATCGAACTTTTGAGTGAATTAAAGAAGCGGCTTCAGATATGCTAATTTTGGCATACGTGCTTAGTATAAATACCACGCAGCGTCATTAATGAAAGAAAAAAGGGAGTTGTTGTTAAGGTTGAAAAGGTGTTATCCTGCGCTAGTGCTTTACGGGCCAGAAGTTTACGTGGCAGTACTGCTGGTTTGACTTACTGTTCGTGAGTATAAAAATATATTGTTCTTGAAAGCTGTATTTACATTCCGTACAAGTAGTACGCATGCTTATTGCTGTAAAAGCCAATTATATGTGCAGCGAATTCAATAAACATTATTTGGTGTATAAACTGTGTTTGTATATAATTCAAATAGAGTGCTACTTCAAATTATATACACCCAAGTCTGGGTAGAAGTGAGCATAGATTCTCTATACTGGCGCCCGAAGATATATATACCCTGGTAGTTAGCGTTACATTTGTAACGAACAACATAATTGAAATTAAAAACTGTGTACTGTGTACGTATATTGATAAAATTGTTGCAAGTACTTATATACTATTTAAAAAATGAGTGTTGTAGAACAAAATCCTGCTGGAAATTTTCCTCGGGTAATTATGGTTCAGCAAATTGCGCCATTCGAAGCCACCTTCAATGGCGGCCCCTCAAGCCAATTCCTAAAGAAAATTGAGCATTACTTTCAGCAACAATGCACCCCAGAGGGGGATAAACTTAAAATTGCTCTAGCCGCTTTAAGAGGTAGTGCATATCAGTGGTACACGTGTATGCAAAGCAGTAATCTGATTTTTGACTATTCGTCATTCAAGCAACAGTTTCTTAGTGTTTTTCCAAAGACCTTTAATCAAAGTGAAATTGAAGCGGAAATTTATTCGCTAAGGCAACGTGAAGGTCAGTCTGCATTAGATTTTGCTACGGAAAAGATTCCCAAGTGTGAGGAATATTTAGAAGAGTTGACGGAAGCGATAATCTTAAAAATAGTTATCCAACGTTTGAAGCCAAGTGTTCAAGATTTTTTAGATAATCAAACAATTACAAGCAAGGTTACCCTCCTTCAAGCTTTAGCTAAATATGACAATAGACATTTCTTCGCTACCCCTCACCGTCATTCAGGTACGAGAAGTTTTATACAGCCGCGCCAAAATTTTTCGCGAGTTTCAAACCAGCAGCGTAAGCAGTACCGCAGGCAAAATAATAGAAGCGCACGGCGTTATAATGAAATTAGTGCACTTAAAGAAAATAATAGGGAAGCACCTTACTTGCACTGGCAAGTTGATTCACATGATATGGTTCAACCTGTTGAAACTGTGTGGTCAAATGTATTATTTTGTCCGAGCAGTAATCATTATTTTGAGAATAGTGAAAGTCAGGGTATTTTTGTGGCTTATAAAGAAAGTGAGTCTAGCTGGAATAATGCGGTAATTCCAGTACAAATTTCTGAAAATAGGGCCGATACTAATGCTAGTGGTTTAGAAAATAAATCATCGGACACTTCTATTAATGCTATACCTGATATTATTAATGCTATACCTGATATTATTGATGCTATACCTGATATTTTAGATGATATTCACACATCTGTTAATGAAGGAAATTTAGTAGATGACGAAGTATGCGTTACGGAAGTTAGTGAATACTTATTAGTTGACGACAATAAAAATTCTTTAAACGATAGTAGGAACTTGCTAGGTGATGATATTATTTCAAGTTTCCAGCCGAATGGGGATTGTGTAGGCCAGGTTGATAATATGGTTTTAAATAAAGTACATGAAAACCAGACTGAGAATCAGGATGAAAAGTTGACACAGAGTTATACTGTAGGTAATTTAGCTGATGCTTCGGAAGTTATAGAGAAAGTTTGCAATAAAACGCACGAGTACGAAAAGCTTAATCTTCCTAAAACTGAAGCAGTGTTAAAGAATTTAAATGATAACGATTCTGATGTCGCAAGTTTCAAAGAAACTTTTTTGTCAAAAGAGGATAAAACTAAAGTTAAGGGGGATAAAAAACGTGAAAAAGCGCCTTCAGGTTCCAGCATTAAAACTGCTAATACTGAAGTAATTAAGGCGGTAAACAAGAAGTCGTATAAGCACAAATACGAAAAGCAGAGTCAGGTTGTTGAAACAATAGAATCTGCATTAAAATCTAATGCCTATACTCTAAAAGGTACGGAGAAAAGTAAAGTGTGCACTACAAAACCTCCATCTAAGGATGAACGTGGCACACATAAGGTACACAAGGTTATGAAAAGGAAGAATGACAATTTTAAAGCTCCTTTGCATAAGTACAGGGAACGCAAGATATCAGCCGCCCAGCAAGGTTGGCCTCCTCCCAAGAGGCCTCCTGTCCATCGTCAAGCCGGACCAGCGCCTCAGGACCAACGACCTGCTGCACGAAGGATGCCCACACGGTCAACGAACCCCTTTACTAGGACTGCGACCATCAAGAGAGGTTCCACGGATTGGACAAACTGGAGCAGTGAAGTTGCTGCATTCATGAGGAACAAGTCTTGTATCAACTTTCTTATTCTAACTCCCACCCTTTAATAAAACCGAACCAGATTGGTTTGAAGTTCCCCATTGTATATACTGTGTAAACATTTTGAGGGGAAGTGGTGAGGCACTGAAAAAAAACGGTATACTGTTGTTTTATAAATTTTTGAAGGGGACATGTAGTGAAAAAAAATACATACTAACTACAGATAACAAACAACTAACATACTAACTTCGCAAATCATAACACATGTACATTATAAATTGGGGGAGAGCAGATACAGTCAAGAAATGTCATGCTGTGCAATTGTGTTGTCACTTTTAATTAAAATAGATATTTTAGGGCGCAGTTGGCCAGCCCAGTATCCGCAACTCTGCAAATCCACTGTGTAATGGTGTCACCTGGACCCTTCGGGGTTAGTTTTGTAA
Organism: Dolomedes plantarius; assembly: GCA_907164885.2. Taxonomy (NCBI): domain Eukaryota; kingdom Metazoa; phylum Arthropoda; class Arachnida; order Araneae; family Dolomedidae; genus Dolomedes; species Dolomedes plantarius. The sequence continues at coordinate 176,256,448 of OU015494.1, forward strand.
AATGGTAGTGGCGTTTTTCCCCCACACAACGTGTGGAAGGTTTTTTGGCTTTGCCACCCATTATGTAAAAAGTCAGACCAGCACGCGTTTTCAATTAGTTAACTGAAGCCGTTCAGACCTCAGTTACCTATTTTTTTTTTCGAGGGAGGCCAGTGTAAGGTATACACAAGATTCGATTCACAAGAATCGAACTTTTGAGTGAATTAAAGAAGCTGCTTCAGATATGCTAATTTTGGCATACGCGCTTAGTATAAATACCACGCAGCGTCATTAATGAAAGAAAAAAGGGAGTTGTTGTTAAGGTTGAAAAGGTGTTATCCTGCGCTAGTGCTTTACGGGCCAGAAGTTTACGTGGCAGTACTGCTGGTTTGACTTACTGTTCGTGAGTATAAAAATATATTGTTCTTGAAAGCTGTATTTACATTCCGTACAAGTAGTACGCATGCTTATTGCTGTAAAAGCCAATTATATGTGCAGCGAATTCAATAAACATTATTTGGTGTATAAACTGTGTTTGTATATAATTCAAATAGAGTGCTACTTCAAATTATATACACCCAAGTCTGGGTAGAAGTGAGCATAGATTCTCTATAAAGTTAATGAAGGGAAAGTTTTGATCGTTTCAATTTTTCCCCCTCCGGTAAAAGACTTGCGAGAGGGGCCGGCTCCTCAGCAAGGCTCTCCATTAGGCGAGAACCGCGTATAACAAAAAGAGTAATTTTGAAAAATTTTCGGTTCAGGAGTTGAAAATTTAAATTTTGTTTAACTGTCATCTTTGTGTGTCTACTCAGGTCATGAAATATCATACAAGATGTCATAAAATATCACTAAACAAAATAAGAAAAATATCAATACACTGAAAAATATCAAAACACTTGCTCGGATATAGCCATCTCTAGCTTCATATCCACATACTTTATTCGAGGCCTCTGTCACAGTTTTGACGCACCTCTCCCCAGCCTGGGTGTGATAGGGAAACTTTAGTATTTCTCAGATGGGTGTAGTGTCAGAATTGATGAATGATTTAATAACATCTTCATTTAGGTTCCACACCATTCGGGGAGGATTCACCACACAAGAATTCCAATTAATTTCAATATAATCGGAAGTTTGAAAGTTTATCTTCGGTGATACGAAATTTCTAACAGTCTTCTTCTTTGGGACGATTTGTCTTGCTTTTAAGATCCTTCTGTAACCAAGTTCCCGAACATGTTCTCTTTCATCAACAAGCATTGCCAACAGAACATTCCCTGGGTGCGCAAATAATGCAATTTCGTTGAATTGCTGGATCGACAACTTGAAGTAATTCGTCGGATAAATTCTGTGATGTTTTGGATTCCTTGAAAGACATGTTTTGGTCCGTCAGTAAAATATTTGCTTTTTTTATGGCAAAACACATAGGCATATATGATTTCAAGATCAAGCCAACTATTTCTTTTAAGTTTCCGGATTGATGAACTTATATACAACCTAAAAACTCCTTTGGTCGCAGTTATCCATCTCGAATGGGACAAAGGACCAGGGTCCCTATTTGCTAAGTCTTCTGGACAATGTCCCAAGGTGATTGCATTTGAAATGTCCAACAAATATTGTTGGTCTTTGCTCAACAAATTCCTGTGTATATGGAATTGAACAATCTATGGGTTCATAATCAACCACAGGGAGTTTTTCACACCAAGTGAGCTACTGCCCGATTGGCCCACTAAAATAATTAGGTCCTGGAGTTTGACCGTCAGTATGTTGGAAAATGTGATGAAAAAGAAGCTCATTAAAATGCAGGAGGAATATGCTCCACTGTAGCGGGCGTCCTACATGATTTTCTAGTCGGTGGATGACACCGTTTTTCCATCCAGTGTTGATTACATTGCCATTATACCATACTACTTCTAGTTTTTCTAGTGATATTGATAGTTCAGACAAACGAGAAATAATGCTTTTAGTTATATCATTTGATGAACTCGAGGAAGGACATACATGTCCAATATAAGTTCATCCAGGTTCCTGGATAAGAGAATAGCGTTCTTTCACATTCCTGCGAAAGGGCCTGTTCACATAGGAGTCCGTTGCGTTGCGTTAAGGAAAATATGACGTTGGGACGAAAATAAACCAGTCATAGGCGTTAAAAATTTCATTGCTAATCGTTTGGAGGCATATGATTGGTTTATTTTCGTCTCAACGTCATCTTTTCCTTAACGCAACGCAACGGACTCCTATGTGAACAGGCCCTTAGTATCATCTTTTCGTCCGTCAAAGAAAAGACCTCAACTTTCCTCAGGAGGTGTGAATTGTCATCAATTAAGTTCAAACCAGTTCAACCTATTTCAAGTGAGTCCTGGTTCGTTTTGTTCTAGCAATACGAACGAAGAGTAGCACAGTGAAAATTGCGAAATATTGATAAATTTCTGTTTTTTCTAACTTTTTTCCGTTGCGCGAACAGAAAAAATTAAATTATTGATCAGAATTTAATTTATTTAGGTTATTTAACCCATGAAACAAGCTTAAAAAACTAAAGCGTGTTTATTTTAAAAGTTTTAACTAACAGAAAAAAATTACAAAAATATCGTGATTTTTGCAATTTTTCATGAACTTCAAGTACGATGCGCTAACGGAAGATGTTAACCGATTTTGATTTTTTCATGCCGTTTTTCTTCTTATTACACTAGGCAACTTTTCCGCACTAAAGAGTTTCGAAAAAAAATATTTATTTTTTTAGACTCACCCTACTATTTAATATTCTTCCCCAGTCCTCCCAGTGCGTAGAAAGAGTGTTTTTCATAAATTAGTAGACCCACTACAAAAGAACACATTCTCTTAAAACTGAAACCGTCAACGATTGTATGGTGGGAAATCAGGCAATACATAGAAATAGTCATAAGTAGCCACACTTGGACACCCAAAACGTGATGGAGCATGTTATACGCGATAAGAATTTAAGAAAGTTAATTTGGAGGTGAATGTCGAAATCGAGGAAAATTGGTAATTAAATACAATAACTGTAATTGAACTTCCAAATCATCTTAGAATGTGATGTGTATTCACTTACTTGTATTTTTTAAATCGTTTTTAATTTATTTAAAAAAATATTTTTAAAAGCTGTGGTTTTTTAATGCACTCTGGGTTTATTTCATTTTCCAGACCCTGGTAGGGAGCCAGGATAGAATAGTAATAATTTTCGCTCCTATTCGTTTGCATTTTTTGCAAGTTCCAAAACTTCTGGGTTTGGTTTTGAGCGCTACTGACAATTTTTTGCTACACTACGGCACCTATGCCTTAAAGCCGATTTCGAACGGCTACAAACATCCATGCCAAGATTGTGAGTCGAACCCGAACACTCTGATACCAAAAGCCAGCGCCCTAGCCATTCGCCCTCGTACGGCCAAAACTTTTGGGACTCGAGCCTGCTCTCAATCGGACTGACACGATTAGCCACTATCACCGGAAAAGAAAATGCCTCCTTCACCCTCATACACTGAATTTTAAAAGGCATATTCTAGAGGGAAAAAACCACTTTTGACCAATGTTGCAAGATGCAGGAAAAAAGCAAGAATGAAAAGCAGATACCCAGTACGTAAAAAAGGATTAAAACGGTACATCAGGGGATATAATCGTGCATTGAATCCCAATGATTTCTTAGTCGACCCATGAACTTACTGAAGAGAAATGTAATTCATATTAGCATACAGGGCCGGGCCGATCCATCGTGGTGACCGAGGTTTTAAAAACTTGCCTTCTTTAAATGTTTGGAGACTATAAGCAACGAATATATCAATATTAGAAATAGCTTTGTGCAATATTGAGCCAAGTATTTTACAGCCAGTAAAGCAAATGCAAGCTCAAAAATCTTGTTATTTTAAAGTTTTCATAGGGCTTTAAGTATTCTGTCATGTTTACTTTTACGTTATATTTGTTATGTGATCGTCGATTTTAGACTTTTGACGGGGTATGATTGCTCGTCCACCCACCTTCATCGTTTTAAATTAATTTTTTCCCCTTTATGTGACTTATGTAACGCTCGACAAGTTTTCGACGCCGATCATTTGGACAAAAGCAGTGTATTCGTGGATTTTAACGACATCGCACAAAAGCACTGAAAAGTTCATGGTCTAATGGCGGGAAAGCAAATTGCATGGCATTTACCAACAACAAACACCATTTAGGGCTTTTATCACATCTCTGGAAAACTGTGAACTTTCTGAGGAACACTCGCCATGTTGATGGCTCTAAACGACTTCAAAACTTGACCACTGCACAATGAATGCATAAAAAGCCGTGAAAAGTTCGGTATTCGTGAACGGGCGTACTATACATAAATTTGGCACGATTTACTTACATAATTTTTTTTTTCGGCCGTACCCTTCGAAACTTCTTTGTGAACGACACCTTGATTCTTTTTTAAGGCTTTCTTGCCAACGACTTTCTTTTTCCAAATCGCCATTCACATAAATCCTAGGAGAACCATTTTCGACGCAATTAGAATCATATCCAGACGGTGTTAAAGCTCTGTTCTCAAAGTCGCCTCTGGCCATTGGCTCTTGGACGAAAGCACTAGTGTTCTTTTCATTGTCTACAGACTTTTGGGTAGATTCGAGTGGTTCTCCACACACTGGAACCGGCGGAAAGAAGTCACCAGGACCCCCAGGATTACAGCAGCACCTCGCAAGAATGGATATCTGGCAGTGGGCCTCTCACCGGGAACTATTCTCATGAGAGACAACAGGAAGTGCAGGGCATCAGCCACTTTTGATCTAGAAAATCTGACGCAGGGCATAGCCTTACGCATCAGTACGTACAAGCTTGATTCCTGTAAGGAAGCAAAGCAGAGTTAGAGCCGACATTGTGGAAGTATTGGACGTCAAAAGTAAGCGATAAATAGTCCTAAACTTTGGCGTATTTTTGAGGCCTAATTGTCAGAAAACCCTTTTCTTCCATATTTGTCAAAGACTGATTTGTCATAAAAGAAATTTTATTTTGACAATATACATTTTTGTTAACTATTTCTTAAACTGCCCAATCAAAGAGATTAAACTTTGCAACCAAAACGTGCAAGTAAGATGTAAATTGGTGGGTATAAATATGTAATGGTAAGTATCAATCAAAAATTTTATTGAGTTCCGGCAAAAAAATTCATATGTTATGGGTCTGTTAGTAGTGTATAGTGTACTTCCAGAAATTGCCAAAAATAGCTTATAAGATTGTTAAAAGTAAAGTTTTACACCGTAAATCAGCATTGCTTTTTCGGCGCTCAAGTTCGGGTAAAGAGATACCTTTAAGAAGCTGTTGATGAAGATAAGTACCCAATTCCTATAAGCCATTAGATCAAAATTGTTATTTTTGACGTATAAAATGGGCTCAAGAGTGCCTGAGCAAGGCATTGATTTGTGTTGGATATGGGAATTTAGGGTAACAAGGTGAACGCCCGATAGCCAGACAGTCAAGACGTTCAAGGCCATGAGGACATATGTCCACATATCAAATGGCATGCCATCGACACCACCGGAACCAATTGGGTGCCAGCATTCCGGACGACGGAACTGGAGAGGAGCACATAGACTAAAAAGGAAAGAGAGGCTGTCAAATAATTTTACCATAAATATTATAGAATTATATCAAGTATGTTGTTGATAACTCAAGCGTAATTTATTACAGTAATATTTTTCCAAACATTAGTGACATTCCTCGGTAACATTCGCCGAGTTAAATTCGAGTATCAGTTTTTCAAAACTTTTGCCTTCACACTCTACTTGTTTATTCTTCAAAATGTAAAGATGTTTGACTTTAAAGGCCGTGTGCTTTTTCATTACATCTGATTGGCTAGTATTAAGCAATGTTTTCGATCAAATTGAATTTGACGTCTAGATGTCTTTCTTTTACTATAGTCAGGCCTAGCAGGTAGCAGTTATCTCAATATACTCTTCTTGAATTTTACGCAAGATTATTTTATGTTTAGTGACCAACAGTACTTCACATGCGATCCCTGGAGAGGAAAGCTTATCATAGAATGTTACGTGCAACCCATGACGGTTTGTCTCAACCCCACGTATGTCGGTACTTAACGCAAGTGCTCGAACCCAGAAATGTTTTCATTTATTGCACCATCGACGCAGCGGACATTGTGAAATAGACCCTTATCGGAATCGTTAAATTTTTTTCCACAAAACTTAAAATCATTCTTATTGAACATAGTTTTTTAAAAGCATATCTGTAAGGAATAGTTCTCTTCATCCTTAAACGTCTACCATTTCCTGCCATTTTGAAAAACGAATATCTCAAAATCTATTTGTCGTACATTGTCGAGGGGTGTCTCATACTGTCTATAACGAATAGATACTGGCACGTCTAATTTTAAAATTGGCGAAGTAAAATCTTCTTTGTAAGATTGAAGATACTATTTTCTCTTCTGTAATGCTTTTAAAATGACTCTATTTTCAACCAGAAGAATTTTAATATTTGTGGCCAAATTTTAGCGTTTTCTGGAGGGTCCGTCATTTTTTTCAGGACTGTACAAGACTGCTCATCAACGATTGTGGCATACGTCATTCCAGATTCTATGTCGGCAAGAACGTCCCTGCTGGGAAGTTTGAATAGACCTCATCCGGGACATGAATGGTGGAAACAGCTAATGGATGCCAGATGTTCACTTAGGAGAATTATTTACGTGCATCCAAAAGTTACTGATATGTTTCCCCAGCAAACCACTTACAATTCTCATAACCGAAAGCCCTGCTTAAATTCCCGTCAATTCATGATTTCTGCAGTTCGTGATTTCTCCAGTAAAAAAGAAAATGAATGAAGATAGTACATTAATCTCTCATAAACCAGAATGGTATATAGCAAGTCTGTAGACGTCATTAGACGATTTGTGAAAATAAAAATAGATTGAAAAACTTTCATTGAAGAATGTGGAGAGAAGAGCCCCATCTAACACGAAAAAGGTTGGCAAAGTTAAGTACGATTAATTGATCCGAACCTGCTTATCTTCTTCTCCGTTATGCTGAGACCCGAAAACTCGCAAATGACGGCTAAGTCACTTGCCGTTATTAAGACGTTGTCAGAATCCATATCCATGTGAGCGAATCCCGCGGTGTGTAGGTAGTCGAGACCATTCAGCGTATCTAGGAGCCACCTGCGGACGCGGTCCAGGCCTCGGACGTCGGCGAGAAATTCCCTCTCGTGCACAATGTTCCATAGCACTGTGGGATGGCGGGGCGAAACGAACAGTCTGAGTTCCATGTCGGGCACTGACATGACTTCCAAGACTGGAAGCACGTTTGGATGGTCGAGGCAGGGCTAGATCACGTCTTCGATCTCCCTGTAGCTTTCCTTCGTGATGACCTTGATGGCAACTTGAATTTTCCGAGGCGAGATAGCAGAGATGACTTCTCCGAACGAGGCTTTGCTCAGTGGTTTGACATCCTTGTAATTATGGTTTTACAAGAACTTGACGGCTGTACCATGACTAGTTGACTGAACACTTGTTTTGTTTATTGTTTATTATTTTTCACAAAACTACGTTGAATGGGCCGAAAGACATTGTACAAAGTTATGAGTTTCTAAATGCTTTTGCAGGAAGTAGGTTTAAGTTTCTTAAAGTTTTAAGCTATTTAGGTTAAAATTAGGATAAAAAAATTCACAGAAAAGTATATTTTGAAGAACATTATGTATCATAAAAAACAATCAAATATATCACAAGCAGTTAATCGCACTCGTAAATAAATGTCGCTTTTAGTAGCAGAGTCTCAAACCGCTTTGATAGCTTTTTATGAAATTCGAGTTCCGATTTGTTTTACGCATTTATATTGTTTCTTTTGAGCATTGTTGGTAAAAAGCAACATTTGTTTCATTGTTGCGTTTATTTTAACAGATGAATGAAAGGTACCTCTCTCGAAAACTTCATATTGTTGATCATTTTCCCTTCGACAGACAATACATGATATCAAGACAAGTCTCGTTATCATAAAGGGGAGGAACGCGTAGTTAAGAGACATGACAGCTAAGCGATCTCCTCAACCATTTTGTGGGTAGCAGGTACTTAGTTCATATAAGAACGCGTCAAAGCTGTGGAAACATTAAATATCTGTTGTTTCCAATCCCCTTGGTGTGGGCTTTTCTACACCAAGTCCAAAGGACCTAGGGCCTCAAATCTTAGGTCTTTGGCGAAGTGTAGTAAGCAGCTTCAATTTAAGGCGAGGTACAAATAGGGCTAAAGTCTGACTTGACCTCGAAGAACATCGGTCCCGTCATTTTGAACCGAGTCAAGTGACGAGACCAGAACCCCTGACCCGCAACTCCAGAGGTAAATTTGAGAACTTGGAGGACATTGTATCCACGACCTTTTTTACGTGCCCCGGCCACCATTAGAGAACACGGGGATGGATTTGCAGCGACGAGCATCGAACTAGGGACGTACATTAAATATCTAAGCGTGAGAAGTGAAATTCATGATTTATTAGGCTTTATTAAAGGTTTGATATTTAAAACTCGGAAATCTGCAATTTCGATGCACCAGGAGTGCAGTTTTTACAGAGTTGAAGTCTATCTACGTAGGTTTCTGGAAAGAGAACCTACTCCAACATAGAGAAACATAGAGAATTTTCCGATATTGGGTTACATTCCATCAAGGCTTGATGGTTCCGTGTATTCCTCTGCCAAAGTACATGTACGGTCAAATAATACAGCTCTTTTTCAAAACACAAAATATTGAAGACTGGGGAACCCCAAGGAACTGAAACCAGTAGCACGTTCTTTAACAAACACACATATATATATATATATATATATATATATACATGACTTTATCCTGTTTCTGAGATCCATCATTAGTCTCTTGTATGCAGATCAATGGGGACCGATTCCCCAAAGCATAATGTCGAATAATTCCCCGAACCAAGCTAACTATACCAAGCTTTAAAAATTCTTGGTACAATGTTAACAAAATGAAAGTTAATTTAAATAAAATTGTTTATCAGTCATTCTTTCTCACCCATCTAATTTTTTAGCCACATCTACTTTATGAAGAGCTCCCCGTCTCCCAAACACATGATGCATTTTATTTGGGCTTGTCCTTTGACAGAAAATAAACTTGGATGTGCAATGCCCAGAACACCGTCAATCGGGCCTCGCAGGGCTTGATGCGCTGGAGATGTCTTGTTGGATCCAAGTGGGATTGCTCCAGAGCGACTTTTATCCTACCCGTGATCACTTTCTTCTGTTAACCTCTGGTGGCTGCATTATAACAGATAATTGATAAAATCGAGAGGCTTCAGAATCAAGCTTTTCGTTTGATCGCGGGAACAACGAAATCAACCCCAAAAGACCCCTCGTTAGTGGGCACCATGACACCCATTTAATTCGATTGTTGAAGAAAGAGCCCTAATTTTATGGGAAAAATAATAAGACTTCCAAGACGTATTTCTCCGGGGAACCATTTCTCCTTTCCACTCGAGCGGAATCTTAAACTCAACATGGTTCCGTTAAAAATGTTCCGCTCCTAAAGGACAACCTCATTTTGAATTTCGGTGTCGAACTCCTAATCACGCCTCGTAACTCGTCCCATATCAACGGATATTATCCCAGTCAGAATAGACCCGATTTTGACGAATGGCTGAAACAAATATGAAGGTTTTGAAAATTGGTGGAGATTTTTGTTTAGGTGTGCTGAGGAAAATACTAAAAGTCCCCAACTATCACACTTGAGCTTTCGTCGTCGTCTGGGAAAATGTCGTCTGGGACGCGCTGGGTCGCCCGACGTCGCGCTGGACGCCCGACGTCGTCTGGGACGCGCAAGCTCTTGTCCCCATAGCGATAGGAAGAAGACCCACGCATGTGCACCAAAAGTCTTACATACTCACGTTTGTCCAACCCCTGTATATTAACACTCGTGAGATAGTCGCAGCAACATCCAATCCATTGTTATCAGGTTGTATTGGGATTGGTGTATTGGGATGGGGCTTGGTGGATTTTATCTTTTAATGTCATACTTTTAATGGCATAACTGGGTACATAATGGCTGGAAGTGCGTTAAAAGAAATACTAACGTTGATTTTTCCCCTACGTCAGTGGAAAAAATGTTTCCTGGCCATGCATACTCTAGAACCATCCGATTTCCTTTATTTACCCAAATAACTTTAGCAATAATAGAAAGGCCTACAAAACTTTTATTTTTTGTGCCTAGGATTTTAGAACTGATTTTAGCTATATTTGGGGCACTGAATCAAAATATGAAATCGATTTTTCTCTATTAGCTCTACTTTTTTATATACAGTTAAACCTCTTTTATACGGACTAACTGGGATTATAGGCAATCCGAACAATCGAAAATCCGGGTAATATGGGTAATAAGAAATACAAAATCCTTAACTAAGAAGACTTAGTTTGTTTTGTAGCAAAATTACATAGTATTGTTTACAAGACATTAAAAAATATAAAAATAACTTTTCACATCATTTCTTGACAAAGAATTGGTAAGTCTAGTGAAGCTTTCTTAAACTCAACAAAAAGCATTTTATTACCATAATTTATTGTACAGTCTATGCAGGAACTGTACATTGAATAAAACCAAAAGGAGAATATTTTGCGTACTTGTAGTGACGTTCTGGATTTCATAGTTAAAAATTATTATCTAATGTGAATATTAAATAAAAATAATGTCTACAAATCTGTCCGGATTATCCGGAGAACCGGATAAACGAGGTTTTACTGCACACCCACTTATCTATCAATGATTTTTCTATTCTGTACATTCAAGTATGGGTGATTTGTCCTCCTGGGAAACTATACTCCTGGGGAAAAATAGGTCTTCCTGAATATTTTCCAGATGATTGGCGCCTATTAATGGACAGCTCAAAGCAAAGTTTGAAACGTGTCCTTCTACACATTGAGAACATATAAGATTCAATACCAATTGCTGACTAAATTAAAGAAGAATATGACACCATAGCTTTGGTCTTGGAGAAGATAAAGTATCATGAACATCAATGGGTGATATATGTGGACTTAAAAATGGTAAACTTTCTCCTTGGACAGCAAAGTGGCTACACCAAATATCCTTGCATCGCGTGTCTCTGGGATAGCAGAGACAAAACACACCACTGGGTTAGAAAAGAGTGGCCTAAGAGAGAAAACATGCCCGTTGGAAAAAAGATTGCCATTAACGTCCCCTAAGTTAGACGAGAGAAAATCATCTTTCCTCCACTGCATACCAAGCTGGGCGTAATGAAGCAGTTTGTAAAGGCTCTTGATAAGAACGATCATGCTTTGCATATAGAGGGGAAAATGCCTAAGTTGTGTACGGAAAAAATTAAAGCAGGAATATTGGACGGCCTACAAATAAGACAATTCATTATGGTTCCTGCCTTCCTAAATTCCATGAATGAGGCTGAGCGAAAAGCCTGGACTTCATTTGTTGCAGTTTTCGGAAATTTTCTGGGCAAATGCAACGCTGAAAACTATGTTGAACTGGTAAACGAGATGCTAAACAGTTTCAGATCCCTTGGATGTAACATGGGCATTAAGGTGCACCATTTACACAGCCACTTAGACCATTTTCCTGAAAATTTAGGAGACACCAGTGAGGTACAAGGTGAAAGATTTCCCCAGGATATTAAAACTGTGGAGGACCACTACCGAGGAAGGTCGGATACGCACATGATGACAGATTTCTGCTTGAGTTTAAAAAGGAACTGTTCCAAAATACATTCAAGAACGTCACGGAAAAGAAGTTTTCGAAGTTTTCAGTGATAAGTTGGTTTCATCGATGACTTTTTCTTCTTTCTTCTTTGTAATTAGATAAGTACTACTGCAATATTCTCTATAATTTTTATGTTCCTTTAACATTTTTAAAAAATATAATGATAAAAAAAATCTGTACTTAGTTTTTTAATTTTGTCCATGGATTTAACTGTAACGTATATGACACTAAAATGTTATATCTTAGAAATTTGAGCTCCTAGGTAAAAACTAATGCCGTATCAAATTCATATGAAATCAGCTCCAAATACCCCGGTACTAAAACCACTGTTGGCCTGTGTAATTTCATGTCATGGACATCTCAGATTTTGAACACGATAATTCCCATGAGTTGTTTAGAGATTTTGTTACTCTCCTTAGGAAATGATGGGCACTGTTTATTCTTAAATTATAATGTACTAGATGTATTACTAGATGTATAATGTACTAGATGTATAATGTACTAGATGCTTCACTCGGGATTCAGTTTCTGTTATTATTTTTTTCAATGATTAGCCTCATGCTATGATGTTCTAAAGTTTTCGCTAAAATTCTTTTGCGGTAGCAAATATCAGTAGTTTGTTGTCGGTGCTGTCGTTGTTATCGCTTTCCTCTCCTTTCGATGTTGAAGCTCGAAGACGATCTATGTTCGACGCGTTAAAATTTCTTCATCAGTCTCACTGCCTCGAATCACTACAATTCGAATTCTGTTGCCTTCGAGCTTTTGGGAATGTTTTTTCTTCAGATTCTTGTGTGCGTGTAACTGCATTTTGAATTCTGTTGGCTTCGCGCGCTTGGGAATGTTTTTCTTCAAATTTTTGTGTTCGTCTAACTGCGTTTCGAATTCTGTTGGCTTTGCGCTCTTCCGTTTTTTTTTCATCACATTGCTCATATCTCAACAATCTTTGACATTTTGCCCTTACTTCTGCAGGATTAAAAGTTGCTCTCCTCTTTTTGAGCATTTTAAAGCATTAATTTACAGCTAGTCAATAACGTTTGAATGGATTTATTATTATAAAAAAATAATCAATAATGTTTGAATGGATTGAGATCACATTCAATATTAAAACACAGCAAATCTGATAATTATTATAGAAAAAATATATACACGTATTTCATGCTCGTAATTCTTTCTCAAAACTAAATCGTCTGCTACGTTTCAATGCCACTTTCAGACTTTCTGAATTATAATATACACGTATTTCATGATTGTAATTCTTTCTCAAAACTAAATCATCTGCTATGTTTCAGTGTCACTTCAGTTATAAAAATCATCGCGTCAAGGCTAAACGCACGTGTTTCTAGCTAAGTGAAAGTGTTCTTCAGTATATTTGAGTTTGAACAGGTAGCTTGGGATAGTTTTAATTCATGAAATGGATAGATAACACATTCATTGAAAATGGATGACTTTCCATCCCTATATTTTCATTTTTAAAAAGAAATATTCCGGCGTTGCCAAGTATATGAAAATAATATATCAAATTCATTCTTGCATGCATCAATATTTGAATAAATCACGTTTTTAATTCATGTCTATTTATTTTTACGGAAATATTATAATTTAATTGGCAACAATGAAATGTTACAATGGCTTTGAACAAAAATATCCGTTGATGCCGTTCAAACTTGTTCTAACATAATTTGGGAATGGAACGTCGTAGCGGGATGAAAATAGTCTATAACGTTCGCGCAAGTTCAAGCAATAAGTTGATTTAGGGCCTGTTCACATAGGAGTCCGTTGCGTTGCGTTGCGTTAAGGAAAAGATGACGTTGAGAAAAAAATAAACCAATCATTGGCGTTAAAAAGTTCATTGCTAATCGTTTGGAGGGCTATGATTGGTTTATTTTCGTCTCAACGTCATCTTTTCCTTAACGCAACGCAACGGACTCCTATGTGAACAGGCCCTAAGTTTCATCACAATCGGATGAACGGTACGGCAGCGCATAAAATACGAACAAACAAACATTTATATATATATAGATAGATAACGGGGGGGGGGGGGCACCCCGTAGTTGCTTACGGCGGTGGCTCACCCCTCGCTGAGGAATCAATAAGGTTAAAAGTATTTTTAAAATTAAGTTGACTTCATCCGGTAACCATTTCAACAGGGTTTAAGAGTTAAAAAATATTGGATTTAAAGTAAAAAATCATCGAAATTTCTCTCTATCGACGATAGCATGAGGACCGATTTGTTCTGGTCTCCAAAGCTGAGAGTGACGTCACATTCCGATGGCGTATTACGTCACTCATTTTTGAGGCATTGTTTAACATGATCATTTGGCAACGTAGAGATATATCATTTATTTAAAAGCGTGCTGGTGGCAACGTTATTAAGTGAGCTTAGTGTTCGAAATCTGAGTCAATCAAAACAACGCCATACTGAACGTGACTGTTGTGAATTTATCCTATCTATAAAGAAAAATTAATATATATAAGAAATATCTGTAAGGTAAATTAATTATGTATAGATTTTATTTGGTTTTTATAGATTTTATAAGGTTTCAAATGCCTGTTATGTTTGATTTCATTGGGGCATTCGCCCGGACCATGCTCGCTCTGCACCGTTATATAGCAGTTTTATCTCTTTTCACTCATCGAATGCAGGTTCTCCCTCAAGGTTTCTAGCAAATACTTGCGAAGATTGCAAGTTAAGAGAAGTAGTCATTGTTATTCCTTCAACAACGGTTCTTCCGGAGGTTACGCCATTGGTCCCTGCGGAGACCATCTCCGCAGATTCCTCTCCTTCTTTTTGGCAGCAACTCAAAGAGAGTTGCAGCTTTTGGCGTTTCCTTCAGGCATTTTTCTGTCTTTCTCTATGTGCATTATACCTTTTCTTCCTCCAGGTCACTCTTGGCATTTTCGGTCGCAATGGACTTTTCTCTTACTCTTAAAAAATTCCCGCTACGAATTGCTATTTTTTTCAGAAGTTCGGTAGGAAGTTAGTTTTTCTCTGACTGTTTTGGAGTTATTTCATACATCTTCCGTCTCAATCTCATTTCATTGTGGTATTAAAGTAGCGTTTATGTTGAGTCTTCATTTTGAAACAAGTCTGTCTTATGAGATTTTCGCAAAACTTATTCAATATTCTATGCTTTTGTGATTAGATTTCCATTACCGTCTAGATTAGATTTCCATTATCGTTTTATAGGAAATGGATCGTAGGGGATTCTGATTCCCTAGCATTAAAAGGGAACCTGGAATATACTCATTTAGCCTCGTTAAATAATAAAATATAAATAATGTTCTTGTCGACGAGTTCATTCCCGCATCCTCGGCCAGTTTGCAGAAAATGGGATACATAGTGAGTGCCAGAAAAACCTCTTAGTCGCTTCCTTTTACTTTAAAAATACGTTATAAATTATATTATTTATATTTTATTATCTCGCATTCTATTGACAGAAACTACTTGCGTAACATTTAAAAAAATAACATTTGGTATACAACTATTAAAGCCGATTACCAAACGTCTCTTTTGAATTCGCCGAGAATCTTTCCGATTTCAGCCAGTCCGTCACTTCGAAATGTTTTTAATTATAGACGAGCAAGTAGAAGAATTCCATATCTCTCGCTGTTTGGCGGCCTTTGGAGAATGATGTTTGAAATTTTGGCGAGACTTTGGGACCGTACGATTCAGTTTTACCATTTTCCATGCTTACATTTGTAATTGGCGACGACAGGGCTACATTTACATTCGGCGTCAAGTGGCACTCCGATAACGAAAAGGTACCAAAAAAAATAAATAAACATATATTTGCAAAACTTTATTCGTCAGTTGCAAAAAATAGATCAGAATTTAAATATTTATGAAAAATATACAAAACGTTGTAAGAAGCAATATATTCAAATTACAAGAATTTTATTTAAAAGAAACCTAGAGTGGTAGAACTTTAACGAAGAAGCCCTTTTAAACTGTAACCTGGGTGCCCCAAAAGAAAGAAAAATGCGGCATAGGATATGGTACTTGTCCCCTAAAACCAGGAATGAAATCATCCGTTACACCCAATCAAAATTATTTAGTACTTATTTTGTCATCGTTTTCCTGTTTACACGTTCCTCATTCATTTTTAATAATAGAGTCTAGTGCATGTACTCATTTGCTAAATAGCTACCACCGTCATGCATCGGTAGACCAAAGACCTCCATCGCGGCGAGCTCTAAAGACGAAAGATTGGCGAAATATCATCAATGTGAAGCGCCAATCTGTCTGCTATGATAGTATAATCAATTTTAAATCTGTATGTTATATAAAGTTGTGCCCTTTAATGCAGTACATATGAAGAATCTCCTTGTTACCGCCAAAACGCACGGATAGTAGTATCTTTGTGAGATATCTCGCCCGTTTACAGGAATGTCGATCATCAGACTACACTTTTCAGCAAGTCTGTGAGCTGGATTCAGTTTCTGTCGAAGCTAGTACGTTACAAACCTACATTTAGAGATAAATCGGTAAAAAAAATTTTGTATTTCTTTTAATATTTTTCTGGGAGAGGAGGCTAATTTTCAAATTTCAAAAAGTGGACAATCGTAGTATTTCCAATTTCCCTCAGCTTTAAAACTTCATTGAAATAGGTGAGTTTCTGCAAATTAGACCCTGATATGGGCCTTCTGTAAGTATTGGATCAAAATGGCGACTTCATTCTTTACCAACGGTCAGCCCATTCATCTCTGATAGGTTCAGGCCTTAGGTTGCCACGATACACGTCACAGATTTGTCGCCAAGGTCAGTAGGTTGAAGACCTGCTTGATTTAAAAAGTATATATATCATCTCTCCATGTTTTAAACCTCTGGACTAAGTTCCCCGAAAATCGCTCTTTTCTCCGCTCAGCCTACTCCCTTTTCTTTGTTTCAACTTCTCCGTTTTCACGTGTCTAGTCTGTGATCTAGAGTCCTTGTTTGCTTTTGTTTTCTTCTCAATCAACTCTTTTTATCTTCCCAAGTTTCCATCTCTTTCAAATCTTTTGTTTGGTGTTTTGCTCTCTTCACACTACGGATTGGATGAGTTTTCACCTTCAAGTCACAAGGCGTTATTTTTGTTATTAGTGTAATAATGAAAGAATATCTCTGTTTAGGCCTAGAATTTGAAACTCCACTTCAGACTCTTATCGGTAGGAGGTTTTTTAAGTGTACCTAAGTTAGTTTTTTAAATTTACTTTAAGGGTAGTTTTTTAGATTTGTTAAGTATTATCAATAATGCAGGTGAAGCTTTTGTGGACAAACCCTTGTTAGATTCATTTCTTTTTACATAAAATGAAGGACATTGCATAATCCTTTAATTCCTCTTCGGTAGCATAGAGTAAAACATGGCGACTTTTTGTACCCAATAAATTTAGAAGAATTTCAGCTTGAAATTCGGGTGGTACCTTTTTAGTTTGAAACGCACATTCCACAATTTGAAAATATAAGTGAAAATTCTCGGGATTGGTTGGCACCGAAACAGTCAATGTACGAATACTTATAATCAAATGTTCAATTTGTGGGTGGGAATCACTGGGTGCTAACGGTTGATTACGGTTGATTCAAATTTGAATTTTGTTGTGTTCCCGCGCTCTGCAACAAAAGTTCAGAGTTTGCTATTTTTAGCTTCTGTAACTCAAATGCTCTCTCATTTTGAATCCGATCATTTTCTAACTTGATTTTCTCATTTTCTAATTTAATTTTCTCATTTTCCTGACCTAAGTGTAATTTCTCAAGTTCCTGATCGAAGCGTAATTTCTCAAGTTCCTGATCGAAGCGTAATTTCTCAAGTTCCTGTTCAGCTAAATGTGACTTTTCTTGCAAACGATCCTCGACCGCTGCGGTTAACAAATCCCTTACATATTCACTTTCTCCTTTAAAAATCTGGCTGTTTTCGATGAGCTGTCTTAATTGTGAAACCGTAGCATTTTCAGGCGGTGTTTCGCCAATTTCTGAAATAACTCGCAGTAAATCATCTTTTTTGGTATTCTTGAACATTTTCGGAAGTAACAATTCGATCACACAGTTGCAGAAAATACTTTACTTGAAATAAATTGGATAGATCCTCCCTGGTATGGCGATGAGGTCAATGGTTGTGGACACAATCGAGGTATTCCGGCGATTCGCAGCTCCCACTTGAAGGCAGCTTGAAGGCGACGAAAGAGCGAATCAGCTTAAAATACACGGCAGTATTCACTGTTCTTGCTTCATTCCAAAAATGGCGGAAATCTGGACGTTGGTTGTGGAGTTAGACATCTCAGAAATGAATAGAGGCGACTTTTCTGGTACCGGGTAATCCGTTGTCGAGCCCCCACATGTGGGATAGTTCGCCGTTCGAAGAACAATTACTAAATAATAACACTTAAAGAATACTAACATTTAATTAAACTATGTACAGAAATATTTACAAAAGGATTAGTGCCTTGAAGTTACAACGGCCGAACATATCCCAGCTGGTTAAGTGCATGCAAGCACTAGGAATATTATATCGGAACTGCACCGGAAGCGATGCACAACAGTTCGGATTTCAAATGTTCCTTGCGCCTCTTTCTCATTGGCCAGGTGAGTCGGAGCGCCATCTCGCGGCATCCTCTGCTGATCTGTCCATGGCCTATATCCTCTATTAACTACATATATATGTATATATATATATATATATATATATATATATATATATATATAGATAGATAGATAGATGCATACATATATATAAAAATACGCACGCACACGGAAACATATAGAAAATGACATTCATAATGCATAGGCATTCTTGAAATAAGCAGTTTCATGACAAAATGTCATACCTCGAACAGCAAAAAATTATCATTCAATAAAGGATTGCTTTCAAAAGATGAGACTTAAGTCTAAGATCGCAATTTTAGTAATCACTAAACTTACTCTGAAATTCTCGATACATAAACACAGTAGAAATCTTTACTTTTAAGTAATTATTTCAGCAAATATAAAATGGTTGAGATTTAACAGAAAAATTTTCATGATACAATCCACCTAACTACATTCTTTTTTTTAACGCTCGGAAAACTCAAGACAAATATACAAAGCTCCAAAGTTCACAGCAAATAAAATACGAACACCTGAAAATTTGTTAGATTAAATGCAGATTACATTACGGCACCAGATTAAATACAACGTCATGGAAGATTCCCATAGAAATGTAATATTTAATTTCAAAATTTAGTCAATAATATAACACAAAGATTTTCTATTTCTGATTGTAAAGCAGAGAAACTCTCGCTTTAATTACACTCATGTCCATAAATTAAGGATAATTCCAGCTCCGGCTAATAAAGGTTCAGAAGCAAAACAAACGTGACTTATTCATAAAGCCCATTTATTAAACAAAAGATAAAGAAAAAAAAATGGTGTATGTATGATACCATTCATAAAAGCTACGATTTTTGCTCCCTGGAGCAATTGAAAAATACACTGAAGTGCCACTGAATTAGGGATACCTACCTAGTAACGAGTTGGGCCTCCTCTTCTTGATAACGGCTGCCACACGACGAGGCATAGATTCAACAAGTTTCTGGAAACGTTCCACGGGAATGGCTTGCCAAATATTGGCCAAAGCTGTCCATAATTCAGTAAGGTTCTTTGGTGCTGTGTGATGGCCTTTCACACCTTGTTCCAAAACATCCCAAACATGCTCAATAAATTTAAGTCTGGGCTTCTAGGTGGCCAATTCATGACAGAGAAGTCAGAGGAATGCTCATCCAACCAGCCAGTAGCCAACCGGGACTTGTGAGAGGTACAGTTGTCTTGCTGGAAAACTCCATTACCGTGCGGATAACAGAACAGCATAAACGGATGGAGGTGATCACCCAGCAACTCTACGTACCGAATTGCATTGAGGGAGGTTGGTACACGCACCAAAGATCCCAAACTGTGCCACGAAAAAACACCCCAGACCATGATTGAGCCACCATGCCCTTGTACAGTTCCAGCCAGGCATGCAGGATCCATGGCTTCATGACCCTGACGCCATATTCTCAGCCTCCCGTCGGCATTAAGTAGTCGGAATCGAGACTCATCACTCCATGCTACTCGTTTCCAGTCCTCTACACTCCAGTCTCTGTGCTCTCTTGCCCAGGCAAGACGTGCAGCCCGATGGCGAGTATAGAGCAATGGTACTCTCGTAGGTCGACGGCTCCCGAAACCCATACGTCGAAGCGAGCGTTGCACAGTCCGTTTACTGACTGTACGACTGGCACCGTCATTAAACTGGGTGGTAATTTGAGCTAATGTTTGGCTTCGCTGGCTACGTACAATACGCCTGAGCCGTCTCTCACCACGCACTGTCAAGGCTAATTGTCCTTTGCAGTTTGCCCGATCGCTAGTTTTTTCCACCATCCATGTATTCTTGGTATAGTCTTGACACTGTCGACCTTGAAAATCCTAGCTGTCTGACGATTTCGGAAATTGAATGGCCCATACTTCGCGCACCTACGATTTGTCCGCGATCGAAGGCGTCTAAATCAGGCAGTTTACCCATACTGGCAATTCCAACAACTAATTCAGAACAACCACAGTACGCGCTATATATGCAGTTACCACAGCGCCCTCACTTGCGCATACATGATGCGCAGCGCTACACAATTTGCATAGGCTTTGCTATCCCTAATTCAGTGGCACTTCAGTGTATCTCCTTTACAAAAACTTAATATTACATGGTTGGTATGATGGTTAATACATTGTAAGTCTCCCATGCGATGAAATACAGTCCGTACAACGCCTAGGCATGCTGAGTATCAAATTATCGAGCTGATCTTGGGGAAGATTACTCCACTCAGCAAGCAATGCTCTCCCAAGTTCCGGTACACATGTAGGAAGTGGTTGACGGGCTTGCAACTCTCCGGCCAAGCATGTCCCACACATGCTCTATCGGATTCAAGTAAGGTGAGAATGCTGGCCATTCCATACGGGTGATATCCTCAGATTGAAGGCATTCGTTTACGATGTTTGCTCGGTGAGGACGGGTGTTGTCATCCATAAACACAAATTCTGCGTCCATGGAACCCGTAAACAAACGTACATGTTGTTCCAGAATGATGTCCCGATAAATGTGGTTGTTCATAGTTCCGATCTGAACATGCAGATCTGTTCTGGAGCCCAGTATAATTCCACCCTAAACGAGCAATCCTGCACCACCGTAATGGTGTCGTTCAATGATGTTGTCTTGGTGGTAATGGGTACCTGGCGCTTTCCCTATGAAAGTCCAACGTGAATTAGACTGCAAGCTAAACCTGGACTCATCGGAAAACATCACACAAGCCCACTGTGACGATGTCCACATTGCATGTTCTATGCTCCAGGCTAATCGCTGCCGACAGTGAGCTGCCGTGAGCGGAACACATTTGACAGGCCTGCGAGCATATAGACCAATATTTCCCAAATGTCTGTACATGGTTTTCCTTAAAACTGTGGTATCCGTGGCTGCAGAAAGCTGACGAGACAGGTCGGATGCTGTGCTCTGTCTGCTTCTTTTGGCAGTTACTGCGAAATACCGGTCTTCATTCGGCGTTGTAACTCGGCGGCGACCTGTACTGTAGCGTCTACTGACATTTCCATCATCTTGGAACCGTTGCCAAAGCCTAGAGATGACACTTTGGCAATTCCAAGTTCCTCGGATACTTCCATCTGAGTACGCCCACATTCCAGGCGACCGATAATTCTACCACGTAAAAAATCATCCACATGCGTCCTCTGTGTCATAACTATTCGGTTATGGCACTGTGTGGCTTACAGAATGCTTGTGAACAATTTTACTTCTTTGCCACTATTCCTTATATACCCCTCTCTTACACTCTCATCATTGTGACGTACTATCGGCGTCCTCTGGTGGCTTCCTGTAATTTGCATATTATTCTTGAAGATGTGTGCGATAATTCTACAGCTGAAATTTTTACTTTAGAGTTCAATTTCCGTGTGATTCTGAATCATCCTAAATTTATGGACATGAGTGTATTTTAAGCTTAAAATTGCGTTATATACTCATTTTATCTAACTAAAACTTGATAGTGTTATTGATAAACTTCAACCTGTTATCTTTAAAGCGAAGCTCTCCTGAACACACATACGCAGTGGCGTACCTAGACCATTTGGGGCCCGGGGCGGATTTACTTTTGAGCCCCCCCCCCCCAGAAAAAAAAATCCGGCAATTTTTAACTTTTTCTAATGACAGCTAGTCTTTCTTTGCCTTAATCAGACCGACTCCATAGGCTATTGACCTGTGCAGAGAAAAATTAGACAGAATATGGGAGCGAACTCGTGCAGTACGAGGTGAGCAATGATCATTACTGTTTAAGTGTTAAATTGATAAAAAAAAGTCTTACGTCAAGGCCCGGGTTCGAGCAATCGAACCAACGACGTTCCGCACGGCACAGCTCCGAGACCAACGTTCTAACCGCCTGAGCCATGAGCTCGCTAACTTACTGTTCGGTACAAGATTAAAATCAATTGTACGGCGCTGGTTTTAGTTGTATGAATTTTTACTCTGACCAAGGTAGACTATAAAAGGCTTGGTCATTTGATTAATTAAAGCCAGAATAGCTAGACAAAATTCACATTAAAATCAAAAGGAGCTATTTTGGCGGCAATACTCACTTATAATATTCCGGTAGCTTCAAGAAAAAACAAAGAGATACTTAACTTTGATCTATATTATAGCGGATGTCCTAATTTGAGTCAGCAACAAGAATCCGGCTAGCTGAACATAACATTTTATTACAGGACATCTTGATATAAAATACATTTACACAGCGGACGATTACATATCTTACGAACACACAATTACATTTTATCACACACTCTACTGAGAAGACGTTCACCCGCTCACTGCTTCGTCTTCTGGTGAGCCTATTTATCAGTACTCGAGGGAGAAGGTTTAGTGTCGGCGGGGTCGAAAATTACACTGATCTGAATTTTTTCCAACTTTTTTCTGTTATTTTGAAATGAATATGTGTATCTGAATGGATTTTTTGCGCAGATTCCGAAAATGACCTTCAAAATTCCGTATCGCGTCAAGTTTTGTCATAAATGATGGAAATGTGAAAATTTAAAAAAAAGTTATTTTTTAATGACACTGCTATATGGCAACGTTTGTAACTTGTGAAAATGCTCTATGGAGGGGCGGAATGATTTTTTAAGGAACAGATAAACATCAATACATATTCAAAAGCAAACATTCCTAACATTGACCACTGGGCTCCCTTTCAAACTTCCTTTTATTTGCATTGCCTTCGGTGTGCGTCCGTACAGTCTCTGTTCAACATCCAAAAATAGTCGGCCATGATATGTACAGTCCACTTTCCTTGGTATCTCTTTTCCATCACTTTAATATCCTGATGGAAGCGCTCGCCATGTTCTTCCGAAAAATCACAAAGATTGTTAGGAAAGTAATTGAGATGAGCACGAAGAAAGTGAACTTTGACGCTCATTTTGCAACCAAGCAGTTTATAAGATTCCAGCAACTCCTCAACTAAAGTAGGGTAATTTGAAGCCTTTGTGTTCCCCAAAAGGTTGTGTACCCCATTTCTGAATGCAGTCCATGGTCGCAATTCGCAGTCACACATGATTTTCTCGAATTTGTTGTCTGCCATTAATTTTTGTATTTGAGGGCCTACAAAAATGCCAGCTTTAATTTGTTCAGTCGTGATGGATGCAAACTTACAGCACAGATACTGAAAGCATTTACTGTCCTTGCTTAAAGCTGTCACGAATTGCTTCATTAAGCCAAGGTTGATGTGTAAAGGTGGTAACAGTATTTTCGAGGCATCAACCAGTGGAACTGAAATAATGTTTTTTTCGCCAGGTGTGAATGTACTTCTGACTGGCTACTGCTGCCGAACCCAATGTTTCGCCCTTGCTCTGTAGTCCCATTCACAAAAAAGGAAGGAAATTTTGTGTAGCCTCCTTGTTGACCGAGCAATATTTCAATCACCTTGAAATCCTTGCACAAAGACCATTTATGAAATTTGTACTGCACACTTTCCAACAGTAATTTAAGGTTCTCGTATGTCTCTTTCAAAGTCACAGAATGTGCTACTGGAATGGATGGATGGATGTTAGTATTGTGTAATAAAACACCTTTTAAACTGGATTTACTGGCAACTATGAACAACCTCCACTGTCCTGGATTGTAATTGATGTTGAAGTATTTCATTACTGCCGGAATGTCTCGACAATATACCAAACCACCTTCCTCAGCAAAAACGGAACCAATTCTGCTTCTCGGTGTCTGTACCAGGAGAATTTCGTATTAGGGCACAATAAATTATTTTCATGAAGTCATGATCCTAGAAGCTCTGCTGCGTCTTTAGGTAAATTCAGATCGCGAACCAAATCATTCAGTTCATGCAGTGTAAATGGCACTGGGGTTTCATCCTCCATGATGCACGGTTTGTACATCTCCTCACTTGTAACATCGTCTAAATCAGTGTCTGTTGGGGGCTTGATATTGGACGGGGATGCCACCGGGATGGATTCACTATGAGGCACTGGTCTTATGGAAGATGGGATATTGTGATACACAGTGTTATGCTTACTGGTTCTGGTATGGCCCCCGATATTCACTGTGCAGAAGCAGCAGTCGTCACTATGGTTTTTTAACTATACCAGTGTACCATGATCTGCCTCGAATGGCACCACATGTGACCAATAGCAAGAAGGGAGCGCTGGCGTGAGGTATGAGTCATACTGCCGTGCCAAGATAAATTCTCTCATGTTTCGCCTTTGTGAGTGGCGCAAATCGTGACGGCATACAGATGAAACAGTTGCATTTCCATTTTCAGCTAGATATTGATGTTTATCTATTCCTTAATCAATCATTCCGCCCCTCCAGAGAACATTTTCACGCGTTACGAACGTTGCCCTATAACAATGTCATTACAAAATACCTTTTTATTCACATTTCCGTTATTTGTGAAAAAACGTGACGTGATACGGAATTTTGAAGGTCATTTTCGGAATCTGCACAAAAAATCCATTCATATACACCTATTCATTCCAAAACAACAAAACCTTGCATATTAGTGTTATGTTTGTTACAGATTCCCCCTCTGATTCCGACTTTACGTCCCGTGGAGGAACGAGGACTAACTTTTGGTCTACCCCGTTTACGCAAAGCGGTTACAGGTACTAAATTTTTCATTTTGGCAATGTCTGAGGGCAGAAGAGTGGCAAACACCAAGGGGTGTACCAGGTTCATCAGGATGAGCTATCTCTTATGATGTGGCCGATTTTTGCCTCAGAATGACATAAGGTCCATCACGACGAGGCATAAACTTTGCCGTACGTCCTGGTTTCATGTTGCTTGTGAGATTCAAGCTAACCCAAACTTGATGAACATGGGCATATGTTGGACCAGAACGTCGTTTCTTGTCTGCATAAGCTTTCCTTCTGTTTTACTGTTGTTCGACCATTTCCTTGACCTTAGCAGTTGTGGTCGCGAACCTTTTGAGATAAGGTGTTATCTCTGGGACGAAATTATCGCTGAAGATGATAGTTCTGATATCATATACCGTTCTTACTTCTCTTCCAAATTGTAGATAAGAAGCAGTATATCCCGTAGTTTCGCATTTGGCTGTATTCATGGCGAAACGAATCTTAAACATATTTTTGAAAACACGTTATTTAATTAAATATATTTCAAAACTTCAAAGCACAAAAGAATTTGAACTTAACGTAACATCCAAGCTTGGTTGCAGTCCATGTATTTCCAAAATCATAAGCTAGATCCATTTTGCCGACTTGAAACTTTGTTCGAAGCCCATCGTTGGGAAACCAATTTTTATACCAGATGTCCTAATTTGAGTCAGTAACAAGAATCCGGCTAGCTGAACATGGACTTTATTACAGGACATCTTGATATAAAATACATTCACACAACGGACTATTACATATCTTACGAACACACAATTACATTTTAGCACACACTCTACTGAGAAGACGTTCACCTGCTCACTGCCTCGTCTTCCGGTGAGCCTATTATCAGTACTCGGGGGGAGAAGGTTTAGTGTCGGCGGGGTCGAAAATTATATTTGTTACAATATTAATTTTATTGGTAATTCAACTTAAAGAATTTTTACTTTTCACAAGGCAATTTACATTTACAGTACCAGTATGAAAAAAATAGAACGGGAATACACCAAAAACTTTTCCTGTTGAGGTGAATACAGTAGAAGTTTTTTTTAAACAAAAATAAAATAACTTTTTTTCAAAATAAGACATACGCAAAGTCAAGTCTAACAAAGTATCTTTCACGTATATATATATATATATATACAGTGGACGCTCGTTCATTCGAACTCGAAGATTCTCAGAAAAAAGTTCGAATTATCCGATGTTAAGAGAAAATATATAACTTTAAATGTGTATCTCTGAAGAAGAAACTCTCCTAGTATGTATAACCCCAGAAAATATATTATACTATGTTATCTAAAGTTAAACATATTATAAAGCAATACAGACTTACCTTAATCATAAAATGAAGCAGAAGATATGCAGTATAAAGTAAAATTTTATTAAAAATATGAATTACACTTTGGGGAAAAACTGTAAAATGGATGTTTGGTTCTGTTTATGATGCCTACATTGTTCAGCCAACTTCTCGATTTGAAGTAAACATTTCAATTCATTTTCAGAGGAAGGTTCCATCTGAATAAATGCTTTCAGAGTTTTAATAGAGTCCATTATGGCTTTGTCCATTATGGCTGCATTAAAAATATCTTTCGGCAGGTAAGTAGAAAAAAGCCCTGGCAGTTTCCTACCGAAATTAGTGCATACGTCTTCGTTTACATCAGAGCTTTGGCCACATACAGTTTGATAAGAAATATTTTGCCTTGATATAAATCGAGAAAGCCATCTATCACTGCATTTAAAATCTTCAATACCCATTCGACTTGTCAATTCATCAGCCTTCGTCAGCACTAGGGGTCCATTTATCGGAAAATTTCGAGATCTAACATCCTGGAACCATAGCAGTAGAGCTCTTTCTAGAACTTCTTGGGACGCATTTCCCATGCGTTTCCTTCCTCTAGCAAATTTTGATTTTTCCCATGAATCTAAAATTGACTCCTTGTTTTTCAAATTAGTTGACAAGACATTTTTTTAATTCCATAGTCAGCTGCTAAATTTGTTTTACATTCGCCATTCTCTACTTTCTTTAAAATTTCTACCTTTGTCTCCAAAGTTAGGGTTTTGTACTTTCCATGTGTAGACATCCTGAATTTTTACACGTTCACACCACACAATGAGGAAGAAAAACTAGACCACATTAACTTGTCTGCACTGCAGTTATAAATGACGCAGCTCCCTAGAATATGTAGTAAAGACTAGTTTTTCTGAAATTCTAAGAAAATCGATCCAAATAAAGGAAAATTGCTTTTTTCGTTTAGTACTAATAAGAAGGACAATAGCTACTAACGTTTAGCGGACATGCAATAGTCTAGGAATGCAGGCATGTGCCTCTTTACACAGAAAAGAAATTTTGACACACAAAATATAAATACAGTGTGTATTTTCTCCATTAAATGAGGAAAAAGAATTTTTTTTTTGGTCAAATTTTTAGTTCGAATTAACCGAAGTGATAAAAATTTAGTTCGAATTAATGAGATATTTTTAACATTAACTCCAATACAAGTTTTTTTGGGCCTTTGGATTAGTTCGAATTAACCGAGTTCGAATTAACGAGCGCCCACTGTGTGTGTATATATATATATATATATATATATATATATATATATATATATATATATATATATCCTTTTTTACTATATAAAATCTCATGTTCTCATGTGAAGACAAAACTAAGGGAAAAACAATTCTGCATTAATTCTGAATAGGTAAAAGCCTCCTTTTAAAATTGTCTTTTTCTAACTTTTGCATTAGAAAATTGTCTAATTGACTCATGAAAGTTTATTTTCACAGCCAACTCGTTCTCAATGGATAACATTGCTAGTCCGTTTAGTCTGATTTGGCTCATTGTTGAGCGTAAATATTTTTTGATGATTTTCAGTTTTGAAAAACTTCTTTCACAAGTTGCAACTGAAATGCAAATCGTCAAAAACAACTTTAGTGCTAAATATAAGTTTGGTAATGACTCTTGAAATTCCATACCAACAATGAACTGCAAAACTTGGAAGAGCTGACCATTTTTTGACTTCCTCTGTATTATTATTTGAGGCTTGCATATGACGTCTTAGTCTTTTTATTTCTGGCAAAACGTTGTCCTTAGAAAATTCGTCGTAACTTTCAGTTAGACGAGAAATAAGTTCTGGCAATTTCTCATCTGGAGCTTTGATCAAATAAACCAACTGCAAGACTTCAAATTTGTTATGTATGTTCTCCATGGATTTTGTTCATGGAGTTCGAAATACAACCTATCTACACATTGGAACATGGACCTCCTTAGTTCTTCTTGTAAAGATAAACCTTCATCTTTAGCTTTTTTACCCGGCATCATCTTTTTCTGTCTGTTTTCAATACCAATTACCATTGCTTCACATTTCTGGGGAGCGGAGTCCAAAGCGTCACTAAGTAAAGATTCTCTACTTTGCTTAATAAAAAGTCCCAATTCTTTTACTTTATTTAAATTTAAAGCCTTGTCCTAGGAAATCCCCTCAATTTGCAGGTAGCGTTGAGTGTGGCTGATTTCCTCCAAAATGTCTGACCACAGACGCAGAAACGCTAAAAACGTAAAATCGCAAACATTTGCCATTATAATCTGAGCTGATCCTCTTGTATCTAGGTTTGCAAACTCGTCGCACAGCTTCTCCACTGCATCGATCAATTTTCCAAAATTGTTCATTACTGGTTTCACAGCTGCTTGCTGCGCACTCCACCTTGTATCGGACAGCCTTTTAACCGCTACTCCCACAGCGGCAGTCTAAATTTCCCACCTGTGAGTTGAGCCCGAGAAGTTGCAAAAATTTTCCAGTGTGCCGAAAAATGTCACACTGATTGGAGTGCAACTAAAAGCGTGCACGCCACGCAAACTGAGTGAGTGATTGGCACATGCCCCGAAGAAAGCTCTTGGATTTAGTTCTTGAATCCTTGCTTGCACACTTGTGTGTATGCCAACCATGGTCGATGCGTTGTCGTAGCCTTGACTTCTGCAAAGCGTGATAGCCAAGCGATCATTTTCTAGAGCCTTTAAAATTTCCTCTATCACTTCATTTGAATTTGTCCCGCTGAGAATAAAAAATCCTAAAAAGATTCTTTGATCTGGACTTTGCCGTTCTCAACATGCACACGCCTGATTACCTCACTCATTTGATCTTTGTGAGATACATCAGGTGTACTATCAAATAATATACCATAGTACCTAGATTCTTGTATTTTCTCTAAAATTATATCTTTCGCGCTCTTTTCTAGAAAGAAAATGAACTCATTTTGAATTTTTGGGGATAAATAAAATGCCACAGCCTTCCCAGAGAACTTCAGTTGTTGGATTCTTAAAATATATTCTTTCAAAACAGGATCGTAATCAGAGATAAGCTCTACAAGTTTCCCTGTTTTCAGATTCTTCATCTTCACTGTGGCCTCTAAAGGAAAAATTTTCCTTAGCCCAAAAACAATATATCTAATAAACGATGCAAAATATCGTTACATTTAATCCTATCATTTACTACTTCAACCTGTTGATTAGTCTGATTGATTATAGTCTGACACTTAAATATTTCCATTTTTCCAAGTTCTCCAAATGCTTGACAGAATTTTCATGTTGAGGCTACTTTTGGATTCAATTTCCACCAAGATTGAAATCCTGTTATGAATTTGGATGTACCTGCTTCTTCTGTATTAGTGGAAAATAGCTTACAACAGAAACAAAATACTTTCTTTTTTTTTTTTTAAGGAGAATATACCACCATTTTTCTCAGCACTTTTTCGCCACAGGGCAAATGTTTGTAAAACCATGTTGAGCTTAAGTGATGAATTTCCCCCTTTAGGTTCTCTCCTGACCTCTGTGATAATCAAAAGGACCGTCTTTGTGTTGGAAAAAACTCACTACCTCGTTTTAAGTAATCGGTTTTCATACCATCCGATAGGGGTGTTGGCCAGTTACCTACATCACAAAAAAAGAGGAACTTACTTATTTCGTCAGAAATTTCAATATCAGGCTCTTTTGCTTCACCTTCGTCTTGAGGTAATGTTCCGTCTCCGTCTAGGCCTACATATTCATTGACAGAAACTCGAAGAGGAAGAGCGTCCCCTAAGTTTTGCTGACTTATCTCGAAACTTTCTTCCTGTATTTGAGGCGGCACTGATTCTATAACAGATTCTAATTCCTCCAAACCAACTCCAGAACTAGTGGGCTCTTCTTTGCTTTTGAAAGTGAAAGGTTGTTGTTGGACAAATTTTAAAATTGATCCTGAAATCAGATCTATTCTTTTTCAATTTCCTCTTTTGAGCCCCACTAGGCTGTTTACGCTTCATGATAGTATTTCTGAAAATAATAAGTACACTATAATATCGCTTTTAATATATTAAATATCTATAGGCCAAACACTTAGAAGGTGTCCTACTCGGAGTACCTGAGCGAGCGAGCGAGAGATGATGATAGAGTGGACAGAAGTACATTGCATTCTTCCCCTACTACCTTGCCTGTCCCCTCAAACCTACAGTAATCCCTCGTCTTACACGGTTTTGCTTATCCGTGGTTGATCTATCTATACCAGGGGTTTCCAACTTACAAGTGTCCAAGGGCCGCAATCGAAAACACCTGTCTAGTGGCGGGCCGCAATTTAATCAGGACCATACCCAGCACATTTTTTCTTGAGGGAGGGGTTTTTTGAGGATTTGTGTATAGTATGTACTATGAAATTTTTAAAAATTCGAGGATGAACCTCCAACAACGACCTTGATTATAACTGACCAACTTTCGTTAAATTACACAAACACAAAAAAAAGGCAAATAAGAAGTGGGTATTTAAATAAGAAGTGGGGGGGATGAAATAGAACATGAGTGGACACCCTACTTTTCATGGAATTCGAGGAAAATCAATGTTTTTTGTAAATGAACAGCATTTGAAAACAATAAAGATTTTTACAAAAACATTTTTCGTTAAATAAGAATATCTAAATTGATGCTGCAAATTATTTTCCTAGAAGTCTTCGCGGGCCGCAAAAAAAGGCACCGCGAGGCGCCTTTTTTTGCGGCAAACAAAACAAAACAATAATTCAAGCTATTTTATACTTTAATGACGTTTGTAATTGAAAAAAAAAGTAATCTTAGTATTCACTGTTAATAAACAGTTATATTTATAAAATGTTAATAATTATCCTTTAGCTGCAGGTAAGGTAATACGGCATTATCAATGTGATACTTAAAAAAAAAAAAATCCCTTCAAAATACAAAATTATCGAAATATACATTAGTCACACCATCGCCATGGGATATCTGCTGTAAATGGAGTTAATGTAAAGAGGTGATAATTCTTTAAAACTATAATACTTCTCCCTAGACAGGATATAACTCCAGAATTTTAAATAACATATCAGAGCGACTCGTCGTAAGGGAATTAAATGCATATTAATTCACAGTTCTAACCTAGCGATTTCATGTACATGATAATCTGAAATGTTTATGTGATCTGAACTCTTTTATTAACTCTATGATTTTTGGCTTGGAATACCATATTTCTGGGTGATGGTATTGAAATCTTTTTCCCCATAATCCTAACTTTATCTGATTTTCCTTGTTTAAGATAGTCACTTGGTTCGGCATGGGGTATTTTTTTAACTGTGCTTTTTCCCAGTCATATGTTGATTCTTCTCCTTTATTAATAAAAAAAAATAATAATTTTCCCAACAAATTTCTTACATTCCTAAATGGACAAAATCAAAGTTCAAGCATTTCACATTTGCATGTTTTTATTGATACTGACAAGCAATTAAGGGTATGAAGCTCTGCATTAAATTCTGAAATCAAACTCAGAGAACATCAAGTCTAAGTTCTGCTTATTTCATTTGTAATAGATAATGAAACATTTAAGAAGCCTCTATTATACTTTAACCTATTACCTCTATCATGTTTTGATTTGATATGACATTTATCATCCAGAGCAGGTTTATAACCAGGATCCCATTTTTAACTTTATTTTAAATCTATAATACTTTTTATTTTAGGTTAACAATGATTTAATATATTTGTAATGTTAGTAATATCAGACAGCAGCTGAATACTTTTCTACAATACCAAGACAGAGAGAGCAAAAAGCCAAACAGATGCTACAGAGCAAGAAATTTGAGTCATCAGCTTCTAACATATTATTTGAGTCTACAAATTTCCAACATAAACAATCATCAACAAATAATGCTTAAAAAATTAATCACAGTGTTATTTTAAATGAGAATCATTGAAAAATACAAGCAATCTTAGAAAAGAAAAAAAAATTAAGGTAGTCTATAAAATAGCTTTGAACCAAGATCACATATTGAAAACAAAAAATATTAAATGATTTGAGATAGTATAAAAATTTTATAGTAATTGATTTGCTTTATTTATTATGAACTATGGCTGCACACACTTCAAGATCGTTTTTAAAGAAATACTAATCACCTAACTGAAACACTTACTGTTTACATATAGCCCTCTAGTATGAATGACTGACATTAGCACATTTACTGCTTTGTAGGGCAATTATATTAACAAAACACACTCACACATTAGATCAACACTGGATGTGCAAAACATAACAACCAGTGAATTTTTCTGTTCGTAAGATTCCAACAAATTAAATCTCATTTACTCAACCATATAAACTTTAAAAATAATACCACATGGTATTGCTAAGTAATGTAACACTACACTGATGCACTATCTAAGTGACCAGATATTTCAACTACATTTACTAACTATGCTACAGAGCTAGGTGATGGCCGAATGACTAGGGTGCTGACATTTGGTTCAGATCCTGCGGGTTCGAGTCCTACTGTTGGCATGAATGTTTGTAGCCATTCACAATCAGCTTTAAACTGTAGGTCCCAGTCAAATTAGCTCTTGTATAGCAAAAAGTTGACTGTAGCACTCCAAATCAAACCAAAACTAACTATGCTACAGAATAACCAAACAATAAACAGAATTTTAACCAGATATATTGAAAGAAAATAGCAGACATTACAATATATGTATCAAATGATTAAGACCATGAACCAATAATCAGAAAACATTATAAATGGAATTTTAGGTGTTAAGGATTAACCCATTATTATTCAACAAGAGACCAATAAATCATCAAACCTATGAAATATTAAATCCAAAGAGAAAAATATAACCATATAAGTATAAACCTTCTTACCAATATGAACAAAATAAACTAGTAAGTAAAAATTGAAAGTGACGAAAAAAATAATCATCACTAGCGAGTCAATCAATTCTTAAATCAATGATCAGTAAACACAAATAAAACTTTTACCTGGCATTGACAATTATTGTTCATAACAAGTGACCAAAATCCTCAAACAATAAAAAATAAAACTGAAAGAGAACAATATAACCATGGAAGTACAAATCAACCCACCATTACAAAGAAAATGAAAACTGAAATTATGCCAAAAATAATCTAGAATGAAGATACTAAAATTTATACAACAGCAACGTCAAAGTATATATAAATATATAATGATAACTTATCTGAAGTCATACAAACATTAAGCCTATTTTCATATTTCTTATAATGATTTTGGTTTGAAGCGCTTCAGTCAACATTTGCTACACAAGGCTTATTAGACTGAGATCTACAACTTAGAACCAATTCTGAACAGTTGCACACATCCATGCCAAGAGTGGGACTCGAACCCACAGACTCTGGTACTGAATGCCAGAGACATAGCCATTTGGCCCTTTTCATGAAAATGGATATAATCTCACCATTATAATATAACAGTGATTTAAGCCAGCTTTACAAACAGATACTTTTGTCATTGGCACCATCAGTTATTTTCAGAAACTAAAATAAGTAACTATCAAGATCAGAAAGAAAATATTTAACTGCCACATGAGTACTCCGTGCACCTATCATAATCTTAAAGTCTTATATCTTCAAGTAATGGTCTAAATCAGTATTGAATTACTTTTTTGTTCATTTTTACCTACATGTAACACAAATAGATATTAATATTTAAGTACGAAATTTAGTCAAGAGCAGAGGGTAAATCAGATTTTTTAATGTTATGCGAATTAAATATATACCCAAAATCTACAGTTTGGTTTTTAAAGTAATTGTCAAAATTTGCTTATTTCTTTTTTCTATTTTTTTTGGCTAACATTTTCCTAATTAAAAAAATTTTTGATACTACCAAAAAATTTTTAATGGGGTATAATGACTTTCTATTTAAAGATAATGGGCCACGGTTGAAAAAAATCACTGGTCTAGATAAGTGATGTGGAAAAAGTAGTCATTACATTATCACCAGTTCCAGAATAAATCCAATTTTCTACAAGTGAATCTGCTAACTCATTCACCCAAAAGGTCAACATGAGAATGAATTCCATAAAAATTGAAAATAAATGCTTTATTATCAACTATTAATTTATTTGTCCATCCAGTTATACAGAAGGTCGTTCGCACATTATAGAAACAATTTTGTAATTTATTTTTGTCATTTGCATTTGCAACAAAAATTTGGCAAATTCAGAATAATCAACTGCAACTGTTTTGCTTTGATTGGAATGTAAAATAAGATTTATTTTGAAAATGGCTCCTAAAATTGATAGAGGTTCAAAGGTTACTGCGCTTTCTGAGGAGAAATATTCATTCAGAGTAAAAATCACGGTTATGGCATTTCAAAAAAAAAAAAAAAAAATTTATGATACGTTAAATTTGAAAGGAAAAAAGGTCTAACTGAAAGTAAAAATGAAAACATGATCACGAAACCTCATCCTGAGACTGTTCGAATGCAGGTAAATATCAAGAAAGTGAAGTCTCTGATCCTAAAAGAAAATCTGCCAACTCAAAGATCCATTGGTAAATTCCATTGCAATAGACGTTACATTCACACACAAAATAAATGATAAAAAGATTATGAGATGCATATTAATGCTTCAAAATAGGAGTATGTTATTTTTTCCTGATAAAACCAATACTAAAGATAAACTTGACAGGTTTCAAAATTTATTTCTGGTGTATTTAAACCGCAAAAAAATAAAATAAAAATAAATAAAAAAAAAAAAAAAATAATCATTTTATGTAACGGATGTTACATAAAATGGAACATCATTTGTACTATAGTGTTATAAGATAAATAATTACAAGATAAAAAGAACTTTTTATACACCATGTTTTTATATCATATAAACTCGACAATTATATGTATTAATAAATACTTTTTAAAATTTTTTTTGATGAATTATCCCATCAACTTGAAAGAAAATGAAGTTTATTTGAAGTTAACTTGCATATAACTTTTCGTTCCCGTTCCGGCCAATAGATGGCTGCACCAGCCTACAAAACAAAATTAACACAAAATAAATTTAATTCTGCTTAAAGATGGTTAAAAGTAATAAAAAAATGCATTGTCTTCGTGTTCTGAGCTATTCTAAAAGTTTCAAATGTCTATCTAGTCGGGAAGTTAGTTAAAAATCGATTGCAAGAATTTGTACTTGGTAAACACACAAACAAGAAAGCAAGTTAATAAAAACATGGTAAAAAATCTGTGAATCTATTATGCAAATTTGTTAAAAAATTTTAAAAATAACATCAGAAGACATGCCTGTAATTTATCAGAACCTTGACATAAAAATTCATTTTTTTTTGTAATAAAAAATTAAAAAAGTTTCGTAACAGACAGTACGGATTGTAACGGATGTTACATTGTATGATAGACCTGTTATATATGCACTGAATGATAAATTAATAGTTGAAAGGTAATACCTTAACTCCTTATAAATTATAATGGAACCACAAAAGTAAAGTAAAAACATTTTAAGTTTAATCATTTTATGCAATAATGTTATATGGTAAACCTAATATTATATAGTGTGAACCAAAAGTCTAGCCCCGATTATAAAAATTCAGTACAAAATAACCGTTTAATATAATAATGTAACTTTTGTATCGTTGGATAGGTCAGTTTTAGTAGTTTTTTTTTTTGTGCAATAAATGATGAGAGTGTTCCTTCAAGAAGGGCTCAGGGGAATATTTGTAAGGAGGATTTTCGGAGGATCAGTTTCGGCCGGAATGGCGTCGATTCAAGAGAAAGCCCAAAAAGCGTTACCCCTAATATTTACTTAGACTTACTGCAACTTTTTCAGAAAGATAGCGCACCCCCACACTAGGGATCTTTAGTGCGTGATTTCCTAGACTAAACATGTATTGTGTGTACTGTAACAGAAGACATGTTAAATAACACTTGGCGGGGACTGGAATACCGCTTCGACATTCTCCGAGATACCAAGGGGGAACATGTTAAAATTTACTGAGGTAAATGGTCTTATAAAAAAATTTATAACTGTACTTACAATATATCCAAATAAACATAGGTCTAATTATAATAGTTTGAGCACGATAAATATTTATAATCAGGGCAAGACTTTTGGTTCACTCTGTATAATTATAATATTAAAAAAATAACTTTGACAAACACTTTTCAGCACAAATTATGAAATTTTAATGACATATAATACTTTACAAATGTAATTTTTACATTACATGAATTTTAAAAAATGATTACATTTCATCTACATTAGATGCAAATAGTTCTCGAGCTGAAACAGCCACTAGAGTGCTGATTTTGCATATGATTTTATTTGTCTCATACCACTCTATATCTGGTTTTTCTGGCCATTTCCAGTTCTTCCCAGACTTGTGCAGTACACTGCGGGAAACTTCTCCTGTACTATCAACTACTTCCTGGACTTGGCCAGGATACCTCTCGCCATTGAAATCCACTAAACTATAATCTGACATTGATATTAGTACAAGAATTTGAGCTAGCCTGGGTAGAAGTATGATTTGTTCCAGTGTTTGGCAGGTGATTTTGAGTTTCCATGTCCTGGAAGGGACTAAATGATCTTCTAAGCTCCATATTTGATTCACTGTCATTGTCATCAGATTCATAGATAGTATTTGCACTAAGTTTGACTAGTCTTCCAGTAGTATCACCAGAGTTTTCAAACATTGTGACTATGTTTTCTTGAATGGGCTTGATGCACCTTGGATTCTCATAACTTTCTTCGTTTCACTCCATCTGCTTTTAAGATCTTGATAAAATTCACTAATCTCAGTAGTTGGGACATATGCATAGAAGGTTGACTGTGAAGCATTAGGTGCTATATCATAGAAATCCTTTGCAGATAAAACTCCTGCTTTCACAGTCACCTGCTTTCGTAAGGTAGTATTCCATGCTATCCATTTCATGGCAGCACCAACTCCATCATGGGGTCCTTTTCCATGATAAGACTCCTGAGAGTTTCATTCTGTCGATACTCCAAAATCTGATTGGTGAAATGAGAGATTTGAAAAGTTAAATCAATTTTTAAAATGCTGTGGTGCACCATTGCTCCAGCAGCTTAAAAAACTCAGATTTTAACAAATTCTTTCACATCACATAAAATTGAATGCATAAAAGCAAATACTTCCGTTGTGCCATGATGTTCAGTGTCACTGATAATAGAATAGCTTTTCTGGTCCAGTTTACCTTCACTATTGATAAAGTATACTACTCCGGTGAATACTGTTACTTGCTTATCGTTTCCCCAATGCACTGCCATTACTTTTCTATGGTGTTTTATCGAAAAGTTTTCAGCCAAGTCAACCAGTACAATAATCTGATCATGCTGTAGGTTTTTTTACTTTCTTTAACTCTTCTGTCTGCCAAGTAATATTGTACTGGTGACTTCTAAGTATACCAAGTTGTACTTTCAACTCATTCTGCATTTCCTTTAAGTTGTAGATTTTCTCAGCAAGTTCTCCACAATTCCACTGATTTACAGTGAAAGTGATAACATTATCTGCATTTTCATTAATTTTAATGTTGGTATATTTTTCAATAATTTCATCAATTCCTCTTTTGCATGCAGCATATCTTCCCTTCATGCATATTCTTTGTTTTGGATCGCAGACAGATTCTTCAACCATGCTTGAAATACTGAGTGGAATATTACTATTCCACTGATGGACAACTTGTAACAGAAAGTGAAAATTGTCACAGTATGGGCAACAGCATACTTCCTGGCACTTTTTAGAAGCAGATACAATGAAACTGGGATGAAATTCACGAAACTTCCCAAGAAATATAAATCTTTGGCTGCCACTTAATATAGTCTAATAAAAATTAATGAACTATAATTAATATAATAAAATAAGACTTAAATTAACAATTTATAAGTTGTTTGACTTGTTGAATAAATTTTTATAATGCAAATAATATGTGTAACAGATGTTACATAAAAGTCAAAACGTCCGTTACAAACTTTTGTAACATCTGTTACATGTCTGTTTCTGCATGGATTTTATTTCAATCATACAAATTTTGGGAGTTATAGCTTCTGTACATTTAATTTAAAGAAAATAAATAAGAAAAAATTAAAGAAATTATATTTTACAATGTGAGAAGAATTTATTTACTATTTGTAACAGACGTTACATATAATACATGATGTTGCAACTGTACCCATAACTACGCTATTTATATTCAAAACAGCCACAAACATGCATTTATTTTACTTTTATAGTTTTTACATTAATATTAAATTTACTCCAATTAAATCCAGTGGCATAATTTACATAAGTAATAAGGTATAAAAATGATAATTTTACTTGCTAAAAAAACTTACAAATAGATATTTTCCCATTACTTCCCCCCCCCCCAAAAAAAAAAAAACCTAATGTAAGGAAAAAGCAATAATAGGTTCTAGTTCTAGAGGCCATAAGCTTTCCAATGATATATAACACTTAAGGATTTGTTTAAAATGATTTTCTTTCCTAATGGCTTCATGTTAGGTGGAATTCACCCATTGCATCGGAACAAGGAATGTCTTTTGGCACTGTAAGTAAAATCATTACATGCCCGAGCCACCATTAGTTACCACAGGGGAGGATTTGCAGCAACGGGCATCTAACCAGGGACATTCAGATCACTGGCCCGCTGCTCTTGCCAACTGGGCCACCGCACCCTTCAAAAAAGATTTTTATACCTAAAGTACTCTCTGCTTTTGCCAAAGCATATTGCTGAAAGAAAAACAAATTATAGAAAATTATATTAAAAACACCTAGCTGCTGTAAAATAGAAATTTGTGATAACACTCTATGAGGCATGGGTGTATTTACGTGACTGTAATAAAAAAGATAAATAAGAAACTGTGGGACCACTAATGTATCAATAAAAGCTTCCATATAAATGCAATGGTCAAATAATAACCAATGAATAGCAGAAAATTATAGTAACCATACAAGAAAATTCTCAAGTTAGCAGTCCATATAGGATGACCCCATTTGGCCACCATATTGCCAACTTTCTGAAACTCCAAACACCTAAAGATACTGACACACACATATCGTTTATTATGTATATATAGTATCCAACAGATTAAAGTAAAAGCATCCAAAATGCATTAGGAGTTATATACAAAACATTGAATCATTAAAATTCTATCTGCACAGAACTTAGTTCTAAGTATGAGAAAATATCTTATAACTGATACAGAAAATTTATTGAGCAAATTCTTTGTTAGGTTATCTACTCAAT
This sequence comes from Dolomedes plantarius, assembly GCA_907164885.2. Taxonomy (NCBI): domain Eukaryota; kingdom Metazoa; phylum Arthropoda; class Arachnida; order Araneae; family Dolomedidae; genus Dolomedes; species Dolomedes plantarius. Next base: position 176,295,834 of record OU015494.1, read on the forward strand.
TCCAGAAACATGAAAACTTAAATACAATAAGCAAATGATATAACTAACAGAATTTCACGTTTTAATAAGAAGAAACTCACCTTAATTTTTCAAATAAACAATTTTGCATGATAAACATAGTACAATGGAAACTTGATGATCATTCCACGAACAATGGCTTTCCAGTGTCATTTATTTCATTCAGTCTCGATGATATTTCTTTATGTTCCCATATTTATTATTTAATGCAATAAATTCCTTTAAAAATGATAGATAGATGTTTCACCACATACTGATATCAATGACTGATTTGTCAATAAATAAAGCACACTGTTTACTTGTTTAGAACCCGATACAGCAGAATTGTTAGGCAAATTCTTTGCTAGGTTCTACTCTGTCCAGAAAAATAAATTCTCAACCATAATGTAGCAAAAGTAGTAAATAACCCACTTAACTACATTTTAATAAAAAAAAAAAATCACCTTAATTTTTCAAATTGTTTTCATATGATAAACATAGTATATTTGACATCAATGAGCAATTTATGTCAATAAGTAAAGAACATTGCAGTGAAGAATCAGATGTTTTATTAATACAAATTGAGTTGATATTATATTAAAGGCATATTTAAAAAGTAAAACTCTAAGGTTTTTGATATTATGTTAAGAAAGAAAATGTGATACAGTTATTTCATGGCTTAGTATGTAAACCAACTCCAATAAACCCACATATTGCATTACAATACATTTTATGCATTTCAAGGAAGTTTCCATGACACAGTCAAGATGTACTGTTGATTCAGATCAACTAGAATCTTCATTCTTGGAAGTAGTATCTGATGTTGAACTTGATGATGGATTTGAACAGGATGATGATGAGGAGGAGGTAGAGCTGGAACTAGAACTGGAACTAGAGCTGGAACGCGAACGAGTGTGCACACGTGATCTAGCTCTGGACCTAGAGCTGGAACTGGTACTGTCGGAGGAACTGGAGCTTGTACTGTCACTTTCAGAATCTTCTGATGTGGAATCATCAGAGTGTTCAGATGAATTAGACGATTTGTTTGGTCCCTCTTTAACCTTCGTTACCGGAGGAGTTGCATTCTGCACTACACTTAATGCCATTGCTGTTTCCTCACTATCGTCTGTTTTCAATTTTTTCTTTAACAGTGATACACGAGAAACATATTTTCTTTTCCCGGTGCATTCATAAGTGAAATGACCCTTCTCCAAACATTTCTGGCACCGGAAATTTTCAGCAGAATATACTTTTGGTTTATTCATTCCCGATGTGTGCTTAACCTTAGCCATATCTTAGAGGGAAAATTTTCACACTTCTCAGAAGTGACAAGTGCTGAACACCTTGTGTGTACACATGACGAGCACTTCCCAGCAGTCACTTGGCGATTTTTCTGATTTGGCGGCTTGTAATTACAGTCAAAGTAGCAGTTAAGTTTTAAGTTAAAAAAATAAGCCATAGAGCATTAAAAGTCTTTCCAAAAATGCTGTAAAAATTATCGATAGACGATATGTAGCCAGATACATCTCCCTAAAAATAGGTAATTATCTCAATAATGTATGAGTAAATTGCAAACAAAACATCTATGCAGAATGTCTGCGCATAGCTGAAGGAGACAAAAATCAAGGGTTGAACAGGACTTAGGCTATAAAAACAAAAAAAAAATCTGTTAGCAGTTTAGAAGGGTGTCAAGCAGGAAAGCAAACTTATTAGTTTCTTAATAAATAGGTATTTCAGAACACAAATCATAAAAAAAAGCAATTTCGGCAGAAATCTAACGATGGATGTTAAGGAGAACATATAAGAAGCAAAGAAGATTGAGAAATTTGAGTTATGATGAACTCCGATAATTCAGTGGTTTCCCCAATTGGCAACGGTTGCTTAATGCTGCAGGATTTTGTAAACAAAATCAACGCGTTTCAGCCTTCGCGCATCAACGCTTTCATTCATAGTGTAGGATCGTGTAAGTTATGACTCATAAGTATTTATGTAAATAGCTCGAGGCTGCTCCTTGTGATTTGACATGCTGCATTGCTGTATATTAGTGTGTCAGGTAATTAAATTTATTGCTTTAGTAATTGAAAACATGCAATTTTGAGTTTATGAAAAAAAAAAACCTTACTTGTATGGTTTTTCATGCGTGAATCTCATCTCTAAATTCGGCGAGGGGGTTATATGTATTTCTAAACTTATGTGAACATATGTAAACATTCGTTTTTTTAATTTTCTCTTACTTGTATTTTATATATTCGTGTGATTAAGTTTTAAAATTTTTTTCTATGTAAATTGTGAATTTATAGGGGAAATCCCCCATCCGAATTTTTTATTGAAAGACGATAATATTAAGAATTTATCAACCGATGTCTCGATACTATCAGGGATTTGTCTTGATAATATTAAGGATTTAACCACCGATGACTGGGTATAAAATATTTTGTGTTATGCGCTTGAATACTCAGCTTCACGTTGTATAGTTGAGAGCAAACAACATTTGGTGCTTTAACTCAATTTCTTATTCAAAAACGACTTTGCTTTTTATGTACATCATGGCTGTGTTTGCTAAGTTTTTTTACTGCAGAAAGTAAGCTTTTGAGTATTCGAATTTTTCTCTTGAACAGAAGTTATTGTAACACTATACTTAACAGACAGATTCTGACAGTCAATGGTCATTCAGAGTAATGCCTGCAGTATCCCTCGTGTAAATCTATATAATTTGTCAAAGTAAGTCGTAAATTGTTTGAACTTTGATAAGAATCATATTTCTACACAAAAATGTTTTAAACTGCATGTTAATGAGCTCTATCAAGAGTAAGTATATCACATATAACTTTTTACCTTATTATATAATTCAAAATCATTAATATGAAATATTTTAAGGAATTTTTAAAATTTTTTATTGGCTTGTTGAATAATCCTGAAAACTTTTTTCTTTCTAACTATGATTATTCTGTACAATAAGCTAATTTTACTTTTATAATATGGGGTGTCTGAAAAGTATGGCTACACTTTTAAAAATGAATTAAAAATAAACAAAAATAGATTTTCACAAACGGTTTTTTTATGTTCCATAAAGAAAATATCAAAGTTTTTTTTGCAATGCTTTATTTCACGATTGCTTTATACCATGATTTCAATGTGTGCACCATTAGTCGCGTGCAACACATCTAGTTTGTACAAAATTTCACACCACGTTCTATGAAGCGTTGCAGGATCAACACTCTGAATGACCGCTGTAATTCTACTTTTCAGTTCATCAGTATCACAAATTGGAGATTGGTAAAAAATGTTTTTCACGTATCCCCATAAGAAGAAGTCCAAAGGTGTTCTGTCTGGAGATCTAGGTGGCCACGGTATTGGACCTCCTCTTCCCATCCATCATCCGAGGAACTTTTCATCTAAAACCTTTCGCACTTCCAAACTCCAGTGTGGTGGTGCCCCATCCTGCTGGAAAATGAAATTGGGTTGCAAGTCCTCTACTTGAAGAAATGCGAAAATTTCAAGCATATCAAGGTAATTGTCAGAGCATACAGTTTCTTCAGAAAAGAAAAAAGGCCCAATAATTCGATTGTGCAGTAAACCACATCACACGTTTACTTTAGGGCTGTCTCTTGCTTCCTCCAGTACGGCATGCAGAATGTTTCAAAACGGGGATGAAGCGCCATCTAGTTTACATTTCATTAAACAGAAACTTAAATTTTTTCTTTATGGAACATAAAAAGCTATAAGTAAAAATCTTTCTTTGTTTATTCTTAATTCATTTTTGAAGAAATAGCAATACTTTTTGGACACCCAGTATAATCATTTATGTTTCAACAAAATTTAATGCAATTATTTAAAGAACTCATAACAAATGTATGATTTTTGCCATAATAAAAAAGAAAGCTATTTGTATTAAACATTACACTTCGAGTAATTTGTTTCATTAGAGGTTACATCATAATGATTCAGATTAGGTCAATTTATCATTGATTAGTTATTTAATGAAGGGTAGAAAATAAAATTATATTATTGTTAAGGACTTTTTCAGTATTTTCTTTGAAGCAGATCTAGTTCTTCTGAATATTTTGAGTGTGTAGAATGAAACAAATGAAGCAGACAGAAATGTATTCAGGAGAATTAGTTTTTAATTTGAACTAAGTTTATAGCTTATGAATAAGAAACTGAACACTTAAGACTTCTAAGTTATCTTCATAACTTGTCAAAATCTGGGGAAAAAAATCAGTGTAAATTTTAGGTAGCACTGTCTGTAATAATTTAAAACAACTATCAGAGTGTCAACTGTATGTCTAACAGATTTTACTGAATAAATGATTCATGAAATAACATTAGAATAAATAGCTGAGAAGTATATGTCTATTCAGCTCATTTAATACAAGTGAAGGATCATAAAGTATTTTGCATTGCTTTGCATGCTAAATTATATTTTTTAATGTTAAATATCACGTATATATATATTTTGACTCACATTTGGTAATCAAATTTTTATTTATTAATTTATTTTGGACTTTCAGTTAGCTGCTTTATATGTCAAATAATATGGGATATTTATTGGCATCATTGTTTTATGAATTTCATTATAATTAAGAAATACAGTTTTCAAAGAGTTTTCTCTGCGCAGGAAAGGAAAAATTTTATAATAATATTAATTTTTTAAAATTATTTTTGTGATTTATTTGTTTAGAAAAAATGATTGATGGGAATGCAAATGAGAAATTCACTTATGTAATTTTTCTGAGTTGTTTACAGTGCTCAAATAACATTTCCTTTTTGTCATTTACAGTTAGGAAATGTTTTATGTTAATAGTTTAAAGAAATTCTTCTGCAGGTATGATGTAACTGTTTTATGAATTTGGAGGCATTAATGTATTTGTATTTTTAGGTGGTTATGATGATGTATAACCTATATTCCTGATTGGTCTTTTGTTAATATATATATATATATATATTTTTTTTTTTTTTCTGTGTTATGTGTAATTCTGTGTATGTGTGTCTGTATTATTAAGCTGCTCACACTTGAAAATGTGTTTTATAGTTTGTTCACTGCAAGCTATTTTATTGTCCAATGGAGCAAAAACAATGTTTCTGTAGAAATACTAGGTAATATCTCTGCATTATTAAACAGAATAAATTAAGAAGAAAAATGAGAAATCAATTGCTTATTACAACTACCAGTCAACTTAACCTTTGTGATTAGAATTAGAATTTTCTTCTTTACTTGAGTAAACTATTCAAAAAAGGCTACAGAAGTAACTGAAAACATGCTTGTTAGAATGTAAAGAGGAATTAAATTCTAACTTTATGCAAATAAGTGAGATGATTTCTCAAGGTATTACCAGACTGTTTATGGTAAAAGAGAGGACTCAGCCTCCTTGATGATCTTAAAAAGCTGAATATTATTCCATAACTGGTATACTCAGCTACAAATAAATTAAACTGCATGATAATATTGACTAATATTAAGCGAAAATAAGTTTTAAATACAAGCTACAATTAAAGTATGAGAATTAAAGAATGTACCATTAATCGGAAACCAAAGCAACTAGTGGATCTATTGTTTCATTCTAATAATCAGGTATAATTCTTATATTATCCAAAATATATATATTCTTAAAAATAACAGAAATAAAGAAATCCAAGCAATAAACAAAACAATCCTAAAATGAAATAAAGAGCAGACATTGCTGCATACGAAACTGATATTGTCTTTGCTAAGGTACTGCTCCTGCATTTTTCTGTGAAAGAAAATTAAAATAAAACAGTTCAAATTAAAAGATGATGGTTACTAAACATATATAAATAAATGTGGTATTTTTTTTTTTTTGCAAATAAGGAACATATTCTTTGAGAATAAAACACAATAAGAACTAAAGCAAAAAGTTATAAAAGATATAAATGTGGAAATTATGTTGTGTGGAATAAATACATTCATTCTGAAAAAAATATGTTGAAGTTAAATATTAAAATATATACCTGTAAAATGATTGAAAAAAAAAGTTTCTAAGCAGATGGAACATAAGGTATAAAATTGTTACCTGAATTGCAGCAGTTCTGTTCCTGAAGTTCCACATGCTTCGAAATTGACTATGCAGGCTTTTTATAGTTTCTTTAAACTGTATTAATACTTAATTTTTAAGCTGTGTTTAAAAATAATTTCTAATATATTTTCTTCTTTTTTTTTTGTTATATGCTTTCTTGCTTATAATGTTATTTGTGTCTCTTCTCTTGTTCTCTTCATGCATTTTCCACCTGTTTTTTGTTACTTTTTTATTTTCCCTGATTTATCTCAGTTAATTCTTCACTATCTCCCTATTTGGTATTTTCCCACTCTTCACTATTTTCCAGGTGTAAGAAATGGTTATTATCTCTTTCTCTTTGTACTTATCATATATTTTTACTGTTTTATGAGTTGTTGCTTTTTACCTTCTGCGAAAGAAGGTTGTTTTAAGGTTTTATATTATGAATAGAGTATCTTGAACCTTTTTTAGAAATTTTTTAAAATTTAACACTAATTTCGCTCATTAATTTCTGTTTCAAATTTCTGTATGCGCTAAACAAAATCTGATTGTAGACATTCACATATTATTTTTTCCTCTCTAGCAAAACTAACAGTTATAGTGTTAATAGTAGATGTGGATTTTATCTTAACCTTGTTAGCTCAAAATTCTTCCTTGTATTTGTCAAATGATTAAACCTGATTTTTTTTTTTTGCATAGGTATCTTAAATGTGACTGATTTTTAAAAATGGAATCTGAACCAAAACATCATAACATGACAGACATATTTCATCATACATCAAAGATGGAATTTCTCAACTGTGAAAGACTGAACTATGAAGAAGAAAGAATAAAATCATTTGCATCTTGGCCTGTTCACTTTCCTGTTGATCCTAGTCGCTTAGCTAAAGCTGGCTTTTATTATACTGGTACTGAAGATGAAGTAGTTTGCTTTAGTTGTAAAGGACATGTAAAAAACTGGACTTATGGTGATATTGTCTTGAAAAAACATGCTGATCTACATCCTAATTGTGATTTTATTAAAAATCAATCAAATAATGTTCCGCTAATAAGAACTGTAGCAAAGTCTAAAGGGCCATCATTAATACTTGAAAATGTTGATAATTTAAACTGTAATTCTGAGTCAAGTTCTGTAGATTTTACTAAAATGAAATTGGAGAAAGAAAGGTTAAAGACCTTTTGTGCAAACTGGCCTGTATCATTTATAAATATATCTGATCTTGCCCATGCTGGATTTTTTTATACTGGTGTTGGTGATATAGTTCAATGCCCATATTGTAAAGGTAAAATAAGTAGCTGGGAACATGGTAATGTACCTTTTCAAGAGCATCTAAAACATTTTCCTTGGTGTGATTACTTGTCACAAAATATTACAAAAGTAAGGAAAGGGCCATCATGGTTTCAGTCGGCAGCTCAGGATGTTTGTGGTAATATGAAATGTCCTGATTTAGAGTCTTCTTCAGGTAGTAAACTAGTTGATGATAATAATAGCCTTGAAGATCTTGGTGTTCATTTGCATAAAGGTCCAGTTCATCCACAGCAGGCATCTTTATCAGCACGCCTTAGATCATTTGATTCTTGGCCCTCTGATGCCCCTGTTTCTAAAGAAGATTTGGCTACTGCTGGATTTTTCTACATTGGTAAAAAATGTTTGTATGCACTGTAAATTCCTGCTTATAATCTACAGCCATAAATTTCATTGAGAGAAAAAAAAAATTCTCTTTCAATCCACTGCAGCGTGTAATCCATAGAAGACTGAATTCCCATCCATATGCTTGCTCATGACACATCCTGTATCACTAAGTTAAGATGCTATTTGATGATGCTTTTAAAGTATTTAACTTTCATTTAGAATAAAGCATGTGACCTGATGCTAAGTATAACCACCATGTGCAGTTTTAGAACTTTCAGTATTAGCATTAAGAGCAACAATTTTTTCTGATCGCAAAAAAATGTATAAGGTCCAAAATTTCAACTCAAGATGTTAAGTTGTAAGGTGATCATTTGTTCAACATTAATGAATGGTTTTGTGACATGAAATAGTTAATTATTGGAATTCTGTGTTGGAGTTAGCTACTAAACTTCAAAGCTTAAAAAATGTTGATTTTCTAGTAATCCAGATTTTTGTAACAGTCTTTATATATAAAAAAAGGACTTTAGTATTCTTTCTGTGATAACCAATAACACTTCTAGAGAATTAATATTTTTTAAATGAGAGGTTAATTCATCCAAAAACAAAGTTCAGTAAGGAACTGAATTGCATCCCCATAACGATTTTGTTAGTTTTACACAGGATTCCGCAGCTTGGTTGCCTCTATCCTCAGTTTTAGCAATAACTAAGCTTAAATTCCACTATTTAGCGTATGTTCTTATGATTGTACATGGTCAAAGTATCAACAAACTCTCTTGAAAGCTAAAAGTGAAATGATGTCCACAAGATTGGAAGCAGAGTAGATCTTAACCCTGAAAGCATGTAATTTTGCTCTCCTCCCTCCGATTTTCTTATGAGCAGTTGGTCAAATTTTCAAATGCTATTTTGCTACCTGCTACTGAGATTAACTGTTGATAACACGGGTATATCACCTGATAGACTCAGTCTGTCCTTTAATTCTGAACTATCAGTTTTCTCACATATGTGGTGCCTTCAATAAAGGGAATATATTAGAAGTTCATCTGCAAGGCTATAAACTGTACCTGGTGGTTTAAAAAAATATATATACAGTCGAACCTCCATATATCGAACTTCCCTATATCGAAATTTTCTATATATCGAACTCTTAGCAAATCTCCATGTTCATTACATAGAAAAACTGTTTCTATATATCGAAAAAAATCTCTATATATCGAAATTTTTTTCTCGACATATTGGGAGATTTTATTCCACTTTAGAATAAAATCTCCCAATTTTTGGCGTTTGAAACAATACTTCGTGGACCGCTCATGAAGTTTTAATGGACTGAATAAATGCGAGCATTTCTTTGATGAACTTTCCGCAAAACTGGCTGTTCAGCAAGATATTTGAAGTTTATTTTTAAAGAATGTAACTGTGATCACTGTAACCACTGTCTGGATTATTGTTATTTTTTAAGGTATATAGTACTCAATAAATCTTTCACATTAATTAATTTTTTAGTTATTAACTTTCATTTAATGTAATTCGTATATAAATTGGAAATGGAGTTTCGTATACGAAAATTAGCTTTAATTTTAATGTTTTAGGAGAATTATGATAAAACTAAGATCAATTCTTTATATCGAAATTTCTATATATCGAATTTTTTTCCGGCATTTTGCTACTTCGATATATGGAGGTTCGACTGTATATATATATATATAGCTGTTGATAATATGCAGCAGCCTGTAAACTACATCAAGAAATTCAAAAGTTTTCTTAACATTAAATCAGCAAATTATAGGCAGGAAATTGGGACAGTTTTTAATATCAATTTTTAATTTATTGATTGTTATTTTTAATTCTTTATCTATCTATTTATAATTTATAGTTGTACATTTAAAGACATATATTAAAATTTTGCTGCATCTTCATATTCTCTCCTCTAAACAGTTTAAATTTTTCTTTTCAACGCTCATAGGTTTTTTTTCACCTTTCATGTTATGAAATTTATATGTTCTATAGATTAGTTGGAGTGAAATAATTAGTATTACACTTAAAATTATTATTCCTTATTTGATTAAAATTTTATCTTACAACTGGTGTAACTACGCTGAAAGTTAACCCTAATTATAAAAACTTCTGTTAATATAGTTTTTTTATTGATCTGACAGTAAAAAGAAATAAATCAAAACTGATGTTTATTTAAGAGTTAAAATTGGCTAGAATTTTTGAACTCTCAAAATAAACTCATGAACATCCTTATATAGGATAAATATGCAAATAGCTGCTGAATAATTAAAGTGATTTTCCTTCAGTATATAACTTTTTTAGTAAAACCAATTGAAAAGTAAAAATTTAACTTGCAGATTTCCATTTCACTACATGTATATTGCTAAATCATCGAAATGGAACATTTTATATGATAATAGAGAGGAAAACTATAAAGTATTGTACTCCTCTCCCTATATTAGAAACAATTCTAAAGTATTGCTTTTTTTCCTTTGGAATAAACTCATCTGTATATCTTAGTCATTCATGTTATATTAAATTAATCATTATATGTTTATATTTTCTGCAAAAATTTAATAAAGTTTCTTGTTTCTTAATTAATATGCATTTTTATTTATTTGGTGATGTGCTAAAATGTATTTTTTAATGTTTTGAGTTTGTATGTTTTCATTCACTTCACAGTAAAGCAGATTTTAAAGTGTAATTATTTTTCTATATGTAATATTTTAAGACTATTTAATGTTGGTAGACTTAAAATGAACTTAGAATTTTAATATACTGAAAACAGCATTTATTAAAAGATATTTGACAGAAAATTGTTAGAAATTAGTTAGGATCTCTTTAAGTTCTTATAAAGTCATAAATAGAATTAAATGAAAAAGGTAAATATACTGTTTCCTAAAAGATTTAAAAAATATTCATGGTATTAAATAAAAAATTATTTACTCAAAAGCTTGTTTTGTTTCTTTTAAGCTTTAATATAACATTATAAAAAAAATGACTTTTTTTTTTTTTTTTTTGAAATGCAATATGTTATCAAAATACTCATAATAAGGATTGTGCATGTTATGAAATAGGATTCATATATATTTTCGTGAGCTTTTAGAATTATTTCTTTTCTTAAATAAGATATGATAACCATACTGTTTCTTAACAATATTTTCTCTTAGTGTCTAAATTGTATTATTACTTAATGACATCACTTTTTAACAGGATATTTTTGAAATTTTAGGTATTAATGATCGTACAACATGTTTTTACTGTAATGGAGGTTTATGCAGCTGGGAAAAAGGAGATGATCCATGGGTTGAACATGCTCGTTGGTTCAGTTCTTGTGACTTTTTGCGATTAAATAAAGGAATGGATTTTGTAAAATCATGTACAGCAAAAATTTCGTCTCCAGCACCAAAAGTATGTAAAGTGATAGAAAAAGGATCATGCTGATTAAAATCTTTTACAGTATATGATTCTGACCCATAAAATGAATGTATAGATATTTCCATCACATTTATGTAGTTAAAGTAGAAGTTTTGTTAGACTTCTAAAGATGCTACAAGTGTCTCTTGTTTAACATGCTTTATTTTTTCTCACATTTTCAGCCTCTTTTAGAGCTGTAACAAATAATTATAACTAGAAAAGAATGAATTGTGTGAAAGAAAATTTTAAATAATTCTGGTTATGGCTATAATTAATTTATATTAATGTATTACAAAGGAGTGGATCTGATCTTTAAAAGGTAGAATTAATGTAAAGACAAATAATGAGTCTTTCTGCAGTGGTTGTTATGTAATCACTTTGAATTTAATATGTGGTCAGAAAAGAAAAATGGTCTTATGATATAATTTATTTCCTTTTCAGTTTTTTATTTGAAAGATACATGCCTTTGGTACATTCATTTAAAAGCACTAATATGGTGATTTGTATTTTCTTATCCAGAGACAGTTTTTTTACTATCATCTCATGCATTATACTTTTTTTTCCTTCAGATCTATATATATATATATATACACACACACTCACTATCTACCAATAAGTATTTGGACATCTGTGATAGAAAAGAAAAACAAAATTTATTCGTACTCAATAGTTGGTAGAGCCTCCTTGAGAGTCAATTATAGCCTCAACCCTCTGGGCATGCTTTCCAGAAGTCCTTGTATAACAGCTAGTGGTATTTTCTTCCACTGGGCTAGGAGAAGCACGCAAGTTCCTTCACCGATTTTGGACGGTTGTTGCACCCCTTAATTTGGCAACCCTACTTGTCTCAGAAGGTTCTAGACAGGATTCAGGACTAGGCTCTGGGCAGGCCAGTCCATTCGGTTAACCCCATTTTCACCATACCAATCCATGGTGGACTTCGCAACATGACAGCTGACATTGTCACCCTGGAAGTAACTTCGTCCAACCTGTAAAACTGAGCACACTGTCATCTAAAATAGTGCAGTAGGCGTCGTCGTTGAGCATACCATGATTTGGGACCAAGGGTCCCAGTCCATGCCAGGAGAAACACCCCCAGACCATAATTCTACCTCCGCTGAACTTTACTGTGGCACAATGAATTCTGGCAGGAGGCATTCTCCTGGCAGACCCCAGACCCTGCCATCCAAACAGTAGAGGGTGAACCTTGATTTGTCACTCCAGAGAATCTGTTTCCACTGATCTACAGTCCACCTTTGATGTGCTTTGCACCACATTAACTGAGCAGTGGAGTTGGACTTTGTGATCAAAGGCTTATGGGTGGCAGCACAACCATGAAAACCAAGCAGATGTGCTTCCTTACGAATGGTATTCATCGAAACAACACTCCCAGATGCCTGTTGAAACTTCTGGCCGTCGTATGTGGGCCATCCGTTTGGTGCGATTCTTCCGAATTTCTCTGGACATTACCCGTTGGTCTCTATCTCCCAGTTTTGTGGGTCTGCTGACTCAGGGCACATTCCAACAATCACCACTCACTTCTGAGTCACATAGACCACTGTCGATTTTGGGTAATTAGCTCACTAGATATGTCCCTTAAGGATCAGCCATTTCTGTGATACCCGATGACTACACCTTTCTCGAAATTAGATAACTCTGCACTTTGTGGCATCTTGCATGCGACTAATGCCAATGTTGTTTCCTACATGATATTTAACGGTGGAGGGCATGATGTATATCAGCACTGCAGATATTGTCATTTGCATGGGTGTCCAAATACTTATTTGTAGATAGTGTATATATATATATATATACATACATACATACACACATAGAAGGTCATTCGCACTTTATGGAAACGATTTTGTTAGCTAAGTTTTATGTATAAATACTGTATTTTTTGAGGTGATTTGCTTCTATCTGATAGCCATGGTTGTTGACAATAGCTCTAGCTTGAATTTTCCATGAAAGTAAACTTGTTTTTAGTACTGTCATGTCAATTTTACCCTATTCCTCTTGGACCGTTTTCCAAAGTCCGTTCAGTGTTCTTGGATGCTGATTTCCTAAGTCTTGTTTTAATAAACCGAAAGCGCAAAAGTCCATTGGAGAAGTGTCATGGGATTTTACAGGTATTTCATTAAATGGGATACACTTTATTCCTGTTTCTGTTCTTTCTTTGCTAAATAAGCGGCAGTTGATTTAGACATGTGACTAGAGGCTTTGTCCATATGAAGCTCAACTTCATCAAATGTCCTTTCCGTATAAGGCTGGAATTCCTTCTTCAAAAATTGGTTCTAAAATATTCTGCTGACAGTAGAGTGAATTAATTTTGGCTTTTCCTGAGACTTTTTTTATTTTTAATTTGCCATTGTAACAAAATCCTGCAACTATTGTGAATCCGTTTGGAAACTTTTCTGTACAGTGATGAAGGCATTTCGTAGGTCATTCCTGTCAATTGAACAATAGAAAATTTATCGTTTTTTATTACAGTCAATTAAATACACCCATACCTCAACAAGTATTACCAAAAATTTCTTTTCAGCAGCTAGATGTTTTTCATATAATTTTCAACAGTTTGTTTCTCTTTCAGCAATATGCTTTGGTAAAAGTAGATGAACATTAGGTTTAAGCATCTTTTTTAACTTCAAATCTTTATGAATGATTTTACTTACAGTGTCAGAAGACATTCCTAGTTTTGATTCAATGGATCTTTGAGTTGGGGGATTTTCTTTTAGGATCAGAGACTTCACTTTCTTGATATTTACCTGCGTTCGAACAGTCTTAGGATGAGGTTTCGCGGTCATGTTTTCATTTGTACTTTCAGTTAGATTTTTTTTCTTTTCAAATTTAATATATTATAAATAGTTTTTTTTAAATGCCATAACTGTGATTTTTACACCGCTTTATAATTTATTGATACTAATATTTCTCCTCGGAAAGCGCAGTTACATAACCTTCAAGTCACTTATCAATTTTAGGAGCCATTTTCAAAATAAATCTTTTATTTTACATTCCAATGAAAACAAAACAGTAACAGATGATTATTCTGAAGTTGCCAAAATTTTATCTCAAAATGCAAATGCCAAAAATAAATTACAAAATAGTTTCCATAAAGTGAGAACTACCTTCTGTGAGTATATATGTATATATATATATATATATATATATATATATCTTTTCCGATGTGACCCAGCATGAAGTTTTTTAGTATTGTATGTTACTCATTAAATTTAAAACCTTTAGTGGTCCTGCAGTGTTGTTTTATTGATTTGTTTTATTGAAAACTGCAGTCACATTGAAAAAATTTAAATAGATAGTAATTGTGATAAATTAACAAACTTTGTTGTCTACTGTATTACCTTCATCTATATTTTTCTTTTGTCAAGTTTTTTTTCCTCTTGGAAGCTGACCAACGTTTTTGAGGACAACTTTTAACTGCATTCTCTTTTGCTATTTTTTTCTTAAAATGACAATCTTAAATTGTTTCATAATACAGAAGAATTATTTTATAAATAAATTCTTAAAATATTAAGTGGTGTTTTGTATCAGTACTTTTATGTTTGTAGTTTTAAAAGCATAAATCTTTGAGTGATTTCAATGTGAAAAAAATAATTTATGAGTCTTTTTTTAAGTATTAATTTTAAGAAATTTATTGGTAAAATTTATGTTCTGTTTTCCAGCAGTATGTTCAATACAATGGGGAAATAATTGTTACAGTTAATTTTTCTCTGACCAAAAAGTCATATCTTTAAAAACTTTTTAGAAAATTAAATTTGATAATTTGTTCTTATATTCTTAGGTGCAAATAGGTTTTTATATTGATTAAAAATTTTGAGGGCAAAATAATAAAGAAATTGTCATCTGTTTGAAAATGTGAGGCTGTCAATCCTATTTTCCACATAATTGCACATGTAATTCTTCCTTAAATCTAAGTAATAATATGAAAAATTTCAAATACTTATATTTGGTTTTAAAAGCTTGCTTTTTAAGTAAAGTAATTTGATCTTTTTGCTGTATTCTCTGTTAACTTCAAGAAAGTAAATATTAGTGTTCTGCTTATCAAAGTGAACTGGTATAACTTCTTTGAATTAGTATATCCATGGATAATGGATACTATTGGTAACATATGTGTGCATTAGTTTAAACTTTGGAAGATTCATTGATTTAAAGCTTGTGAGGTAGAAAAAGCAAGAGTCTTAAGGATGCAACTAACCCCTAAGTTATAAATGTTTCCCTGAGGGATAAACCTGTTTATAAACTAGTCCCAGTTTAGTGCTCCAGATAGCTTAATTTATATAAATTCCTTAACTAAACTAAAGCTAGAAAGTTTTGTGGTCCATGTATTTCGTGTGTTTTACTGTTATTATTAAAATACTTTTGATTAATCTTTGAAGTTTTATGAAAGATTTTTATAGATATTGGTTTGCAGTTAATTTCATTTATAGCTTCATAATTATAAATGTTTTGTTTTTATGCATTAGAATATGCTTATGTATTTAAGTGTTATTTATAATCATTTAATAATTTGAATGAAGTGTTTCAAGAATTTTGTTTGAATTTCATAATTAGTCTTTAATATATAAAGATATTTTTCTGACTAATTTTTGTTAATAACATCAAATTAATATATCATGTTTAGAACATAAGTGTAAAAGGTTCATACATTGGGATTTTCTTATTGTATTAGAGTATGTACTTTTAAATTTTAATTTGATATTGATTCTGTGTAGGAAATCATATCTGAGCAATCATATGGAACTGATTCTGTGGAGCCTCTTTTAAAAAAAGTTGATGGAGTTATGAAAAGTAATCTAGTGAAGTATGTTTTAGAAACTGGGTTATTCCCTGTATACATTGTTCGGGCAGCTGTTCTTCTTCATATAAAGAAAACTGGAAATTCCTTTTCAAAGATTGATGATCTTTGTGTTGCAGCTTCATACTTAAAAGAGGAAATGGAAAAAGAATCTCTTCATGTGTAAATATCAGTTTATTTATTTAAAATATTCTATTTGAGTTAGAATTGTATGGGATTAAGTCTGATTCTATTCTGAATCAGTTTGCACTCATTTTGGAGAAAATTATGAGATAAATGAAAGCATACAAAATGTACAGCTGAAGAAGGCGAACATTGTATCAAGTATGAAATAAGTAAAAATGTCTTAAATACCTTGTTAATCTGAGTATTTTAATTTTAGAGTTCCTAAAAGGGTGTAAATATGTGGAAGATAAGAGTAAAATGTATATGATCTTGTTCACTGATTTTGTGGAAAGTTCATAGGAAAAAGTTCAATTTAGAATAGTTAATTAGAAAGACATGAAGAAGACATTCTAAGAATGTAAAAAGAATCAAAAGTTGGAAGGGATTTATATTTATTTCAATACCATTGAACAAATTTTAAAGGTTTTCGATAAATCATTTACTAAGAAAAAGGATGTTTATTGTTTTATAGACCTTTGTGTTAAAAAACAAAATAAAACTAACTTGAAATGTTGCATGCTTTAGTCCTTAATTTTAACATGTGTATATGTATGTTATAAATGGTGTATGTTAACAAAGTGATATTAAAAAATCTTTGTGCAGATTTTTGGGTATTGTGAAATGAGGGTAAACCAAAATCTTAAAATCAATAACATTGTTACTGATTAATAATATTTAGTAAAAAACAAATCTTTTATTATTTAATCATTAATGTAATGTTTTATATTCTGTATTGATGAATAAAAGCAAAATATCTCCAGTATATTGAAATATACACTTAACATCTAAAATTTATAACTTATTGTTTCAAAAAATAATGGGCAGTGGTTTTACAGTATTTACAAAATCTGTAGCTCCCTGTCTCTCTTTATGATTATTTAGTGTGCAAATTATGGACAGCTATTTAAATCTAAGTTATTAAGATTGTAACAGCTAGTTCATTATTTTTTGCGCAGCTTGTGACTTATATACAAAGCATTTTTCTATTGAAGGGTCCCAAACCAAATTATTTCCAGATTCGATACAATGGCTGTTTGGCAGGGGGGCTGGCCTGAGGGTGATGCGAGACTTTGTAGGTTAGTGGCATGTGATTGGTATGAGAGTTTGTAGCCATTCAGAATTGGTTGTAAACTGTAGGTCTCATTTCTAATGCCCTTTTGTTATGAAAGATGACGGCTCTCTAAAATCCAGCCAAAAAAACTTTTTTTGGTCATAAGCTACCCTTAAGATGTTTTGTGGTACTTTATGTACCATCATCCAGTAATTAAAGATAATGTATATTCTCTGAAGGTAAATATGTATTGAAATAGGATTATGTTTATTGGCATTTTGAATATGTTTATCACAAATATTACAAATAAAACATTTAAGTTTTGTAAGATAATCATATGTAATGATAACACTACGAGTTTTTAAATTGTTTTTAAACTCATACTTCTTTCTTTACATATTACATTTATCTACTATTTTCTATTCAGTTATTGATTTGCCAACTGTATTATGTCAATCTATATGCCAAGTTTTCATAATAGTGTACAATTTTAATTCTTTCTAATATTTTATTTTTTCTTCTAATTATTTCTATTATGGTACTTCTGAAGTAATCATTTTGGAAAAGACTAATACTTTCATATAAAGGTTCTAATGCTTAAACTTATCTTTGTAGGAAACCTGTTGGTGCTAAGGATTTAAATATTTGCGAGAATATTTCTAATAGTTGTACAATCTCTGATGCATCCCATGTAACAGAAGCTGTATCATCTGCATCTCCAAGTTCCTCAAACTCTAATAAAAGTCAAAAGAATGTGAAGAATGGTAATATTTATCATTCAAATTTATATTACAAAACAGTTGTGAATTAGAGAGTTATTTGTGTACTATTTCACAATATATTATTTTTTTAAAAAATCTTGTAGCTGATTCCTTATTGTTGTTATTTTTCATGAATTTTATAATGGAAATTAGATATATCTAATGTATTCATTTTTCCTCCTCCAATTTTTATGTACAAAATCACCAAGCACGGATATTATTTCTCTTTAGAATAAGGTGGTATATTATGAAGGATCTTTTTGTTAATTTAAGGCAATGTTGTCTAGAATTTGCATTTTCAGATTTAAAAAAGCTACAATATCCTGAATGATTTGCTGCTCAACCAATATAGAAATGGACATTAAAAAATAAAAAATTGTTGGTGCTTAGAATATTTTGTGAAGAATTAAATAATGTATATAAAATTTATAAGAACTTAAGGAATCATTGCTAGAGAAAATAAAAAAAGCTAAGGCTTTTGTGGTTTAATTTATACAAAGTTTTGCGAAACATTTTAAATAACTTTCTTGATTTTAGCCTTTATTCCTTATTGCACTATTCATTCATAGTTAGACTTATGTCGCATGAAGTGACTGAAGTTGAACCATATAGTTATTTCAACAGTCTATATCAGTGTTTCCCAAATTTTTTTTTTTTTTTTTACGTCGAGGAATTAGTCGGAAAGACCATTTCCCTGCGTGTGGCCCAATACAAGCTAGCCTTAGAATAATAGTTGTCAAAAAGTAAAACGTTAGAACTAATGTTGGCTAAAGAAGCACAAACTGTCAAATGTCTAAAATCCATAGTCTCTCCATTTGAACACAAGGGACAGTCAGGGGTATCCCAAACTTTTGACATATGTGTACCCCTTCTATAATTTTCGTAATGCTGAGTACCCCCCGTCAAAAAAATGGATGTATTTTAATAACAATCAAAATGTATTTTTTTCTTTTGTGTGACATACACAAAACAATAAGAAAAGAGAAATAAAATTATTCATAATAAAATATAAATAAAAGTTACATTATAAATAACGTTTATTTGGATCAATGAGAAGGATGAAATTGTTCGTGCTGAGATAACAGATTGTCATAATTTGGTTTCCTGGTTGTTAATTTTAATCTGAGATGTGGTTCCATGTCCAGTAGTCTGTTCCCTTTTTCAACTTAATGTCTTCAAATGCTGAAAAAGCAGCTTCACATCAGGCCCTAATTTTCCATTAGGCCTGGACCTAGGCCCCCCCCAAATTTTTATTTTAAAAGAAAAAATTCCCAATTCAATTTTTTTATTTTACCTTTTTTAATAGCAATTTTTTTTTATATATCCTTTCAAATTTGATTGATAGGTTCATCATATGTATAGTTCATCATATATATGTTATAGTGTATTTAAGAGATTAATAAGTTTTTCTGGTTGCATTGTATTGGTGTTTTAATGATGAAGTTAATATATTGCATTGCTTTTTGTTATTTAATAATGTTCTAGGCTTTTATACTTCAAATAGCCAGTTCTTGGTAAAATGATACTTTCACAATGATTCATGATTATTATTTTTTTTTTGTGCGTCAATTTTGGAAATTTTATGCCCACATCAGTGTTAGGGGGCCCCCATCCCGAGTTGTGCCTATAGTCAAGAATTTTCTAAATCGGGCCCAGCTTCACATAAATATGAAGTTGGTAAAGGCAAAATGTAATTTAGAACTTTTTCTGTTAAAACTGGTTACACAAGTTGCATTTGTAACCAGAATGTTGTTAAAGTACTCTCCTTATGTTTATTTTTTAAGAATCGTCTGAAGCCAATTCCAACAATTGCTCTTCTTCCACATGCGACAAATCTTCTGGCATGGATGTTATGTTAATGTTAAATGGATATCTTATCCATTCAATATTTTTGGTTAAATCAGGGGAATAGTTTTCAAGCCCACTTGCAAACTCTCCAAATGCTGTGTTATGCATGTCAAGAGTATCAGCATCAATTTTAGTAGTTGAACTTGTTAAAAACTCATGAAGAGAGGGAAATGAGTCTACTTCTCCATTACCAACTCTCTTTTGCCATAACTTTAGTTTTGCTATGCAGCGTTCACTTTATTTTGAACGTGAAACAATGAAATTTCTTTGCCTTGTAATGATAAGTTGAGGCAATTTAAAACAGAGAATATATCTGCTAAGTATGCTAGTTTACAATGCCATTTCCAGTCATGTAAACAATTTCTCAACTCAAATCTATCATTCAGAAAACATTGAAGTTCATGTCTAAGTTCAAACAATTTAGATTTAGATTATAGTTCAAACAAGTTCGATTTAGAATTTTTTCTCGAGATAGCCAATGAATATTGGTATGATAAAGAAGCTGGGTATGACTACTTCCCATTTCTTCACATATTTGCAAAAAAAGTCATGCATTCAAAGGATGGTTTTAATGTAGTTAACAATTTTCACGCTTTCATCCAGAACTTTCTGTAGATCAACGGGCATCTTACGTGTTGCCAAAGCCTCTCTGTGTATGCAATAATGTGTGGATATGACATTTGGGGCAACATTTTGAATTCTTGCAACGAGTCTTTTATTAATTCTGACTATACTTTTTGCTCCATCTGGGCTTATTCCAACACGTCTATTCCAATCAATTTTGTTCTCTTGCATAAATTTGTTCATAATATTAAAGATATCGTCTCCTGTTGTGTGACCTAATAAAGGCTGGCAAAATAAAAAGTCGTTATGTATTTCTTGATTTTTTTCGTATCTAACAAATGCTTTAAGATTTCAAAATTAGCAATATCAGTGGACTCATTGACTTGCAATGCATAATAACGACTTTGAGGAATATCAGATAATAACATCTGTTTCACATTATTAGACATATCAATGATTTGTCGATGAACTGTATTATTTGAGAGAGAAACGCAGTCAAAAGTTTGTTTCGCTCCATCTCCTATCAGTACTTCTGCCATTATCTTGGCTGCAGGCTTCATTAAAATTTCGCCAATGGTTTCCGCTTACTACATTTTGCAATTAAAAGTGACACACGATACAAAGTTTCTAGCATTTTTTGATTGTCATCTCCTGTCAAACCCCGCATTACTTTTTGAGACTGATTTAAATCTTTAAGTTTATTTTTAAAAAAAATAGGGGTTTATCTTTGTACTGATTATGGTTTGTCTCAAAATGGCGCTTTAAGTTGGATGGTTTTATGATTTCATTTGTTAGATTATCAAAACAAATGATGCAAAATGGAATAGGCTCATTTTCATCTCCAGTCCATGACAATCCAACTTTAAGATATTCTTTGTCGTACTTGCAAGTTTTCCTTGCTTTTTTCTTACAGGTTCTTTCAGAATTGAAGTAGATTCGTCGTTAATTGCATTATTTCCTGTTAGTTGATTACTACTATAATCATTACTTTCTTTCGGCATAGTAGTTCCAGATTTCAACCAGCGATCCATAATCTATGTTAGGGATAAAAATTATATTTTATAAAAATAATCAAAATCAGTGGGACTTACTAAGGCATATAACAAAAATTTCCTATAAGAAAAATGACACATAAGCTAAAAATACACATGTGCCTGGAGACGCCACTAACTATTAACAAAGTAAGTTGTTTCTGTAACAAAGTGTGGTATATTTCCGCCATGTCACACCAGACCATCTCATGCCTGACAAGACTGTCTTGACTTGAGAACGTAGAATTAGGCATAGCTAAGCACGGTGCAGTGTATATCCCCACCAAACTCTTCCCGTACCCCTGGGGGTACGCGTACCACACTTTGGGAAACACTAGTCTAGATTATTCCAGATATACAGAGTGGTGGTACAGCTCATATGTTTTGTGTGACACCAACAATTAGCAATTTTTTAAGACAATTAATGAGTAGCAAAACAGAGTCAACTTGTGGTTTTCTGTTTGGCATATCAGATAACAGTAACTGTGATGACTGTTTAGCAATGGAGCTTGACACAAAACCACTTATGCATGAAATTTGTAAGTGTCCAGCAACATAGGTTGTTAATAGTGATTTTGGATTTGGCCCCAGATGGGAAAACTATTGAAAAATAACTGTTTAAAGGGTTTCATTTTTGAATGAGTTAGTGAGGGTAATAGGTAGAGAAGAGTATATATTCAGGAAATGCTACCTTGTTAGAAAATAGTAAATTATCATGTAAAGATTCTTTTATGTGATATGATACAAAAATCAAATTTATTTATAATTCAGCATCATAGTTGTCCCCCCTAGATTTAAGTGTTTTGTAGATTTGGCAAAGAAGGCAACCACAGTAGCATTAATTTAGCTGATATGTGGAGTTGATCTTGCTTTGGATAATTATTAGCTTGAAAAAGTAAATATTGATGCTGTAATTTATTTCATAAGGCTTTCATGAACCAATTGTTAATGATTTATAAAATACCTGATATAATGATTAAAAAAGAAATTTATAGATTTCATAACAACAGACTCTAATCACCAGTAACAAGCATACTAGAATAATGACAACAACAAAAATATTGACTCCTCAGTCTGTTTGTTACTTTAATAGTTGGTTTTCAGATTTTTAATGGATAACGAGAAAAATTAGAGCTGTCACATTTGTAAAACTGATTATTTTAAAAATTTTTGTTCTGTTTCTTTATCTCAACAAAATTCTTTAATCCTATTTGAACATTTCTCTTAGTGATCTTCTGGTACATTATGTTATATACACTAAATGCTGTATACACTGTATACTCGAAAACATTAAAACCTCTTTGTAATAACTGTATTTATTTAAGAAGTTAAACAATTTCAGTTTAGTTGATGAAGAATTCCATTATATACAAGTAATAATATACTTATATAGTGATTGTGACTGGAGTGATATATAATGTCATACATTAAGCTATTGAAGGGTTGTGAAAAGAAACATCTTATAACAAAACATTTAAAAAATTAGGCAATTTTATTGATCTTGGGAATCTTTTGATTATTAAAATACTTCTATGGTACTGAATTAAGTAAGTTTATAACAAAATCACTCTCATCAGTTTATGAGAAAATTAGCCATGTTTAAAGGAATCTATAAAGAATTTTAAAACTAATAAGTTAATATTTCTGTGAATATTCAAAGTTTTTGTTATTTTAACAATACATGGATTTTAAATTAAAATTATGCTCATATGACTGTGTGGTAACAAGAAGATATCTTAATTTATATCATGTTAAGATTTTTTTACCTCATATGCTGTTCACATTGAGTTGATATGTACTGTATTGATCTGAAAACTTCAGAATTATTTTAGCATATCTTTTTTACATAATTATGATGTTGGTAAAGCAATTTTTCCATATATTATTCTTTAATTGCTGAGGAAAAGAGATTCAGCTCCCAGGAGCATAACAGTTTTTACCCTTTGTGGAATAGATTGCTTATGAGCTTGCTTACTGATGTGTCAAAGTTTTTTTAAAATGAAGTGAAATCACATACTAAGAAATTTATATAACATGAAAAATATTTTAATGCAAATTTTATTTATATTATTTCAGTATACCATAACAAAACCATTAAGGTTTTTTTTTGTCTAGAAAAATCAGCAACAGTAATGAAAATATTAAAAAAATTTCATGCAATACATGAGGCATTCAACTTAGGAAGTACAATTGTTATGTTGCATATAATGCAGCATTTGTCTGCAGAGCATTAACATCTATGTCATGATTATTTTTATATTTTGTATCTTAGAGCACAAAATCATCAAAGAATTATCAGCCACTTCTGCCATTGTTTAAAGACGATCTTTAGATAATAAACAAGTTTTCCATAAGAATATTTACATGGTTTGCAAACTAACAAACAAAACAGACTTTTTATTGAAAAAAAATGAATATATATGTAATCCTTGATATTAGTTTAATATTTTTTTTCAAAATTCCTCAAGAAATTTATGTAAAACCTTAGAATAACTCCTTTTTTTTTGTAGTATAGTGGGCCATTTTATATATTTGGGTTTTGACATGCATTAAAATAATCATGCATATATAGGGCTTCTCATTGCTCATGCCTGCAATAGCCCCTCTAAGGAATGATTATTATCCTCATGGCATATATCACATAATAATCATTCATGCCCCTCTAATGAATGATTATTAACTGATATATGCCATAAATGAAGTCCTAAGTTTAAGCATTTAACTTAAATCCTATGATCTTAAGCTACCACTCCTCATTAAGTTCTAACCACAATAAATCTGATCTTTGCAAATTCTAAAAAATTTTTTTATGTGTAAATTTTGATGCTGAATTTTAATATCTATAATTTATATCATTAACTCTTACAGGTTATCCTGAAAAATATAACTCTACAGGAGAAGATGTTTCATCAAAGGATCACTGCTTGTGTAAAATATGCATGGAGAATGAAATTGGTGTTGCTTTTCTTCCATGTGGCCACCTACATGCGTGCACTGTATGTGCTCCTGCTTTAAAATGTTGTCCTATGTGTAGAAAAGCTATTCAAGCTACTGTTAGGGTGTACATAGATTAATAGTTAAAGTTTTGAATGTGATGTAAATAAATGCCTAATAAATAACTTTTTCTTTTAATGGCTTTAGAGGAGTTTTTGTGACTATATAGCAGGGGTGGCCAAAGCGGCGACCGCATACTCTCGCCCGCCTCTCTGATATGTAAACATCTCAGTTCCTCGTCTCACATATGCGAGACAAACTGTCCGACAAAGACGACACGCTACAATCTCGAAGTTAGCCGATTATCGGCGACAGTCTCTCTCTAAAATCCAATGGGTAAAACAAGTGTGGACTTCTAGGTTATACAGTGGTACCTCGACTTACGAGTTTAATTCGTTCCATGACGGAGCTCGTAACTCGAAATACTCGTATCTCGAATCAGTTTTCCCCATTGAAATGAATGGAAAGGCCATTAATTCGTTCCGGACTCCCCCAAAACACCGAAATTTTTTGTTACATGTTTTTAAATAAGAAAAGTGTGCTTATAGAAACGCAATACAATAGAATATACTGCAATAAATTTGTTTTATTAAGTGTAATGTACAACATTTACCTTGGAGATCAGACTTGAAGATGCTGATAGAAGAGGAGGAGAAAGACTAAACTGAAAAATTAAATCTTATTCATTGATTTTCAACCTTTTCGCCCCACTTTCCTCACTTTCGCTTTTATTACCAGCTACTCTCTTAAAGTGAACGAGTGAGACACGGAAGCTGGGTGATTGTTCATCGTTCACTGTGGCTGTATTGTCCAGATTCTTCTTTCTGAGAATCCGAAGAACGTTTCCTCAGAATCTGTAGAAAGGGGAGAGCTTGCGATCCTAGGACCAAGGTCATCCCATCCCTTAGACCCCCATGGGAAGTTCCATTGTGGGGGAGGGAATTGAAGCTATCTCTCTGCGAGAGAGGTTAGGCGCTGTTCGGTTTCAGAGGGCAACTGAAGTTTGGGCAGAACAAGCTGCCCCGGGTGGTGATTGTTCACAGTTAATCTCTCGGTTTAAGACTGAATAGTAGTCTCAGAATAATATGTATAATTATTGTACATAAATGTTGTAAATATTATATGCTTCTTGTGTTCTCATTTGATGAGCACGTAACATGGCATTCGCTGCTCAAACTAGTGGTGGGATATCTGAAGCTTGCTTGTAACCCGAATTTTAGCTCGTAACGAAGCAAAAAATCTTCCGAGAGAATGCTCGTATCTCGAAAAACTCGTAAGTCGAGGTACCACTGTATGTTACTCACGTGGCGACCATAGCGGATGTGTGTGTGGGCATTTTGAGTTTTAGAAGCCACATTTTGCTATAATCAGCTATCTTCGACTGTACAGGAAATCTCATCACCTAACGGTGGTTATGTATTTAATACGGCTTAGTTTCGACGTGTTTGTATCCAACATAACGAAAGTTACCAGGAGTGCCAGTAGCCATCATTTCATATAAGCATCTGCTTTTTTACCATGCTCTTTTATTTTATTTTTAAATTTTTTTATTTCAGTCTTTTTTTGCCCACAATGAGTCCCCCGACCACAAGTTCCAAGATGTCGAAAATATATCATTATAATGATGAATGGGAACAGGAGTTTTTTTTTCCACGGTGAAAAAAGATAAATGTATTTGCATTATTTGTCTTTTAAGCATAGCACTTCCAAAAAGGGCCATATGTTGAAAGTCACTTTAGAGCAGTACATAAACAATATGAGAATAATTATCAACTTGTCACCAAGTTACGGAAAGCAAATGTGCAGCAATTAATGACATAATCAAATATGCAACAGTCATTTTTTTTCGAGATTAAGTACAAAGTCGAAAACTGCCACCATGGCCTCATTCAAGATAACTGAAATTTTATTAAAACATAAGAAGCCTTTTGAAGACGGCAAAATATGGAAGGAGAGTTTTAAAGCAGGAGAAATATTATTTTAAAAATAACAATAAATCTGAAATAATTGCTTCAATTAAAGAAATGTTGCTGTCGAGAAACACCGTTATGCATAGAACAGAAGCAATGAGTAACAATTTAGAAGAGATTCTGAAAGAAAATATTAATGCATGTAGGTTTCTACCCTTACAATTCAACGAATCAACGGCTGTCACGGATACCACACACCTATGTATATTTATTCGAATGTGTTTCCAAGATGCGTCAGAGAAGATCTGATAACAATTTTACCGTTGAAAGGACAAATGAGAGGTCAAGATATTTATAATTCGTTTAAGTCTTTAATTACTAAAACAGAATTTCCCATACATAAACTGGTATCGATTACGACTGATGGAGCTCCTTCTATGGTTGGGAATCATAACGGCTTTATTACTCTTTGTAAAAGTGATGATAATATTCGAAGTTTTACAAACTACGATTGCATTATCCATCAGAAGTCATTGTGCTAAAAAATATTGAATTCAGGTGATGTGATGAATTTCACATTTAAAATAGTTAATTCTATTTGTGGAAGAAGTTTGCAGATTCAGAAATGTGAATCTGATTTCAGGTAACTACTATTACATACTGACGTAAGGTGGCTAAGCCGTGCTAAGTTTTTAAAAAGATTGCTGGACCTTGTGTCTGAAATAAAAGATTTTATGGCAACTGTTAATACATCATATCCTTAATTGGAAGATAAGTGGGTGCGTGATCTTGCTTCTCTCTCTGACATTACAGGAAAGCTAAATGAATTAAATTTGCAACTTCAAGGAAAAAACATCGCTAAACATTAACTGAAATGGTTAGTGATGTTAATAAATTCAAGGGGAAACTTGCATTCCTAGAAGCACAATTGAGGAGAGGAGATTTAAAACAATTTGAAAATATGGAAGCTAAATCTACTTATAAAAACTCAAATGAGTACAATCAATATGCTAATACGATGTCTCTGTTACTAAGTGAATTTGATAGAAGATTTAATTCTAAAATAGAGGATATTGTATTATTCATGTCATTCCCATTCAATGATGACATAAAAATAGAAGAAATATCAATAAAATCAAAAGAATTTTTGGATGTGGATCAAATGCTGGTTGAGAATGAAATCTTTAACCTAAAATGCGATATATTTTTGAAATCAAGAACTTTGTCTCAAAATAGTTTTTGGAATTTAATTTGTGAAGAAAAATATCCATGTTTATGGAGATGTGCAGCATATTTAACAACCTCTTTCAGTCCTACTTACCTCTGTGAAACACAAATTTCTACCATGAATGCAATCAAAACAAAACATCGCTACCATTTGACAGATGACCATTTGGCAGCATGTTTATGAATAGCTATAAGTACATACAAACCACAATATGAAAAGTTTGCCGAAAACATGCAACATCATGTTTCCAGTGCGTCTTCTTACACAAAATAAAAATAATAGTTAATATACAATTAAATTGTTTGTGTTAATAATAAGAAAATAAAAACATTGTTTTATTTATAAACTAATTAGTTTCTAAGAAGAAAACATTTTTCTCCAATTAAAATAACTTGATATTGAACATAAGTAATATCTATGATTATTTTAAATTTAATCAATTTTTTGGCTTTAAATTACTTATTTTCTTATTGCCACTCAACGCATACAATGTTGGTAGACCGCCGCCTATAATTTAAATTACAGGTCGCCCGTAGTGATCAAAAGTTTGGCCACCACTGCTATATAGCATATATATTAGGCCATTCTAGATTGTTAATATGGTGTTACTTACATGTTGGGGATTGTAAGAAACTAGCAAACTGGTATATTCTTACTAAACTAATTAGAAAGTTTCTTTTTTTTAATTGTGGATAAAATTTTGTTTATTTTACAATAGTAACAATACTTCAAAGTGACAATGTTTAAAGAAATCCATGTTATAGCTACTTTAAGATAGGGTAAATCATATAGGGATTTTTAAAACAAGTCAATAGAAATTTGTTATTTCAATTTAACTAAAATATTTGCCCTTATCATGACAGAATATCAAAGCAGGAATTGCAAAAATGATTCCATGAAAACTATACAGCAGTAAAATATGCAATGAATAAAATTTATCTATTCTTGAGAAATGTTTATGATAGGTAATGTGTTGTATTCTCATTTTCTTTGATTTTGTTCATTGAAATGTTTTAACAAGGAAAGATAATTCCTGGAATCAAATTTTATCATGAACCTACAAATACTCCATCTGTTGTAGTTGTCTGCTATTCTTGATGGTTATAAAAAATTAGACAAAAATATTAAATAAAGGAAAAACTCTGTCTTTAATGTGGTTGGTATTATGTTGAAGCAAGTAAATTATAAGGTATAAAATATTCATCAGTATGTTGATATAAATAAAATTTCAGATCTTAAGGAAAAATGAGCATTTATGGTTTTCACATCCATTTAGATTTATTAAACTGAGCAGAGGCAAAATTTAACTTCAGAAATTGTCATCTGTCTAGCTAGGGTACTCAACTAAATTGAAAAATTATATGTATTATATATATGTATGTGTGTACTCAGCAAAATAGTAAATTTAAAGTCATCAAGGATTAATTGTATAAATCCATTGAAAACTCTGGATCAGATTTTTGGCAGCAATAATTAGTTAAAATATTTAGAAAAAGTTTTGGTAAAAAGAAAATCCCTTTATGTTTTTCCTTATGGTATTTCCGGTATATTCTCCATGAACTATACTTAAAAACTCACAAACTGACTTTGATTTATATTATCGCTTGAAGTTTACGCATTGCAGACGACAAATCAGAACTGGTGACATCACATGGACAGTAATGCATAACTCTCAATTAAACCAGAAATGCTCAAAGGGGATAATTCCTTAATTTAAATTAATTGGTTGTTCCACGAAGAAATAAATCAGTGTTGGCTTGTTACAGGAAGGTATCACCCGTTCTAATAAGTTTAATTTTAGATAGTGGTTTGTAGACTTCTTGTTGCAATATTTTGTAATCACCAAATCATGAAATATGTCTTATTACCCCTGAAAAAGGCTTGGATTGAGCCGGCCGTTAGTTAAAGTTACTCGTGCAACTACCCGGCCGCGCATAGTGTTAAGGTTAAAAATATATCGTCCATAGATGATGATCAGTTAAGTGTGAAAGAAAGTGCTTGGAAGTTAATTATGTTTCATCCTGTATGTGTTTATGTTCCTGTATGTATTTATGTATTCGAAAGAAATCTTATGGTGCATTGTCCAATGCAAAACGTAAAATCGTTTTCGCTCTACATGTTTTGGCTTATAAACTAATTTGCCTTAATATTTAAGTATTAAAGCAAATTCTTCAAAAATTTCGGGACATTTTATCGGAATCTATATTTTGGCCGGAGATTTCTAATTTAGCCGTATTTCAACTATCATTTTAAAGTGTTTTTTTCATTTCATAATTTTGCTTTAAATGCGTCACTAGGCATTTTTAAAAAAGAATTTGCAGATTTAAAATTTTAAGGGTTGCTTAATGGATCCTCATAAAATAGTCAAACCATATGAAAATGAATTCGGTACTTGCGGGCACGTGATGAGTTTAAAATAATTCTAATTATGTGAGCATTTCTTTAATGAAAATAAAAAAAAGAATAATAGTGAAAACAAAAACAAAAAAGCAGTGAACTTTACACCGTAACTTTTTTTTTCATCGTGGCAAATACTTTGTCCCGAGTACATTGACCCATCCACATCGCGAATTCGTTGACTACTTTATTATGGGAACACTGTATAGATGAGTCAACGCTGCTCCGTATGAGGGGATAGCACGGTAACGAATGCCTTATCCGGGATTCGAACCCGTGGAAAACTAAGACACTAACCACTATACAATGTGGGCGGTGCTTACCCCCTCCCCCAACTTAACTTGAAATAAATTAAAACGTTAATGGAAGTTCAGTTAAAATCGGAAAATTGTAGAAAACTTTTAAGAAAGTCAAAACTGTGAAACTGAAGATTCCGATTATGTCTTTAGCCTTAACATACAGGTGGTTATCAAAATAATGGAAACACCTAACAATATCAGTGGTGTTTATGAATGTGCTTCGTATTCCTTAAAAAACAAGTCTGGCCACTGGTATTATTTTTTTATAATATAGTGTATGTACTATTCTACTTTCAGGTAGCAGTAATGAAGCTAAGGGCATCGTGCTTTTGGAGGGAACAGCGTAAAATGTCAAACCTTGCAGACCTTGCGAAAAGGGCAAATTGTTTGAGCGCGTTTAAATTGGGGTATCTGTTACTGCAACCCCCAGACTAATCGGTGTTTTTCGAGCTATGGTATCGAAAGTCATGATAGCATACAGAGTGCACGGAAAAACATCCTTTGCCAAACAGAATAGTGGATGAAAGGGAGAGCTGGGAGAAAGAGACGGACGAGGTATTGAAACAGATTGTGACATGAAGAAAGAAAACAACTGCAACTAAAATGACCGAAGAGCTCAATCTGCATCTGCATGTTCCAGTGTCAACCATCAGAGGTAGAAGGGATCTTCATAAACAAAGCATTTACGGAAAAGTTGATATTCGCAAACCACTCGTATAGATGCCAATACAAAACATCGTCCGCAATGTTGCCACGAGCGCAAATCCTGGTAGAGTAATATGTTAAAAAAACGGCATTTGGTCCGACGAATCATTGTTCCTCGCAACAGGATGTGCGTATGTCTAGAGAACACATACACAAGCGTAAGATTCTGGCTGTCTCATCTCAACTGTCAATCATGGAGATAGATCTATAAGGGTTTGGGATGGCATCTCATGGTTTTCTTCAGGCCCTATTGTAACCCTAAAAGGGAGATTGAATGGGAAGGACTATGTCGAAATTTTAGCTTACTAGTCCATCCTATGGTGCAAACATTGTTTCTTGCAGGAGATGGCATTCTCAAGGATGATAATCCCCCTATACATATAGCTAAATCTATCAAGTATTGGTTTGAAGAGCATAGAAAAGAAGTCAAATATCTTATCTTGCCCTGTACACCCCCCCCCCCCCCCCGACTATATCATCCAACCACTGAGAGCTATATAAGCAGATAGAGCTAGGTATCTATATCCACCACAGCATCTCTACAGGAACTTTCAGGATTTTCCTCTGAAGAATGGTACAATATATTCTTAACCGCTATTCATGACTTGTGTAATCCAATTCCAAGGTGAATCAGGTGATATTACATGTCAAAGGTTATTCTGTGGCGTGTTATTAAAGGTTTTCATGATGTTTCTTAGTGTTTCCATTATTTTGATAACCACCTGTAGTTCTTAACAATGACATGATCCATAACAAAAATTCGTTGCTATATTTTTTTCTCATTTTATTTATATTATATTTTTTTCATTGCATAACTTTTGAATACAACTTAAACACCAATTCTATTGTTATTCAATTTTAAAAAAATCTTAATATTTCATACTTTAGGGACCGTCCGGCAGTCAATGCGCTGAGGAGGGTCCTAACTGAATTCAATACGTGCCCCCCCCCCCCCCCCCGGAAAGTTAGAAGCACGCTACGCCAATGTCGTTACGTATGCACTAGCAGAAGTACCGGAGAAGGTATAGTCTCTCCAAGTGGCAACTATACAAGCGGGTAGACTCAGCCGTTCTGAAAAAAAAAGAGAAAAAAACAACAACTTGCATTCCAACTGGACAATCGCAAGGTGATGGCCGAATGGCTAGGGCGCGGACATTCGGTTTAGATCCTGTGGGTTCGAGTCCCACTGTTGGCATGGAGGTTTGTAGCCGTTCGGAATCAGCTTTAAACTGTAGGTCCCGGTCTAATTAACCCTCGTGTAGCAAAAAGTTGACCGTAACGCTCCAAACCAAACCAAACCAAGCCAACTGGACAATATGCAGTGCCAGTTAAGAATTATTTATTTTCTCTTCTGGATATTTTCTACTGAGTCTTTATGTTGGAAAACGCTCTAAATGTGTACACAGGTGACTGTTGATTTGGCTACAATTAAGTTTGATGTTTTCCCCCCCCCCCCCAAAAAAAAAAAAATAAATAAATAAATAAAACCTAAAGAAAGAAAAGAATAATTTTGCTTGCTTGCTTTGGCATCATTTTGAAAAACCAGTTAGAAAGTCAGTGTTTTATGCCAAAGCCTAATTCTAACTACCCATCTCATTTACCACCTTCAAGTTCGCGAAGACACTGTGCACACGTTGTTTGTTTACAGTTCTGCCCGTGACTTATAGTATTGAATGTTTAACGAATGAAATAATTATGAATTCATAGCTGAGTGTAGCACTGAAGTGTCATATTTAGCCGTAACTGGTACGAAAAGAGACGCATCTCTATCTCGCAATTTGTCCACCTGAGGGCAGTTGTATCAGTTTTATTGTAGGCTAGTTCAAGCTTTATAGTATTCTTTATGTTGATTTTTCTCAAATGCTGCATTTTTGAGTTGTGTCACTTTTCTTGCCGGGGTGCGATATATTACCACTGCCAGCTTTGAAGAGATTGGACCCATTGCGTAGTATTCGGCCTAGGGTAATCTTTGGTTTTGACGACAGTCCCTTGCACTTCTCATTGCAATTTTGCAAACAGCTATGATTTTAACTTTTTTGAAAAGTCAACAATATTGTCTTATATTTTAGTATTTGTGAAAATGAAGTAAAAATTTGGAAGATAATCTGTTTTTAATAATGCTGTTCTGTTATATTTCAATATTTTTCGAGACAAAAAATAAAAAATACTTTACTGAATCATTATACGGCCATTAAAACAACCATTTTTTTTGTAGTTATTTACTTTTCTAAGTTACTAAATCCCCCTTCACCCGTTGGGTTACTTAGTATTTCAAAGGATCTGTGGAATTTTTGCCTGATTCCTCAGCTCTGAGGGATTTTACTTCCTGTATTCCTCAGCAATGAAAGTTTTAATATTCCTCATAGCTTTTTTTTTTTTGTTCAAAGTATGTTTTTGATGACGACATATTTGGGTGATCGTCATTTAGTTGAAGACTCTAACATCACGGCCTAGAACCATAATACCGAGGGGAAAAAACTAGAAACAGACCTTTGGTACCAGAGTCTGTGGATTGGAGCCCCTAGGTGGACATAGGAGTTTGTAGCTGTTTGGAATCGGCGTTACTCTGCTGGCATTGTCTGTTTAGCATTCGTGGGACAGAAGATGACTATAACGCCCCAGACCAGCCAGCAAACGAATCAAACAGGTATTCTTAGCCGTAAACAGAAGATTCCATTTTGAACGAACAGCTGGTCGCAGTAAAATTTGAAATGAACTCATTTTTCTTCTAAATGTAATGATGAATATACTATGAAATATTATGGAATAGCTTTAGGTCTGACAAGTTACTGATTTATTTCATATTTTTATCACTGTTTGGGACAGTTTCTTGCCAAATCTGACAACTTTTGAAAATTTTTTAAGCATAGGTGATCAACAGAGAATATATTTATCGGACATTCATAAAAAATAAGTATAAACGGGAAAAATTCCCTTAATGGATGCAAGTCGATACTACAGTCTTAAAGGTATCCCCAACTTGGTGAGCCTGATTTTAGCAAAATATATTTATTCTATTTCTATTTCTACACGTATCAAGGGTACCATATTTTTTTTTTCAAATAAGACGCCACTGTAAGTCGCTGAATTGAATTACAAGCAATTGTTTAAATAATTATTATTTATATTTCACACATTTTGTTAGATTATTTATAAGTTTACTAGCACATAGAGTTAAAATACTTTTATATTAAAATATATTTAAGTCCATTAATTCACATTCAATTTAAAGGCCTTAGTTTCATTGCGTTTTCCATTCTATTAACCTTATCTCCAGACAATAAGTGTCTGAGGTCCCGCAGTTCCGAAGGCCAGCCTTGCTTTTAACGATACTGAAAGTTGTGAATGCGTTTTTTAACTAACATTAAAAAACATAATTAATCCTTTCGTTAAATAGTATCAAATAGTTATAAATTTATTTATACAACATTTCTTTTAAATGTTTGATAGGTATTTTGATTGCATGTGTTTAACCAAACTGTTATTATTGTATTATAAAAACTACTTACATTAGTTTTAATTAAAATACGATATTGCGTTAAGATTGTGGTCCCATTGTAAAAAGCAATTACATTTACAACTTCATTTGAGAAACACTATTTATGAAAGCTTATTCTTGATAATGAATCGTCGACTTGAATAATGCAACAGTCAGTGAAGGTTAACAGGTTATTAAAACTACTTGTATTCAAAACTTCTGTAATTATTTGGAACTACTGTTAAAAGCAAACTCATCAAATACTTTGCATGACAATCATATTTCATTATTATTTTGAAAAAAAATTCACTTTGAACATTTATCAGAAATAAACAAAGAATTAGAGCAACTAAAATCGTAAACTCGCCTAGATAGCCTATTGTTTTACCAGTCATTACTGTCCGCGATAGTGATCGTCGGATGAAAGTGATTGCGTAGCCTGAGCTCGATTATGTATATTTCGTAGTAATTTGTATGTAATTTTACAGTTTGAAATCACCGAGCACTATTTTTAAACAAATAAAAGTTTTATTTTAGTATGCCACATTAAACACTTCAAAACACGGCACTGAAGAATTACGCCGGCTGAATGTTAGTAAAATATATGAGTTTATTTTATACTAGCCGGGCTTCGCCCAGCTACACTCAAGCCATCAAAGGAAGACGATGAATGAATCAAGTGAATGAATGACTCAATCGTTGTTTACAACCCAAGGGGAGAATTTGCCGTTCTTCGCGTTTGAAGAACCGTAGAAAATTTGTGTTAAGTATCGTTCTTTAAAATTCAATTAAAAATCGAAATTTTAAGATAGAGACTTTAAATGAGGTTTATATGAATGAGAAAGCTTTCATCTTCCAGATGATGTAAATATTTTCTCTGTAAGATAAAAACTCGAAGAGCATCGACCGTAGATCCTCAAAAGTGCGTAAATTTCTCGAAAAAGTGGGTTTAATATTTTGATGAAAATATTAGTCTGTTTTAAATTATTTTTAAACAAATGAGGTCTTGTTTGAAGGAGAAATGTCTGTAGTCTTAGATTGTAAAAAGATCAAAATTCTACGATCTTTTTTTGCCGAGATATCATAATCTGAAGTTAAAAAAGCATAAAATATTCCACAAAACATAAAATAAAAATTTTCTAGAATAAAATTTAAAATTCGGGCTTCGAGGTGTACTTTACCATAGTCTGCACTACACGTGTGCCAAATTTCATGGCTGTAAGTTTCATAGGCCGCACAAACGCACACATTGAGGCGGTACACCCGGAAAGTGTGACCCACAGACAGACCCGGACCTTGCTTTATTAATATAGACTGAGCTGAGAACTGAAAGAAACGATTGACATTTTTTAGAGTAATAATTACTACTGTAATAATTACTACTGCGTCTTATGGTCCGAAGGTAACTTTGAAATAAAATGAATATTTTATTATATATATTATATATATTATTTATTATATTTATTATATATATTTTTTTTATCTTTATCAAGTAAGAAATGGAAAATGTCTTTATATACCTAACAAAATACAAAATATTCTTTTCTAAAAATCCCCCTATAAATTTAAAGTGCGTCTTATGATGCGAAAAATACGGTAATTGGATTTTAAAATTAGCTAGTTTAATGTAAATATATAGGGGTTAGTAACCTCTTTTTACCTATAGAATTTCGCACGCCTAGATCTTTGAGATTCATGCGTGTCAAATAGGTTCAGAGTATAATGTTCAAATGGATTTCCGCGGACGAAGAGATTTACCATGCATAGTGCACACAAGCCACTGCCTGTATTTTACTATACACCCAACTCTTTTTTTACACGGTAGATACGTCCCTCTGAAATTCGTGTAAAAATAAACCGTGTAGAAAAAGATACGTTTCTTATAGTAAAATGGGGAATACGTTCCATGTCATTCGAAAACCGTGTAAGATAAAATAAAGAACTATATTTAGGTCGAAAATCCGTGTAAAAAAAGTTATGAAACTACAATAAAAGTTCTGATATGCATACGTACGTACATGATATGCATTTTTATTGAGCAATTAGGTTCAAAATATGTAATTCATGGGTAAAATTAGTAGTGCAAACAAAAAAAAAAGAGATACTATCTGGAAACTTCAAATAAAAAAAATACTAGGTTAATCCAAAATTCAGCATAGAAATCTTCAAATTAAAAGTGAAAATAAAGAAAATAATATTTAGTAATTATTCGTCGCTACTTGATAACTAGCTCAATTGTTTACGACGAACAGGACCAAATTCGTTATGATCTCTAGAGAGATCCACGAATCAGAGAGCTCTCCAATGGAGACTTTCGTCCGGAAATAATGTTTTGAATAGCCGGACTAGGCACTACTCTTAAAGACTGCATCAAAGAAAATTCATTAAACAGAAATAAGTTTTAAGTAGTAAAAGTTTTATAGCATAAAATGGAATGGGTAGATAAAAATTAATTTCATAAATTGTTTAAGTAGCAATGCTGTTAGTTTTGTAAGTGTGGCAATAGATTTTTGATATGTACATACATATGTACTTACAAGACAATGATTTTGAAATCGTGTTAGACTAAATAAAGCGTGAAAAAAAAGAAAAAGGGAGAGACTTTTTCTCCCCCTTGGATCGTGTAACTTCAAATTCGTGTAAAAAAGAACGTGTAAAAAAAGAGTTGGGTGTACTAATAAAAGCTTTATGGATACTTCTAAATATGAAAGAAACATTTTTGTTTTCCTTCATTAGGCACATCAGCATTTGATATGAATGTCACAGAAAACAAACCACAAATGCAGTTTTATGGCACGTTTGCAGCGCCCGAGGAAAATATTAAGAATATTGTATCATTGTTCAGATGATCGTAGGTGTTAAAGTATACAAGTGAGGTAACTAAACTGGCTTACATTTAACCTTGTCTAATTAAACATTAATGCAATACTTTATTATAAAACCAGTAAAACCTGTGTCTATCGAGACATAGGGTCTTCAAATTATATTACTTTATCTGTTAGTGTTGCTTTATTTTATGGATGTGATAACCAGCAAAGAAAAGTAAATAGGCAAATTTTTTTTTCAATTATTCTATATTTGAAAAGATAGAAAATTAGGAGCTATTGATAGTTTATCTCAAAACTGTTGAAGTTATCCTTACTAAGAAGGACATAAAAACGTGAAACTATTTCATAAGTGTGCAGAGTGTATAAACAAACACACACACATACACACACACCCACACACTTTGTTTCCAACGTATTCCTACCGCATGCAGCTCTCGAATAAGACGTATTTTTTTGTGTACATTTTCAATTTTTTTCCATTTTATTTTATACACTATAATGACAGATGCAGGCAAATTTTTCTTACTTTTGTTTTCTCTATGTTTAAAGTTTCAAAGCTTCGAAGGTTTTCAACTAACGTATCGATTGTACGTGTTTTAGAGTATTTTTCACACAACCACATTATACAGGGAAATCTCGATCTATCGGTTTTCAAGGGACCGACTGAACTGAACGATAAATGCGGGAAAACGATAGATGCAGGAATATAACAAAGCAATATGATCGTCGCGACTGGGTGAAATTAGCGACACATACGGGAAAACGATGATTCGGGGAACGATCGATCGAGATTCCTCTGTACATACATATATATGTAACGTTTCCTAAATCGGTTCGGAATATTGCTAAATTACTTAATTTATCCCATTCTACTGTGGAGTATTTGATAAAACACTTTAAAGAAGAAAATCGGATCGAAAACAAGGTAAGAAAAGGTCGTCCGGCAAAGTTAACAAAACGTGATCAGAGATTTATAATTAGAAAATTTGTGAAAAATCCACGTTTGAGTGCTGTAAAAGTTTCTGCAGAATTTAATGAAACATTTTCTACTTCAATTTCACCTGAAACTGTTCGACGAGTTCTCAGAGCAGCTGGATTACATGGGCGTTTTGCCCGTAGAAAATTTTTTGTGAGTGAGAAAAACAGAAATCTTAGGCTTTCCTTCGCACAATCAATGATAAATAAGCCTCAAACGTATTGGAATAATGTCTTATTTGCCGATGAAAGCAAGTTTAACATTTTTGGTTCCGATGGGCGTATAATTGTATGGAGAAGAAAAAATGAGGAACTTAATCCCAAGAACTGAGTAGGAACAACAGTTAAGCATGACGGTGGAGGTATCCTTGTGTGTGGGGGGGGGGGGGCATGTCAGTATCAGGACAAGGTAATTTGGTATTTGTTGATGGCATAATTAATCATGCTGTTTATATAACCATTTTAAGAGACAATTTAAAATTATCAGCCCAAAATTTGGGTATTGGAAACAACTTTGATTTTTTTATGAAGAAAACGATCCTAAGCACACGGCTCTCAACGTTTGCCGCTGATGTCTCAATAATTGTCCACAAGATTTAAAAACACCTTTCAATCGCCAGATTTAAACCCATATTTGGAGAGAACTGGAGGTTTGTTTACGAAAACACGACATTCACACGAAAAGTGAACTAAAAACAATTATGATGGAAGAATAGATGAACATTGATGCTGAAATTACAAAAGAACTAGTGTAATCTATTCCCAGACGTTTAAGAGCTGTTGTGGATGATAAAGTATATCCTACTAAATATTAATTTAACGAAAAATTAGAATATTTACTAATATGTAGAGATTTTTTACAAGTGTACGGTGACTTTTGTGAGATAAAGTTTTTGTTACTTTTTGATTATTGGTTTCTTAAAAATAAAGTTTTACTATGCTTTTAAAATATTTCATGTAATTCTGTTAAGAATAGATTATAGATCTTATTATTAAATATCCATTCTGAAATATTCATTTTAATTAATGGATAGACCCCTATTTCATTGAAAATCGCAAGTGTACGAACACTTTTGGGAGCCACTGTAGCTTCAGTGCCATTCATTTCGATATTTCCTCGTCGCATTGCCGCGCTGTTTTATTAAATGTAGATAATTCCGGCTTTTAACGTTTTAATCATATTTTCTCTGTAAACCCCCTTTTTTTGCCCTCTTAAATTACCCTATCCATAATTTTCCTATCCATAAATCTTTGACTGACACACACACACACACACACACACACATATATATATATATATATATATATATATATATATATATATATATATATATACACATACAGGGTTGTTATAATTAAACTTTCCTTATAAACAGAATGCTACAGCTCAAACGGTTGAACAGAATGTAACCACATTGGGTATTTAGACTATACACGAGATGCGCTCACGGAATTTCGAAAAAAAAAAGTTAAAAAATGTCCACCAGATGGCGCTTTTGGTAGAAAAACATTAAATTAAACAAAATAAACGACCAAAATGGAATACATAAACAATATTAATAATTTAGAATAAGATTTATAAGTAATAAAATGCAAAACCGGGAAAATCCGTCGGTTTTAGGGAAAAAAATCTCGAGATTTGCTTGCGTGAAAAGAAGAGAAAGAGTTATGCAAAACAGGTCTGGGTACAAAACATCTGCATAAGTTGCCATGTTTTATTTCAATGATTCCGGCTGTCATGATGACGGTATCTTTATTTGAACATGCCTTATTAGTAAAGCTGTTACGTCGTTAGTTTCATCGTGAATTACGTCGCATAAAAAACTACGGCGTGGACCAATGTCTTCTAAAGGTGTCCGGGCCACGACTGAGAGATTTGAAGAAACCGAGAAATTAGGAGTTCAACCTGGAAGAGGCTGTAAATATGTCACACAAGTAGTTGTTGAAGACAGCTATTTCCGCACACTCACAGACATCTGACTTTGGAGGCAGTAGCGCACGTGCAGTTTCTCGAAAGACAGTCTGTTCTTACAGCACCGTCCGGAAAGTGCTCAGAAACATAATGCTCTTCTTCCCGTACAAGATCCACCATACCCAAGAGATCCTTGATAGGGACAAGCCACAACGGCTCACATTCGGAGTGAGTTTTCTCAACAGAATGGCCGTTGATCTGCCATGGCAGTGGAATATTTTGTGGAGCGACGAGGGTCATTTCTATCTCAATGGGACAGTCAACACACAGAATTGTCGCATATGGGCTAAGGAAAATCCACGGTTGCACAATGAAATTCCCTCACATTCTCCAAAGTTGACTGTCTGGTGTGGATTCACGGCGATATTCATCCTTGGGCCATTCTTCTTTGAGGAAATAACTACGCCTATAACCTCTCACCTAAATAACCTCTAACCTAATAATACTAACCTCTCACATGTTCAGTTACTGGCCGCCCGTACCATCACATGCTGCAGACGTTTGTTGTGCCGCAACTACAGCAAAGGAAGTGCCTTACATCGACCGTTTTCATGCAGGATGGTGTGCCCCCAGATGTCCATGGGTCCGTGAAGCCACCTTTGCTTCAACACTTCACGGACGAACGTGTTATTTAGTCGCTTCTTTAGTAATCCATGGTCACCATGTTCGCCGGATCTAACTCCTTGCGATTTCTGGTTATGGGGGTATTTAAAAAGTCTGGTTTATCGTGGAGGTGTTGCGATGTTGGATGACTTAAAGAACTCCATTACGTTTCATGTGCGAAGCATCACAACTGATCAGTTACGATCAGCAGCTGAACACGCTTTCCATCGCCTTGAAACTTTGCAGGTGACTGACGGTGGTCACATGGAGCACCTTTCTTTACATCGTCCTTGACACGATTAATAACTGCTCTTCTTGTGACATTTCGTCATAATCTGCACCTGTTTCTGCAAACTCAACTGTTTTTTCCCCGTCAAACTGCAAAGAAGTACTGTTATTTATTTTCTTACCTTTATTTAATGTGGTTCGATGACAAGGTGATCAGAGACTAGTCAATAAATGTTCAAATTGCTTATGTATTCCATTTTGGTCGTTTATTTTGTTAAATTTAATGTTTTTCTATGAAAAGCGCCATCTGGTGGACATTTTTGAACTAAATATTTTTTTTTCGAAATTCCACGAGCGCATCTAGTGTATAGTCGATATATCCAATGTGGTTACATTCCGTCTACCCATTTGAGCTGTAGGATGCTGTTTATAGGGGAAGTTTAATTATAACCACCCTGTATATACAGTAAGTACTCGAGTTACGCGGATTCGTAGATACGCGGTTGTAATTTTCAATTTTATTTGTTAATTTTTATTTTTTACTTATAGGCGTCAGTCGTTTCTCGCATTTACAGTTCTGCGACGTTGCCGGTATCGATGAGTGGCACCCCTGCATGTGTGTTAAATGCCAGTACTTGCTTGAGTTGATAGCGGACGGTCGTGTGTTTTGTGCGCAGTACTCGAGTTAGTTTTCGATACAAATTACAACATAAAACCCATAAAAACATGTCTGAAAAACGTAAAATGGAACAGACCGTAAGCAGATGTACAGTAATTTTTATGGAAACTAAAGCTGAAATTATTAAACGCCATGAAAAAGGTAATAATATTGTAGACATTGCGTGTGCATACGGTATAAAAGCATCGACCGTTAGAACTGCGATGAAGTTTAAAGATCGGATTATGCAACACGTGAAGAATTCTGTTACTATGCAATCGACGATAATTCCAAAGAAAACAGGTGTTTTTAATAGAGACGCCCTAGAAATTATTGATAATTTGGATTAAAGATCTCCAACACAAACGCATATAAGTTTTGCGCTGATACAAGTGAAAGCATTATGTACTTTTGAAGATTTGTAGCACAAACGCGGGGATGATGTCAATGTTGGTACATTTCGATTTACGCGTCTTCTACACAGTACACGGACTGTTCTGGAACGAATTGACCGCGTGAGTCGAGGACTTGCTGTGTGTGTATATATATAAATACACACAGCAAGCAAAACACAGGTTAGTATCGCCTAACACCAATATCATCAAAAGGCATGAATATAAGCAGGATGTATAAAAAAACAAGAAAAAAAGCAAAGTTTTCAATTGTTTTATATTATATCACTCACACTCACCACACACACACACACACACACATATATATATATATGTGAGTGTGTGTGTGTGTGAGTGATATAATATAAAACAATTGAAAACTTTGGTTTTTTTTCTTGTTTTTTTTTATACATCCTGCTTATATTCATGTCTTTTGATGATATTGGTGTTAGGCGATACTAACCTGTGTTTTGCTACGAACTTGCTCTCGTAAGTGATACTACAGCGGAAATGACTCGGTCATGGACTGTGGTTTCGACAGTTTCTGAAAAGAATCAGAACATGCCGAAAGCAGAATTATATGCTTCCGCGAATTTCTATGAGTATCGATATCCTTATCTTTTAGTCTGTAGAATTGTATTCAGTTTACTTTCCAAGGTTTGCCCTGAACAAAGAGGGAAGCAAACGAGCGTTTTTATGATGGAACAACTAAAGTAAAAAATTAAAAATACATTTTCATATGCATTCCTCTCTATGGGGACAAGCTGCCTTCTTTATCTTATGAGCATGGATCGTAGGTTTTTAGGCTGGATGACGCTTTCATAATGTTATAGTACATATATTAATATCAGAATAATGTGCCTGTTGCATAATGTTTGATAAAGATTGTTATTTACTTAGAGGTCGAAATTCTAGTTTATAGTACAGATCTGTAAGAAGTCATTACTACAGAACACTGGTATTGCAGTAAACTAGAGTTGAGAGTTCGAACCTGAGCAGTTGTAATAGAAGTAGGGTAGTGAGCAAGGTTTTTTACGATTTCTTGCCGTATTATTCGAGTATCGTGTTTTTGATAAAATTATTCTCATCAAAAGTCATTCATGTCTTGTGTCGGATTCTACTAATTTTGTACTATAGTTGATAACACCATCGTTAATTCAACTTAAAGGTAGTTTATGGATTTTCAAAAAATTCCTGAGTTTACTGTTTCTATAAATAAACATGTCAACATGAATTTTAACTTCTTTAAAATTGGATATGCTATTTTAAGGACTGAATATTATAAAATTTAAGTAAAGTGAGTGGGGGCAAGTATGTAGTTCCCACATGACTTCTCAGGTCATTAACTCGTCGTACTATTTATTATTTGCGGTAATCCACAGTAAAAAACGCTCTCTTTCACATGATAGGCACCGAAGTGCGTTAGCGCTAAACGTAACAATCAGGGATGGTTACAAAATGTCAGATGTTTATTCCACTTGCAATGTTGAAACTTTGCACTTCCCTAATGCTGTTGCAGAGAGAACAGGCAATAAATAAAGTCCAGATATGCACCTACCTCGTTTTTGCAAGGCAGATGCGTACCTTGGATCCTACAAATATTTTCGGTTCTGAAAATTTGAAATTGTTGAATCATGATCTTTTAAAATTTATCATTTGAAAGAGAAGGTTTGCTTGTCTAATCTACAAAAACATTTATATTTCTAGCTACCCTATATGGCGCCCCCATAATAAAATGGCCAGTAAAACTGCGGTGAATTATAGGCGAATGTCTTCGTGACAAGTGCCTCCGCATTGAAAAAAAAATATATTTCTCTAGCTACTAAAACCAATTTTATGCAGTCATTCAAAGCCAAACTTTGTAAGTTTTGGTCTGTACTTGCAACTATTCACCTGATTAAAAATAATTTTTCTATGTACTTGAAGTTAGAATGATTTTTTCACTACATAACTGAATCTAATACTATTTTATAGCTTTCACACACAAAATTGAAATTAACAGTATTCGCAAAAGGAAAATAAAATTTGAGGTGAACCGCCACATTTGAAAAATGTCACTGGGATTTATGGAGTTTTAAAACTCCACTTTCGGATGACATTATAAAGATTTTCTATGCATATACGAGAGCTAATCCAGAGTTCATTCCCTTGTCGTACTTTTTAACACTAAGGTAACGACTCCGTAAAACCAAGTATAAAGATTTACTGGCGATGTATAAGTCCTCAAGTATCTCGATTTTGCCGCGTAGGTTTGGGTCGTGCAAAGAGCTTATCACTCGTACCCTGTCGTGCTTCCTGGAAATTTTTCTCTTAACACCTATTTCCTCTTCAATCCCCCAGGACTCTTCGTCGCACGCCAGAATTCTCTCGTCCGACCCGTGTCAACTTCACCCTAAACGAAATAAATGTACATATCAGTGAGATTCCGTGACTGAATTGCGGAGTTTCAGAAAATCATTTGAATTAATCTTCTAACAACGCAAATATTTTCACTATTTCTGCCAATTTTTAATTATTATTCATTAAAAGCAGTTACTTGATCAGATT
This sequence comes from Dolomedes plantarius, assembly GCA_907164885.2. Classification (NCBI taxonomy): domain Eukaryota; kingdom Metazoa; phylum Arthropoda; class Arachnida; order Araneae; family Dolomedidae; genus Dolomedes; species Dolomedes plantarius. Next base: position 176,340,330 of record OU015494.1, read on the forward strand.
TTAGGGGAAGGAGACCATTTTGATTTTGAAACTATGTTTATCTTTTTAAATTCAGTCTGTATTGAGTTCAAAATCACTTGACGGCAGTTGAACTGTCCCTCAACAAAGGAATTCTGAGAAAGTGAACCACAGGCTCCTCTTAAATGTAACACATAGTGTTTAAATTGTTCTCGACGCTGTTTCTTAGTCACGGTTCATTTCAGCTGCCAAATACTGTGAGTTTATAAAATGAATTATTCTGGCCGCACGAGAGGGTTACCTTCGCCACAAGCGTCCGTTTCTCTGATGTTTGAGTACAACACTTCTTTTCTCTTTTCGTTTAGATCAAATACTGAAGTATAATGATAAAAGAACGCACAAAGACAATCCATTTACAAAGTTAATGTGTTAACAGATTAATAATGTGGTGAATCGATCCAATAACTTTAAACAAGAGAATAAAAGTACTGTTACAATTGAACTGAAAAAGCAAAACAAAAACAAAATTAAAAGTGTTAGAAGTGAAAACTTTCACTGGTATAACCTCTAAATAGCACATGCTGAATTGAACGCTTCATGGAATATGTTTCCATAATAAGGTGCTTGAAACACAGGTATCTGTATATAACTTACTTCTATCCATAAGAAACAACATACAATCTTGATTATCGAGTGCCTGTCGGTTGAATGTACAGTCTTCGTTCAACTGTCTCACAATCTCTCTCTCTCTCTCTCTCTCTCTCTCTCTCTCTCTATATATATATATATATATATATATATATATATATATATATATATATATATATATATATATATATATATTTATTTATTTATATATATATATATATATATATATATATATATATATATATATCTTTCGTATTTGGATTATTTTAAACCGGTACACGCAGTACGAAGATAACCTGCATAGCTCCAATTGATTGTTTAAGGAATCACTTTTGTTGCAATATACCCCTTTAATTTAAAAAATTCCACTGATATAAAATGTATGAATAAATAAAGGACAAATTTTCGAAACTGATTATTTTATTTATTTATTTTTTTCTAATGCGTAGGCACTTGTCGTGAGATATTCGCCTTTTGTTATTCAACTCGAAGTCCTACTGGCTACTTCATCGTTGGAGCACCATCTAGGTGAGCCAGCATTGCCCCCTATGAGAGGACAGCACGGTAAACGGCCAAGCCTTATACGGGATTTGAACAATCCCACTGCGTGGAAACACACGACGATAACAACTATACCATGTGGATGGCTTGAAATTGATTATAGTGATTGACATTATTGCCGGTATCATATTTTTTGAAAATTTTGATAAAATGTTCGTTGGTGAAGTTTCTCCTTTTTTAGGACTTCGGGGGAGCCAAAAGGTGATTTAAAATTACTTCATAAAGAAGGGATTTGTGATATTTTGGAGACTTACTGGTCGAAATAAAATCTGAAAATTTGGGCTGGGAAGAAGAGACTCAATCATAGAAAAAAAAGGAGCGCTGACGCACGTTGACAAAATTCATATTGCATCGAAAAAAAAGACGACATTGAAATCCATACTTTTAATATAGGCAAGTCTTTCTAATTCCCTTAACGTCGCATATTAGCTATCAAATAATAGGCAGGCCAAAAAATTCCCTAATCTTACAAGTAATGGCTCTTCTCTAAAGATAGGTGGTGTAAAATCATAAAAACTGAGGAGGCTTGTCTATATCTCTCAAACGTACAGGGCACGGCAAAATGGACTCCCACATTTCAAAGGGTAATAAAAAATGAACGAAACAATTTACAGAAAAATGCTTGATAAGTACTAACAATCTAGTTTTTTTTTCTATTAAGTTTTGAAAATGACATCAGTCAGGTGGCGCCCGTTATTTGTGATGCACTGCCGAAGCCGTTCTCTAAAGTTTTCCATCACTCTGTTGGTCACTCCTGAGGGATTGGGGGCATCTTCCCCACGAATAGAGGACTTAAGGACGCATTCACTATTTTCAGGTGTTATAATGTTCCGAAGACGACCACTTGGTTTCCTTTGTTATACAGACCCACTTGCTGTCACGTTTGAAACCTATAGTGAGATTGTTTTTTGATCAGGAATGGCATAATTTGCATAGAGTCCAAAGCACGTCCTAAATGCCCCCTGTGTCTCAGTTACAGAATCGTTGTTTTTAAAAAACACCTCGATGACGAAACCGGGGTGTTCACCGGACCAACTCATGGTGTCTACTGACAACTAGAAAATACGCCCGAACTGTTGCCCCGTACCTGCACCGCCCCTATCCCCCAACACCCTTACCAGTGACCTTCAGAAATGTGGGAGTCCATTCTGCCGCACCTCTTACTTAAAAATCAAGTATTCAATTTATAACAATAGATATGATTAAAGCCCATCAACCTCTGTAGCTCATCTCAAGGGTGTTACGACTTGGATAGGTATTTTAGGGAAGAGGCTTAAAACAAACTCAAAGAACCAAACATAGAAATTTTTAAAATCAAAGTTTGGCCATCTCAGAATGATCCAAAATGTGATAGTTTTCCATATTTATTCGCTCCTTCTTTTAAATGTAATATACAATAAAAAATTCTCAAGGATCATAGTTATTATATCTTAACAGTTGGATTTCCAACAGATGATATTCACTATGTGATTCTTTTTCTTGTGAGGTTACTTGAAGGAGGAACTGTACAAGCAGAATATTTCTACTCTGACTGGCCTTAAAAATGTCATAAGGGAAGAATAAGTCTTAAAAATGTCATAAGGTGAAGGTAATCCTCCACAGAAATGGGTTAGCTTTAAAAGCATTACTAAGATAAGGTCGGCTGACTTATTTTGTTGAGAGAGTTTATATAGAGAAACAGCGTGTGTTAGCTTTGTTATTATATTGATAAACTAGCTGAAAACCCGCGCTTCGCTACGGAGTACATTGAAATTAAATACAACGGTCAATGTATGCAATTAATTCCAGAAAAAAATAAATATATATATATTTATAATAAATACGACGATCAATGTATACAATTGATGTAAAAAAAACATATTTATAAAAGAATCGTAAGGGATATTTTTATAGACAAAATAAAGTCCAATCGTCTGCTGCATTAGCAAGAAAAAAATATTTTTTTGTCTATTTTTTTTTTTTTGCACGTGACGATAAATTTATTTAAAATACCAGAAAAGGAAATCACGTGATCAGCATTTAATAAATTAAATTCTAAAAATTAATCTTTAAAAATTCACCAAAAATCAGGAAATGGAGGTAAAAATTCGAAAAAAATTTCATTTTGAAGGAATTTTTATGATCTTTCTCGTGATATAAATTTTATAACCCTCAATGTATTATTTTAAATGCAAAAGTAAAAAAAGTTTAAAAAACAGCTTAAAAATTTAATTTAAAAAAATCTAAGAAGAATTTTTGAAAAATCTTTCTTAGTGCACCCCTACACTATTAGAAGAATCGCCATGCAAAATTTCAGCCCTTTAGGTCCAGCGGTTTGGTCTGAGCGTTGTATGTCAGTCAGTCAGTCAGTCAGTGAATGAATGAGTCAGTTACAGAACTGTTTTATATATATAGATTATTAAAACTAAAAAGTGGGATTCTCAAAACTTTTTCTTACTTTTTACAAAATCTTTTGCGACTCATCCATAAATAAGTAAATTTCCTTTCCATCATCTAATCGCTTAAATATCTGAGTGGGTAACTTTATATCCATCAGTATCTACCACTCTTGATCTACTTTTGTTTTTAATGAACCTGTATTTCGCGTAGTTTTTCTTATAAGAGTCCAGGATTTCTCTCGAAACAGTCTTGCTGTTTAATGAAGCAAATGCTTTGACCGCTGATCCGTTCGACAGTTCCCATGAAATGGAACCCATGATCTGAATTAAGGAAGCAGAAGAGAGGAAGTAATAGGTAGTTAGTTAACGTATATCTTAAGACCTGTCAACAACACAACTATTGCAAACATTTTTCTTACTCCCTGTTTGGCTTCTTACCTGCATTAAATCTAATAAAATATATAGGTAAGTAGCTTTTAAATTTATTTTCCCTTGCAACGCGTAAAAACACTAAAATTAACAAGGATAAAAGTTATATCTTTTCAAAGAATTTATTTTTGCTGTCGTAAAATTTATCTCAAAACTTTTCGTAAAAGTTGTTGTTTAAACACAAAATTTAAGCTAAACATGATACATTTATTTAAAAGTGGTTTAGGTCCATTTTTGAAAAAATCAAGTTAATGATAACGACCACAATCCTAAATGATATTTTTATTTTCAAACAATTTGTAGTCCAGTATCGTCAAAATCTCCATGATTTTGACTACAGAAAATTAGCTAGTAAGCTGAATTACAGAAATTTTATTTTGAAAGTGGTTTATGCCCATTAAAATTTTTTTAGAATATATTAACTTTAACTTTATAGAAAATATTAACTTTTTGAATTTTGTTACATAAAAATGTACCAGATTTACTGCATGTACAGCCAAATAGCAAACACTCTAGTATAGAAAACATTATATAATTTTTTAAAATTTTGGAATTTCCTTGGTAATATAAAATGCGTATAAAATCGCATTACTTTATTTATTACAGTGCCGGGGAAGACCGAGGAATTTAAAGAACATCGGATTGAAACCACTGTATAAAAATGAGCGGCTTATTTGAACACTTAATTACAAGGACATGTTGGAGTTATTACAGTATATGCTTCCTACGCATCACGACTATTTTAAAACCTCATTTATTCAAAATGGGGAGAGGAAGGAATTACAAGTTGTCAAGAATAATTTGAAAGCAAACCCCTGATAAATGAATAAATATTCTTCTTTATAATTCAAAATATAATTTTTTCTGATAATAAATAATAACGATTTACAAATCTGCTACGTTTATTTTCAAGTTATATTCCTTTAATAATAATAATTTCAAATTATTATCGTGAGAATAGTGATTTTACTATTAGTAGTATCCCAAAATAATTAATAGGTATATTGAGTTTATATAAATATTATTGGGTAAATTTAAATAAAAAACTTAATTTATTATAATGTTATAGGAATAGAACAAAGTGGACTCAAGGTGCGTCAAGCACAACCAAGCTCCCGCAGAACCAAGACACACGCACTGGCTTTCGCTAATTTCGAATTTCATTAAATAAAATTTCATTATCATACCTTAAACTACCTCGGAATTGTTAAACTTTGCTCCCAATAGTGGATTCATGATTATTCATTGCCGCTAATTCGCATATTAATGATATGCATACTTCACAGACGAATTAGTGAATAGATTTAATTGTTTTTCGACATTTTGTTGAATGACTCCCCTAAGAGGGTAACAACGGAAGCCCACTATGCTTTTAAGAAAAACGTTCTTGATATTTGAGTACGTAAAAAATGGTCAGAAAAGATAAAGATATGAAATCTATGCAAGAATGAGCATAAATTTATCTTATATATTTTATTATATATATATCGATCATTCATATACTGTTTACAATTACCCCAACCAACTAACTAACTATTTCTCTCTCTCTCTCTCTCTCTCTCTCTCTCTCTCTCTCTCTCTATATATATATATATATATATATATATATATATATATATATATATATATATATATATATATATATATATATATATAATATACACAGTGCGTCAAATAAGTTTTAAGACTGGGTCTGTAAAAAGAAATGGAAACAAGAAATTAATACCTGTTTTGGTTTTTTAATCAAAATGGGACCCTGTGGCTTCAATGCACTTTTTACTGCGATTTATTAATGAATCAAACGCCTGTTGTAAATCACTTTTTGGAATGGCCTCCAAAGCACGCGCCTTGCTTCTTGTATGGTCGAAATATCCTCAAAATAGCACCCTTTTAACTTCATTTTAATTTTTGGGAATAAGGAGTAGTCACAGGGTGCTAAATCAGGTGAATACCCTGGATGGTTCAACACGCAGACAATATTTTTTGCCAAAAGTCGACGAACAATACTGGGTGCATTGTCGTGTAACAAACACCAACTGCTTTCAGTCGTTGTGTAGTCTGGACGAATGCGACGAATTCTGGCCATCAAACTCTTTAAAACAGTTAAGTAGTATTGACCTGTAATTGTTTGTCCAGTTGGAACAAATTCTTTGTCGATAATACCTTTAATATCGAAGAATGTAATGACAATGTTTTGATTTTGGATGGAACTTTTCTTGCTTTTTTGGCTTGCGGGGAATTTGGTGACTTCCATTCCGCCCTTTGTCGCTTTGTTTCAGGATCATATTGGAAACACCAGGTTTCATCACCTGTAACAATGGACTTCAAGAAGTTTGGATCGTTTTCAGTGGCTGAAATGATGTCTCTGCAATGTGCACTTCTCATTGCTTTTTTTTCAGGGGTTAAAGTGTGTGGAACAAATTTAGCACACACTTTTGTTTTGCCCAAATCCTCATGCAGGATGGTTCGAATTGTTTCTTTGTTGATGTTTAAAGAGTCTTCCATCATTCTCAGTCATGCACAGCGATCGTTTGTTACGAAATTTCGTACTTTCTCAATAACTTCAGGTGTCCTAGATGAAATTGGTCTTCCACTACGCTGATCATATTCTACCGTATCTCTTCCGTCCAAAAAAACGTTTGTGCCACACAAAAACATTTGATCTACTTAAATAACAGTCACCGTAAACTTGTTACATGAGTCGGTATGTTTCCGAAGCACTTTTACCAAGTTTTGAGTTAAATTTAATTACAGCTCTTTGCTCCATCTTAAAAAATCAACATGAAAAAAATTCACTTCTGCAATGAATGCTCGCCTTCTCTCAACTACTTAACGAAATGTTCTCAACTTGTTGACAGTGTACCAGCAGACGATGGACGTTATGACACATGCACATTTACACTCACAGCGCCATTACAACCTGAGCTCTGAGACGAGTCTTAAAACTTATTTGACGCACTGTATATATATATATATATATATATATATATATATATATATATATATATATATATATATATATATGACGTGGCTCAGAGCACCACATACATTCTTTACGATAAAATCCAGTCTGCAGCGTTGTGGTTAGGCACTTCAATACTTAAGGTACTATGCCTACATTCGGAGTCAATTTTTAAAAAAAATAATTTTTTAAAGGATTTTTCGGTCTTTTATTTAAACTAACACTTAAAAATATAACAAAGGAACAAAAAATTACCTGTAAATAGCATACTTTTTTATAAATTTGTCAATTTGAAGTAATTTTTAATGAAATTTAGCTAAAACCCCTATCACTCTGCACAAAATCCTAATGTTACTATTTTAATTTCCTTCTTACACATAATACTTATGACAGTTATCTTCAAAATGGTCTACAATCTAAGAGAAATTTTAAAGCGCAAAAATAATACATGCAATTTTATGTTCCAATATAAAAGTTTTCTCCGATTCGTCATTCCTTATAAAAACAGCCCCAAATAAAAGAAACTATTTATTATAAACCAATTATAGTGGTTCATTTCATTAACAATAACATCTAAAACATTTCCTGAAAATTTTATCAAATTATATACATTATTATGTGAGATATCATGATAACCGCAGAGATTTGTGCTAAAAAACATAATTCTGAGAAAAACACATTTAAAGTTGTTTGTCACTTCAATTTTGTAGCAGAAGAAGTTTTTAAAATAGCTATAACTCTGCATCTAATTGATGTAGAATGAAAATCAAAACAGTTTTGAAAAGAGAAAAGATTGAATTAGACGATTCTTGCAAAAAATGAAATTTACCAAAATAGTCAAAAAATGACATTTTCAACGTAGGCAGTTACCTTAAGAAACACACCATAATCATTTCCCATAAGTTTATTACTTCAGTTCACGGCGAAACTACTCTCCACTTTAACATAGAGCTCGGCGCTCGCCATCTCAAAACACGAAATCCTTCACTGCGTGTCAATTATAATCGATTGCATTCCCCGGTCTGCTTATTCTTTTCCTGCTACATCGAAATAACGTGCGCTAGCCGCATCTAGATCATTCGAGATCCTCTCAAGATGACCTCACCAATTTTCAACGTAGTCCTTTCCCGCCAATTTCTTCAAGGCTGCTCAATTCTATTAATAGCTCCCACGGTGTTCGTTTCCCGCACACACGCGCATGTTTCATTAAATGGGAATAATACTGACGTTTGACGCCATAAAAATCAGATCTGCTCTGAAAGCCCCCTTTTTGCCCCTTAAATTCTAACCTCACTAAAAAATCCTCACAACTTACCCCCGTCCCTTCGAAGGCGTGCACACACAGAATGGTCAGTTCTATATAGCAAGTCTCCAGAAGAAAATCAATTAAGCTTACATAAGACATAATAAAAGGATAAACCTAAAGACCTTAATTAATTTTTCCTTCGCGCATTAAACATTGGAGCAGTGTATAGAGAATCTATGCTCACTTCTACCCAGACTTGGGTGTATATAATTTGAAGTGGCTCTCTATTTGAATTTGAACCACACACAGTTTATACATGAAACAATGTTTATTGAATTCGTTGCACATATAATTGACTTTTACAGCAATAAGCATGCGTACTACTTGTACGGAATGTATAAACACAGCTTTCAAGAACAATATATTTTTATACTCACGAACAGTAAGTCAAACCAGCAGTACTGCCACGTAAACTTCTGGCCCGCTAAGCACTAGCGCAGGATAACACCTTTTCAACCTTAACAACCTCCCCTTTTTCATTAATGACGCTGCGTGGTATTTATACTAAGCGCGTATGCCGAAATTAGCATATCTAAAGCAGCTTCTTTAATTCACTCAAAAGTTCGATTCTTGTGAATCGAATCTTGTGTATACCTTACAAGTGGTTTCAAAAATATTGTTTAAATTTATCTTCAGAGGTTACATCAGAATAATCTTGAATTCTTGCAATAAAATATACATTATCAATTGTTAGCAAAAACAATAAGAAATACATCAAAATACTACCTATAAAAATATCACTTCAAAAATATTAAAATATCAATTGTATCAACAAGGTTATCAAAAATGTTATAAAATCAATTAACTGAAGTACTGAAAGAAAACACAATAATGTATCCTTTACAAATCACTAAGGAAAATATCAAAAAACAATTGAAAACATTAATTATTGTCAATCATCAAATATAATTATAAAATCACAGAAGAAATACAAAATTAAGATAAATAGATGCAATAGAAAAACGCTCTGAGATCTCAGTTGTAGAAAAGCAAAAACACACATTGAATGAAGATAAAAACATTAATTATAAAAAGATATTCACTATTAAGATGGTAGGACTGTTAAAAAAAAAGTTCAGCAAATATAGAAAAGTCCACGCTTTTTCATTTGTGTCTCATCAAATTCTTGAGTGGTAAGCTAATTGGTAAGTTTTGCAGTCTATAATCATAATTCAATCCACTCACGGTACAGAAACAAAAATGAGAATATTAAATCACTAAAAAGAACACTAAAATATAACCGTTCTGACTCTTGGTGTTGTCTTCAATTATTAGCATCACTTAAAATCTCACAAAAAAAACAAAAAACAAATAATAAACTGAAAATGTTAAAAATCACTCAATGGAACTAACAATACATAATAAACCAGATTATTAAAATACAAGAAGTAAATTAGTTCTTAAAAGTATGGAATCAAATTATCAACACATCTTTATATTATCAACTTTCAAATTTCCCTATTATAAAATTCAAAACAACTTCCTTTCTCATTATTTATTATTATGTATTTTTCATAATCACGTAATAATCAACTTAAAAACTCTGAACCATATACGAATTGAAAACATGTTAAAAATTACTCATGTTTTGTTCAAAACTTAGATCATTCTTTAATTGATAAAATGTGTTAATTTACTCATATTTGTTCAACTTTACTAACACAATTCTACCATTTCCAAAATTAAGACATATCATAATCTCTCACACTTTACATCAATGAAAAATATCCTAAAAATTCCATACCATATTTTTTTAAAAATCCCACAATATCAATAAAATTGTATTCAATACACTAAAAACACACTCAAAATAATATTTTATCAAAAATGTAAATCAAACTGAAATACTACATAAAATCAAAATATAAAAACATAAAAATCAAGTAAAAGGAACAAAAAGGCTGTCACCAGCTCTGGAGATCAGAATTTGTAGCAAATTACTCAAAAAATATTCTCAATGTCACATAAATTTTGACGAAATCGTTCAAAACTCTTAATTTTTTAACAATTAATGAAATAAAAATTTTCAAATTTTTTTGCCACTACTCATAATTTAATACATTATACTTTGCTCCCCTCCCCCTGAACAACAAAAAGCTGGATTAACATATTTTAATTTCGTAGCATAACAATATTAAAGCTTTTTCCAATGTCAAAGCACTAATTAATTAATCTGGAAAACATGATATAAGTCTATCAAACTCTCAAAATTCTAAGCAAAATCCAAGCAAAATCCCTCACATGAACAGCAAATTTTAATTCAGCAGTCTAAAACTCCACTGAAATTTAAAATGTCCAAAAAACCCATTGGGAAGTGACGTCAAAAAAATTTAAGTGCGCAAATTCTCCTAGTTGTACTAAACTTTTACCTGCTCTTCAGCGAAACTGGGGTGGGAAAAATTCAATGTTATTTTATGGATTTGTTTTATAACAATATTCAATAACTTCAAAAAATTCAAATTCTTCAATATTTTAAAATACTAATTATATAAAAAAGAACATTTCTTCAAAACCCATACCTTATTTTAATTTCACTCTGACACCACCTTCTCAATTAACATTTTATTTTTACATCAAAACATGTCATTACAAAATTCTGAAATCTTAAGACTCATTCGTAGTACAAAATTTTGAACATAAATTTTTGCTTACCTTTAGAGACTTTGATTTACATTTTTATTATTTTTCTATCATCATTCAAATTAATCAAAAAATAAAATCTTCAGCATTTTTCAATTTTCAAAATATTCACCTAGTTCTTATTTAATTTTGTTTAATCGTTAAAATTTTCTTCCGAAGACCTTGACGCGATTCCTCTAATTTCGATGATGTCCGAGAGTCCTTCGAATATTCTGGTTTTAGTGTTAAGTTCACAATACTTTTTGTTCCTTCTTTTCCAGTTCAAAATCATTGTCACTCTTTTTGTTTCACTATCTACACCACTCCGTTCACCTTGCTGACTCTAATTGTATTATGAGTATAGAGTTTCTGCTTCGCCCTCGGCAGCCATATTTCTCTCCTCGCCCCTAGCTTGCTGCGCTACAATGCTGTCATCAAGATCCACCATCTTTTCATTTTCACCACTCGTAGAAATATTCATTACACGGCAACATAAAATTAAAATTTTGAATATCGTTTCAAAAATTATACGCGCACATTTTGAAGAGTTTCTACACAGTTTTTTTCATGTCGCGAACTTAATCCACTGCTTGGTTTCCCTGGCAAAGTTCTTTTTATATTCCAGAAAATTTCTCAATGTCGAATGTTGTTTTTTATTCGCGCACATCATTTACTGTCACTAAAATGTTGGTCGATTTATAGTTCGGAAACTTTTGAGTTTAGAATCCCTCGTCGTAATGGCACATCTTGAATGGCACATCTTTAAATTCGCAAACAGTTTTAATCCAAAGGGGTTTGAAGCTAAAGTTCTTTATCATACCGTCTCATGACGTGGCTTGAAGCACCACATCCATACTTTACGATAAAATCCAGTCTGCAGCGTTGTGGTAAGGCACTTCAATGCTTAAGAAACACACCATAATCATTTTCCATAAGTTTATTACTTCAGTTCACGGTGAAACGACTCTCCACTTTAACATTACCTGGCGCTCGCAATCTTAAAACACAGAACCCTTCACTGCGTGTTCATCATAATCGATTGCATTCCCCGGTCTGCTTATTCTTTTCCCGCTACATAGAAATAGCACGCACTAACCGCATCTAGATTATTCGAGAACCCCTCAAGCTGAGCTCACCAATTTTCAACGTAGTCTTTTCCCGCCAATTTCTTCAAGGCTGCTCAGTTCTATTAATAGCTCCGACGGCGTTCGCTGTCCGCACACACGCGCATGTCTTATTAAGTGGGAATAATATTGACGTTTGACGCCTTACAAATCAGATCTGCTCTGAAAGCCCCCTTTTTGCCCCTTAAATTCTAACCTCAGTAAAAAATCCTCATTCATATATATATATATATATATATATATATATATATATATATATATATATATAGGAATCTCGATTGATCGTTCCCCGAATCATCGTTTTCCCGTATGTGTCGTTTATTTCACCCAGTCCCGACGATCATATTGCTTTGTTATGTTCCCGCATTTATCGTTCAGTTCAGTCCCTTGAAAAACGATAGATCGAGATTCCACTGTATATATATTTAAAGTACCTTTTGGGTAAATGGTCATTTGTTATCGTACATCATCGTATAATTTTTTTTTTATTATTCATTCACTTATTTATCTTTTTGTATTCTCATGCTTCAAAACTGATGTACTTCATGGTAATTCAGGAAAAACAATTATTTTTCTTGCATTGCTATTAACAAAAGAATAAAATGGTAAAAGTAATGAAGAAATACGAAAATTCTCTTTTCTCGGGTTGAAAACATTTCCAAAATTATTTTTTAATAATATTCGTGATGCATTCATTCTTCTAAATGTGACCATTTTTTCGAATATGAAACCATAAAAGAGAACTGTTTAAGTCAAATGGATCATGCAGTATGGAATAATTTAGTTTTTAAATATCATGATTTCACCCACCATGATGTATTTTATATCATGACATGAAGTCTCAGCAGTGTTCTGCAGAAGAAAGATTTTTTTTTTAACATACCTTAATAGCTCTTTCCTTACGTTTAAATTTAAGAGGCCCATTACGACGGATTGGTATGTGCGTTTCATAAAATCGACTTCCGTTTTTTAAAAAATGAAGGTAAAATTTCACGAATTTTTCATTACAAAAGCAAAAAGGAAATAATCTGGTTTTCTCCAATGCGTGCGATTATGGTAATGCTGTGAAAGCGCTTGCAGAGAAATTATTGGGTTAATTTACCAATAAATATGTCATAATAACGCGAAGAAACATTTTCGGTTAGCTTCATTAGTTGTTTTTTTAAATACTTATTAATTTTTTTATTTTACTCATCTTAATTTCATAAATAAACTGTTCTTCAGATCTGGCTCAGAATCACGTTATGGAAACAGAACTCATGATTCAGTGAAAGGAAAACGAAAAACAGAAAAAGAAAAAAACAAACAAGTTGAGCAAGTTTTAGAGATGAGGTGCTTCGCGGGTTTCTTAAATAACTTTGCAACAAACAGCACGACATTTATGTTTTGATGTTCTACCGGTGATTTATTGTCTTCCTTTTATCGTTGAATACAGAGAAGATTTTTAGAACAGTGACTTCAATACAAAATAGAGTACTACATGTATGCCATAACCATTAGCCTGCATTTAAGTTTCTATTGGCAAGTCAGTGAACGCATAGCGCATAAATATTTATATTGTGAGACAAAAGCATTTTATGAAGCAAAATTTTTAAGGTGCTCGTAAAAAATGTATTATCTTCCTAATTATTTGAAAATACATACTTTATCAACTTCACTGAGTACAACTGTTGTTTTTTACCTTTTCTTTTAACTAAAAGAAAATCTGAGCTTTGAAGGATAATATCAGAAATTTTTGGGGGAATCCCGTTTTGCTAGATTTAATCTTCAAAGGGAGGTACGTAAGTTAGTTCGTATAATTTCGCTTGTGATGCAGAATAATCGCGATTGTCATTTAGTAAACTGACGAGTTAAACAACGTGTGTCGATTGAATTTGAGTATTTTAAGCATAGAGAGGATGCCCAGGAACCATTGAGACAAAACTTGAATACGTTTTTGGTACAAAAAGTATTTGCTGAATAATTTGCTTTACTTTTTTGGCCTTGTTTATTTAATGGACTTCGTTTCTGTCTTTAAATTTCTTAAGCCTTGGCAGTAATAATTTGACAGCTACACATTCCACTTAAAAGGAGTTTTTACCTTATCGGTTCGTAAGAAACTGTGGTAAAAGTGTACTTCTGTTAATCCTTTTACTTTTCCTATAATTTCAATTGTTAGAATCTCGAGTTAGATTCCCATGTAGAACTATCTAAAAATGTCCAAGTATATGCGAAGTGAATACAGGGCTTAGATGTAGGTCTGGTAGTCATACCAAGATGTTATGTTTCTTTGTGTTCAAGGTGTTTTGACAGAGGAAGAAATATTCTTTGTAGAGAGCATTGAAAAACGTTTTAGGTAAGAATGTTTTACATTGTCGAAATTAAAATATTGTAAACTAGTTCTGTCCCTTTTCAGCAATTACAACCCTTTTTCTCAAATAAACAGATTGTGGTTATTTTTTCTCTCACATCAAATGATTACACATGTAGAGGCTTACATATGTAATCTACAAATCTACTGTCTATCAGCTCTCTCTTGCAAAAGCGTGTCTTTTTGTTTTCTACAACTTTTAATTCCATAAAACATGTAAAATTGTTTCAGTTAAATCACGTGTAAATAAGTTGTGACAGTGAAATTTAACTTGCCTTCACGCACGAATGCTTTCCTAACTTCTATCGTTACCGCAAAGCTGTAAATCTTCCCATCTTCATCTACATATCTGACAGAGGATTCTGTAGAATTATGATGATATATGCCTCTTCATGTTTCTAGGATGCATAACTGCTAGAAACTGTAACTGTAAATCTGTACCAAACACCATAAATCAGACCGAAATGTCGGATGGAATTCTACCTAGGATCTTAGAGAGTGCATTTTTCTTCTTCTTTATATTGATAGTTAACAATAGGAAGTTTTTATACCTTAAACTAGTTTCTCGTGACAAACTTCTTCAAAATGTTATAGTGTCGCAGTTTTGTTGAAATGAAAAGCTGCACAGGGAGAAAAAAAAATATGAAGAGGTTTGGTTACATTTTGAAGGAAATCTGTTTTAAGGGACCAGATGACTAGTAACTTAACGTTGATTGACTGGCTCGTTATAGGAAGTATGCGATTTGATGCCGAGTGCGTTTCCGCTACATAAGGGGATATATCTATAAGAAATCTACTGTTTGTGTAAGTTTATGATTTTCTCAAACTGTGAGAGTTTTTTTACCTCTTCTGAATTACACAGTTTTATTTCTTGCTGAAATTTGAAATAAGGGGGAAAAGGAAACTCTAGAGGAAGATTTCTATTTAGAGAGTAGGATTTTGTCATTTAATATTCTCGGGACTGCCCTTTTGAAGTGATATTCTGCTCGAGCGCACCGTCGTAAGAGGAGTAAGCCTAGCAGAATGTGGTCAAAATGAAAAGACAGTCAAAATAAACTTATAGAAAGATACAATTTTGAAATGAAATTGAATAATATTTGCATCGCAATCTATAAAAATGCCCCTTCACCTGCAAAATTAATTATTTTAGCTTTTAACTTATATGAGGATCTTATACATTTCTGAAACATTTATCCCATAGCCAAGTCAGAGGTGCTCTATGGCAGTTTTGCTTTACGACATAATCTATATATATAAAACAGTTCCGTAACTGACTCATTCATTCACTGACTGACTGACATACAACGCACAGACCAAACTGCTGGACCTCAAGGGCTGAAATTTTGCATGGCGATTCTTCTAATAGTGTAGGGGTGCACTAAGAAAGATTTTTCAAAAATTCTTCTTAGATTTTTTTAAATTAAACTTTTAAGCTGTTTTTTAAACTTTTTTTACGTTTGCATTAAAAATAATACATTGAGGGTTATAAAATTTATATCACGAGAAAGATAATAAAAATTCCTTCAAAATGAATTTTTTTTCGAATTTTTACCTCCATTTCCTGATTTTTGGTGAATTTTTAAAGATTAATTTTTAGAATTTAATTTATTAAATGCCGATCACGTGACTTCTTTTTCTGGTGAACGAAATTGAATGATAATTACCGTTTTTTTGGTACATGAAAAAAAATTTATCGTCACGTGCATAACAACTAAATAGACAAAAAGATATTTTCTTTCTTGCTAATGCGGCAGACGATTGGACATTATTTTGTCTATAAAAATATCCCTTACGATTTTTTTATAAATATATATTTTTTTCCTACGTCAATTGTATATATTGATCGTCGTATTTATTATAAATATATATGTATATATTTTTTTGGCATTAATTGCATACATTGACCGTTGTATTTAATTTGAATGTACTCCGTAGCGAAGTGCGGGTTTTCAGCTAGTAATAACATATAATGCAGAACATTTTTGAAGATGTCTTCAAATGGTTGACAAAGCCGTATTACATTTATTACATATCTCGTAAGTGTACGAGAGTATAAAGCTTCTGCATTTATACTCTCGTATACTTATTTAGGAATGTTCTGCACAACCATATTGATTGGACTGGGTTTATGTACTTCAGTGTGATTTGCATAACGAAGACCTTCTTTCAGAGGAGGAACTTTCGTGGAAGAAGCTCGTTATATTTATATGACTTTGCAAGCAGAATGAAGCCCTTGGTACTCTGTAAAACCAGTGATTCATATCATCAAGTGAATATAGAATTGTAACCTGAAAATAACTATAGTTGCTATACAAACTTGTATTATTTATCGTAAAATTAATGTTGTGTGAGGTTATTATATATATGTTTTTTTTTATTAATTCATTTATAATGTATATGTGCTTGCGACTATTATGGTAAATTACAGAATACCTGCCTTGCAAAGTTGCAAGTATGTTTCTAGTTTTATGTAGGCATTTGCAAAATTATCAGAAAATTATAACTGTAGGAAAAAGCGTACGAATCTATATATATAAAACACACTGACTCAAAATGTGAATAGAGACAATATGAAGAAAATAAAAACAGAATAAAGACGATATCCTTTATATTCATAAAAGTATGAAAAGAATGTCTAGGTGGTATTATAAATCAGAATCTTTAATTCTAGGAAAGAAATCGCCTCGTGACGGGGAACAAGAGGAAAAGTTGAGAAGTTCTATCGCTTTAAGTAAAGTTGACAGAAGAATACAAACACGGACATTAACTTTTTTTTACGTCGGTTAAAATACTTTAAAATCGTAGTAAAGCGTTTTTCCAACTCGGGAGAAAGTAGAACATAAATTACTAGAATGCGAAGGGATCCACTAAAGGAAGTGGTTCAGAAACTCTGATCTACGTTCTCTGACGGTCCGCGTGGCATTAGGTCATTTCCCAACCATAATCTTTTTAAATATGGGTAACGGAACCATTGAGTTCCGGAAAAAGATCTCCAAATAAGAAATTGAACAGTTACAGCACAAGGTAAATTTAGAAAGCTGTTGTGTGATGGCTTATTATTACTTGTTTCCTAACAAAAGCCTTCTCGATTTTTGATTATCAGAAATATTTATCGTAAGAATTCCTCCTCTGATTTAAGTCCTAGTTTCAGTTCTGTTATATCCTAGTTATATCAGAATTGGTTATGAATTGATTTCATAACCAATTCTGTCTGTTCCCTAAAAATAAATTTTGTGTAATGTTTTAATCCTATTTGTTTTACCCGAATCCTGTTATGTTATCTCTAGATTATCGGGTGGTGACTCCGATTAAGAGATTAAATTAAAACGAGCTTTTCTTCCACAGTAAGTATCTTTTGCATGTGGTCCATAGCATGCAACTATTTGTGCTTAGATTATGTGTATTTTTTTACGGCAGATTATACCTGGTTAATAACTTTTGTTTTAAGCCCATAACTTAAAAAAAAACACAACAACTCCACTGTTCACTAGCTTTAATATTTCATAAACACAGCTAAATGATTTATTACTAGGTTTCATTCGCAATCGCACAGTATAGCGAGTTTCTGTGCAGAATATGAGCTCGTTAAATATGCAGGTCTTGAAGTCTTGCTATGAGACCTTCTGTCACAAACCCCTGCAGCAGCTAGTAGAATGTTCAGCTATAGCTGAAAGCCACGAGTTCATTTTCCGTTCAAGGTAAGCTGTAGAAGTGCGAGAGACCTTGAAATCGGCCATATAACTAATCGTCTAAATCAGATGAGGCTCAAAGGTATAAAATGATGCGAAATTTGTTTTAGATACTACAATGCTTTTACGGTCCTCATAAATAGCGTGGAGAAGTTGTTCGGTGCCGTCGACTTAGCTGAGTTTGAAAAGTTTCGGAACTCGACAGTAAATATTAGAACTGCATGAAAGAAGCTTAAATTTTCATTAAACAAGTATTTTAATCTCTAATGGAAGTGATGTGTTTTTCAGTTTATCAGAACCAGTATCAACATATGCTGTAATAACAAATGGCGCCAAGTGCCCGGTAGATAAGATGTGAATTTTTATTTATAGTGGTTGTCAAATCAAGTGTGGGAGTTTAACATGTGGCTGAACTTGAAGCATTTGACAATTCTGGGGAGGGGAGTTGAGATCAGTTTTTCATTTCTCAAGCGAATTCCCCGGTAGGAATTTTATATATTTCCTTTCACATGTAGCATGAATATGGGTCAGAAATCCCTAAAAGTTTCCCATCTCAGGTGTAAACTCCCATTGATACACCGAAGAGTTCTTTTACGTATAGTGTAGTGTTGCCAAATGTAACGAGCTTAACATTCATTGGTGGTTTAAAAGGTTATGAGTTCAACGTTATTTCGTTAAAAAACATTGAAATGAAAGAGAAAGGGAAGATATTGTCCTTCCGAGAACGAAGCAGGAACTCAAATACTTTTCAACTCTTAAAAGTTGATAATATCATTCACATTAATATTATCCCCAATCATGCGTGTAGCAAATCTTTTCCTTCGAAGATATTTTCAAAGGTCAGATGCCAGGAACTAGAGTGTTTGAGGAAAATAGATACCTCATTTTCTATTCTTTGTTTGGGGAATATGAATAAATGCATAGAACAGCGATAAATTTATGTCGTAAACATATCCATAAAGATGACAGGAAGGGAAACTGCTTGGGAGTTCGAAATTCATACAACAACAATCAAGGAATAGCTTATTGTCAGAAAATTAAAGTTTAAGTTTGTAAAAAAAAAAAAGCCAGCTATCTGCGATTTCCTTTCCTTTTTAAACAATCTATATATATAAAACAGTTCCGTAACTGACTCATTCATTCATTCATTCATTCATTCATTCACTGACTGACTGACATACAACGCACAGACCAAACCGCTGGACCTAAAGGGCGGAAATTTTGCATGGCGATTCTTCTAATAGTGTAGGGGTGCACTAAGAAAGATTTTTCAAAAATTCTTCTTAGATTTTTTTAAATTAAATTTTTACGCTGTTTTTTTTACTTTTTTTAAGTTTGCATTTAAAATAATAATTTGAGGGTTATAAAATTTATATCACGAGAAAGATCATAAAAATTCCTTTAAAATGAAATCTTTTTCGAATCTTTACCTCCATTTCCTGATTTTTGGTGAATTTTTAAAGATTAATTTTTAGAATTTAATTTATTAAATGCTGATCACGTGACTTCTTTTTCTGGTACTTTAAATAAATTTATCGTCACGTGCATAAAAACTAAATAGACAAAAAATAATTTTTTTTCTTGCTAATGCGGCAGACGATTGGACATTATCCAAAAAAATATTAAAATACAGTAAAAGAAATGTTCTAGAAACTGTACTATATTAACTGTACTATATTCTTTAGTATTCTTTATATTAGATTTAATTTGAATATCTTCTTCTACATTATTTTGTATATAAAAATATCCCTTACGATTTTTTTATAAATAAATATATATATATTTTACATCAAGTATATACATTGATCGTCGTATTTATTATATATATATTGGCATCATGAAGCTACAGATGGCATTAATTGCATACATTGACCTATGTTTTTACTTTGAATGTACTCCGTAGCGAAGCGCGGGTTTTCAGCTAGTATACTTATATTACAACTGTCATAACTATCTGAGATCATGAGTACGAGAGGCGCTTGACCGGCAACTTACTCTGTCAGCAAAGATCTGAATAGCTGTTCAAATCTCAATTTTTCCTTCTTTTCTTACCCCCGCATTTCTATATTGTTGCTATACTTACTCTAACATCTTTTTCTTTCACCCGTGCTGTCTGTTTTATTTATTTTTTTAATCTTTTTCATTCTGTTTGTGGTTAGCATTAATGGACAAATGACATCGACGGTACAAAAAACTTGAAGTGAACTACTTTGAAATGAAAAGAAAACCCCCTAGTTCCTTTAACAGAGATCATGAATGTTGAATGAGAGATGCCAAGCAAGTTCTCTTGCTTTTCAATAGTAGTTTTAGATCAAGTTTTCTCTTGGAATTAATCTTATTTTTTTTTTTTTTTTTTTACAAATGTTTTTTCTTGCTGTACATTTATATTTGCATTATTATTAGTCTAGGCTCCCTAGTGCCTGGATGATTCTCCAATATCTTATCATTTTGATTCGATATAATATCGAGGTTGGCATCTTTTTAACTGAACTCTCCCGGCGATGTGAAGAAGTGTTATTTTCATTGACTTTCTTGATTTATTTTCCTTTCTTCTTGAGGAAAATGACATAGCACTTTGGTCTGTACATATTTAATTTATTTATTTTATTTTTGATGATGATGAATTTTTTACGGGCTTTGTTTTCTAGTTCTTCATTATTTCCAACAGTTGGATTCTACTGTGGCGACTGAATGGTATGACCAGGAGTTGAAACCTGGTTTCCTGAATTTTAGGCCGCCTTTCTACTGACCGAACCGCCCCTGGCGAAAAGAGAGAGTGATATTTTCAATGACTTTCTCCAAGCTATCCCAGGTGGTTCCTTATTGAGATGCTGCGAAATTACCTAGCAAATGCAACTACAATAAAATATTCACACAATAAAAATAGTCATACAGCATTTGTATGAATATATTTAAAATATTTCACTGCATTCATTGATCTAAATTCCAAGAGTAAAATTTAACAACAAAAAAAATGTTGAAAAGCTGATCATTGTTGTGTGAGGATATGTTCCTAACGGGATGGAAGCTGTAAGGTATACACAAGATTCGATTCACAAGAATCGAACTTTTGAGTGAATTAAAGAAGCTGCTTTAGATATGCTAATTTCGGCATACGCGCTTAGTATAAATACCACGCAGCGTCATTAATAAAAAAGGAGGAGGTTGTTAAGGTTGAAAAGGTGTTATCCTGCGCTAGTGCTTAGCGGGCCAGAAGTTTACGTGGCAGTACTGCTGGTTTGACTTACTGTTCGTGAGTATAAAAATATATTGTTCTTGAAAGCTGTGTTTATACATTCCGTACAAGTAGTACGCATGCTTATTGCTGTAAAAGCCAATTATATGTGCAACGAATTCAATAAACATTGTTTCATGTATAAACTGTGTTTGTTTCAAATTCAAATAGAGTGCCACTTCAAATTATATACACCCAAGAGTGGGTAGAAGTGAGCATAGAAACTCTATAAAG
>OU015494.1:176366822-176369322 GCA_907164885.2 Dolomedes plantarius
CAGAATCTTCCTAGATTAAAGAAATATTGACAAAATTTTCACAGAAGAAAAGTAGGGAAATTTAGGATATTTTCATTAAAGTCGAGGTTACTTCTCAGGACACAGTCGCCAATGAGAAAGAGTGTTGCCCTTCAAGAATAGCCAACTCTGAAAGCAAGATATGACGGGAATGATTTACGAAATGTTAAACCCTTGGCCTTCACGGTTTTATACCGTAAATTTCATAATTAAAGATCACATTAGAAAATTTTTAATTTAATAATTAAATTTAATACTTGTGAGATTTAATTTAATACTTGTGATTAAATTTAATACTTGTGAGAGGAAGAGTAGCAAAAAGGACATTTTAGGCTAAATATGCTTTCTCAAAAAGCGGCAATCAGATTCAAGATCTGTTAGATGTTTTACTAGTTACTCAGGTTAGAATCCCCGAAAGTTTTTTTTTCCACATACTTTCGAAGTATACACTACAGAGAGAAAAGATTAACTCTTTTCTCTCTGTCTTTATCTTCACCTATCTCTCCATCTCTCCATCTATCTGTCTATCTCTGTCTTTTCACACACACACACACACACACACACACACACACACATATACATATATTTAAAAACATTAGTAAAGGGAATTGTGATTTTGAAATGATACAAAAGATATAAAACAAAAATACACCATACTACAATATTTACACTCTCGAGTTTTTTTGTACGACAGGTTGTTTGGCTGCTTCTTTGCTCTAATAAACACGTAGAAACAATTAAAAAAACAAAACTGAACATTTGGGGGACTCCACAAACCTAGAATTTGTTATCGTTGGGTATTTGAGTACGAAGGGGTTAATGCCCTTCCAGAAACTGGAATTACCTAAACCAAATACTCGGGGCCATTTAGCTACAACTAGTTTTTCTGGCAAACACTTCCTTTTCATTTGAAACCCGGTAAAAGAAGAGTAAATTTAGAATACCAATGAAAATTTGGTTAAAAACTGTTTTACTCTTTCTTCGTTCTATATTTATATGAAATATTTTTCAAACAACTGAATGCAAAACGCTCATCTCTATAAAATTAACAAGAAATATTCCCTAGAATGTGTTTGAATAGCCAGGAATGCTTTTAAATTATACCCATAAAACCTGTTCAAGGAAAAATTATTCGATTTGGAATCTGTTCTTGATAGAAATGTATTTAAATCGTGCTAAAATTAATGTTTCTGTGTTGAAGCCACTTGAAAATTAGATATAATCTAAACTTAAAAAGAGACATTTTAAGGAAAATTAAGTGCATATTATGCGATACGATCTGTAAGAGTTTGATCAGTATTCAAATCTTATAAATAGGTTGCTGATAGCAAAAATAAATGTTTATAGAAATATTTAAATAGATCAAAAAACCACTAAATAATATCGATTAGAATGCTGATTTATAAGTGAATATATCAGGTTAAATAAAGGCAATAATCCTTGTACAGGATTAAAATAATCCGTTGTTTATACAAACTCATTTCTTATTTGCATGGCAATGACAGTGATAAAGTATAGGATTTAGTTACTGAGAAGGAAAAGGAACAATTTTCTGCACTTCCTCTAAAAACTCATGCATTCAATATTTGATACAAGAATGTGATTATGTGCATATTTAAGCGGAATTTTGTTTTCGTGTCGCTTGAATGCCAGAATTAAGACTTCCTTCAGGTTTCACAGTACTAGAATTTCAAAATATTATTTTTGGAAAACTCTCACTCTCTCTATATAACCGAAAGGCTTATGCTAAAACTGAAATCTTGAAAGAAAACCAAATGAAGAAGGACAGTATTAATTGAAATTTTACGATAAAAATGCTATCAAAATTAAATAAAGCTTATCCGACAGATAATTATACTACTTTTATCACGAAACTTAAATTCATATTACTTTTGTTCATTTTGTTTCCTTTCATGTTTTGGATTTCTGCTTCAGATTTTTAAAATTTACCTTCCTTTTTATGAAAGAGCTATATTTGTGCCCTGTTATGGGCATACTTGTATTAAATTATACTTTTGAAAGCTTTATATTTATTAATTTGGAGGTATGAACCTATGTTTCTGTCTCCAGTTGTGCTCATTTCTCTATGAATGCACACACACACACACACACACACACACACACACACATATATATATATATATATATATATCCATACACATCGAATATGTGTGTGCGTGGGGGAAAATTAAACTGTACAATTTCTAAATTCAACATTGTTTACTACTGCCCAATTTAAAATAATCGTTCTATATTACTTTACTGTGAATAATAAATATATTTAATTTAATGCACACACCTTTGATTAATTAATTAAAGGTATAACAACCCTGTCTCTGTTCCGCATTCTTTTCCGTATTTTATTTTTCACCCTAAAAAAAAAACTTTGTTGCTCTAGGCATTGAATCTGGAATATTCCGCTTTCCGGACGGAAGCGTTAACCCCATACACTACTTAACCAAGCACTCTCAAAATTGCTTCA
>OU015494.1:176374322-176561822 GCA_907164885.2 Dolomedes plantarius
ATATCGACATATTTTAAACCAATCATAGGCCTTAACAGTTTCATTGCTAATCGTTTGGAGGTTTATAATTGGTTAAATATATTTCAATACAAGTAACACTGACGCTGACGAACTCTATGTGAATAGGCCCTTAATCAGAATCTGAGCAGAGTTTTAAAATCAAAAGTCTTATAATGTAGACTCTGTTCCATTGGGATTAAATAGGCTCTTCGAATTATTACTTAAATTATACATTTATTGGAAATTCTTTGATATTTGAAAGATGGAATTAAGGAATTGAGAAGAAAAATGCATTAGATATACAAACATAAAGTTCCTTAATGAAATCATTATAAATTTTAAAAAAAATACTATTGACAGAATTTTAACATGGAACCAGCTTTATTCTATAATCAATCATGTTTAAAAATTTTTTCCAAATTTGACTGGGCTTCTCAGAATATTTTTTTCTGTTTCCGTGGACTGAGATTTTTGTGTCCGAAAAAAAAATAAAACGTCAGTCGCAGGGCAATGTTTCTGGAACGACTGAAAGGATTGACATAAATACGCATCCATTTTGATATAACATGGATATTTGCCTTCTTATACAGTATACGAGAAGGCGAATGTCTCACGACAAGTGCCTCCGCATTAGAAAAACGAAACGAAACAAAATAAAACATTATACGAGAGACTGTAAGAAGAAAAGCTTGTAAAACATTTTAAAACAAACTGTGAATATACCTTACTTTTTATGTTCTAGTGTAGGAGAACACACAATTTGTGTAACATCTGATGTTTTAAAATTGAATATCAATTAGAAACATTACTAATGCTCAATCTTAGACAAACGTTTTTATTCGTTTCTTCTTTGGAAAATTCCAACCTTTATCCAAAGGGCCTCCAATACGTAAGTGGCTTGAGCTCTGTGTAACTGTGTGAGCCACTGGTAGTGTGTCTCGAGGGGGCATGACCTATAGGTGCCTTGTGAAGATAGGGCTCAAATTATATAGGTTCATGGATCTATGATTACGCATCGGTGGAGCGAATATTTTCTTAAAGGCTTTTAAGTTAAGAAACATAATGTGTTAAGGGGACTCACGACTCTTAAGTCGAGGAAATAAGGCATATTTTCATACTTTTTGACTGTTTGTAACTATTTCAATTTACTCCCAATTTTTCCAAATTTTATGTATATGATAAATTGATATATTTATTTTAATAAGCAAATTTTCAACTCTCAAAATAATTTTAAATAATGTTTTTTAAAAATGCTTTAGGTATACCTTGTTTTTTAAGCATTTTTATTGTATACTGGCTTGCGCGCAGAACTATGAAATTAATTTTACACTTAAATGTATAACTCATGTTTTATATTTAAAATAAATAATTCAAAATACAATTGAACATAAAACATTCAACATTAAAATATTTTTTCAATTTTTTTAAAACTGCTCAAAATATACTTAAAATTTCCTTAAATTTTTGGCATTATTTTACCCTTGATAAAATAACAAAATGTGCAGTGATTGCAATAACTCTACTTCAGACGCAATAAAATAACATGATTATGCAGTGTTAAAAATTTCATGGAATTATGTTTCACAGTTTTTGAGATATCAGTTGCGGAATGATGCAAAATTACATTTTGAGAAAAATGAGTTTAAAATTTTTCTTACCATAAACTTGATCAGTAATTAAATATTTAGAATATCAATATCTCCGGATCTAAGCGGAATATTTTCATGCGGTTTGCTTTATTTTGTTCAGAAATGATCATGCTTTAACATATATTTTTTTCAAAAAATCGGATGTTTTAAAGATTTAAGGGTAGTGAGTCCCCTTAATATATAGTATCAAATGAAACGATCTCAAACAGTAAACTAATTAAACACATTATCAATCATTTTTAACAGGCAATTGCACAAAGAAAATAAATAACTTTTTTGAGCAGTCGATTTCTGTATTTCATCTAAGAAATGTAGGGCGGGAAAATGGAAGCTTTTAAACTTTTACCTCAAGAAAAGGATAGGCAGGCGTTACTATCAAATATTGTTTTGGAAAACACCCAAAGCGAAAGAAACTTCTCAAAAATGTATCCATATATTTAGGTCTTGTACTTAATTTATTTGTTTACCGTTTTCTCCAAGTCTGTTTGTAAGGTCAAACCAGTATTCGACATCACCCTAGCTTGTATACTTGTTTCGACGTAATTATTCCACCTGTCATGTACCCTACTGACACCATATTTCTCATTTTTAAAATATTCCATTTCCTAACTAGTCTTCAAATATGCTACTTGTTTTAAGATTATAATGGATTTTAAACCAGTTTTAAAAAAAATATATTTATGAAACTTTAAAACTGATTGGAATATCACTTAAATGATGTGTTTTGAATTTTATCGTAAACAATATTTAGAATGAATTCGCATCAAAAGATGTGTCAAACTCTTACTTCGTAATGAGAAGAAATAACATCTTTGATGTATCTCACATCACCATTTCTTATGTTTTAATAGGAATATCAGGATTCTCAGACATTACTTGTAAAAAAGGGCACTACAAGTAAATCGCTTAAACGTCTTTAATTACTGAATAAAACTTTACTTCAACGAAACCCTTCAAAGAATAAATCAAAATTTTTGATGTTTGCCGGGAAGGGAATTTACAGTAGCTACTAAATAGGCAGAGCCTCCATCCCGAGATAATGTAATCGGGGGCTTGACTCCCTGTCAGAGAATACATTTTTAATATCAGTGAATATCAAAATCGGAACCTTTTTCAGTTAGACAGACATGAACATTTATTGTTCCTACGAGTAAAAAAGAAATTTTTATAGGATCGCAATATTAGTATTTTTTCAGCAGTCTCATAATTCTGGATTATCCCATACATTTCACCTTTAACCTTTTCCTTACGGGGTGGAATATCATGTATCCCAAGAATTTATATATATATATATATATATATATATATATATATAATTATATATATATAATCCAGGGGAAGACAATCTTACCAGATGATATTTATCTTGCTCATCAAATTAAAGTAGAAATAGTTTACAGTAAAAAAGATATGGAAGAAGACTCTATCATCATCCCCCCCCCCCCCTCAAAAAAAAAAAAAAAAGATTATACATATATTAACCCATTTTTCTGATTCCCTCTTTAGAAGGGGAATTTTCCTATCTCCTTTGTAAGAACGGCCATTAAAGGGGGTATATATATATACACACACACACACACACACACACATATATATATATATATATATATATATACCCCCTTTAATGGCCGTATGAAAATTCCAGTTCTAAAGAGGGAATCAGAAAAATGGGCCCCGTAAGCTAAAGGTTAATATGTATAATATATATATATATATTTTTTTTGGGGGGGGGGGCGGGGGGATGATGATAGAGTCTTCTTCCATATCTTTTTTACTGTAAACTACTTCCTCCTTAATTTGATGAGCAAGATAAATATAATCTGGTAAGATTGTCTTCCCCTGGATTTCAAATTTTCTCAGGAATGTCATTTCATTGTGTATCTCTATAAGTATAGATATTCCCAATACAAATCTCTCCCGGGAAATCCAGACAACACAAAATTAGTTTTTTAAACTGATTGAAATTTTTGCGCTAGCAATAAACGTTTTCAATTAAAATAACTTCAGTAAGACAGATTTGTGTCTAATTCTCTTCATAGTTGAGATTACAAAATATGTTTTAAATATGTTTTTCAAAATATCATCATGCCACGTTAACATTACTTAGGAAATCGTTCAGATCTTATGTCTTTTATTAATGTTTATCCTATCTCTGTCATTCCTTTTCTTCATTTTCATTTAATTTCTTTTTGTTTGGTGGATTATTAATCTTCTCTCTCAGACGAATAATTTAAATCTTACTACTTACATTTTCATTTCTGATTTTTTTTCTAAGTGTTTAATCTGGTTACAAAAGATCTCTATGTACATTAAGACGTATTTTAAAAGACGTTTATTAATTCTCTACCTTACTCTCATTTTTTTTTATAATTAAATAGTAATTATGAAATGTTGTTTATTTGTAACGGCAAGAGCAATGAACAATCTTTTCTCAATTAGAATTTCTTCATTTCTCATTTACTTTTTATCTTTTCAATGGCCTTCAGTTTGTATGAATATATTAAATCTATATATCTCTTTATATGAACGCTAAAATTATCTATTTATTTACTTTTTTTGCCTTACAATAATTCGCATTCAACAGTTATAGTTTTTAAGAATTTTGTTGGTAACTTTTGTGATTCCAACCCAATCCCACTTTTGTTATTACAAATTAAACAATTTTTTCATATTTATATATTTAATTTTTAGAGTTATGTTGCCCTATTTTTATTAACTAGTTACTCCTCCGCCACATTTTTTCCGCTCCCCTATCAATTTTCCTTAGTTTCAGTCACATGAGTTATTATTTCTGCGTCTATTTGATATATGCTCTACCATACTTATCGTTTCATCCTGATTTTTCAAAGATAATCTCCGCTTATAAGAATCACTTTTGTTATCACTGTTTTTGATTCTTATAAGCGGTTGATTCTTATAGCCGAAATTTAGGTTTTTGGACAGGCACACACACACCTATATATACATATATTAGATAATTTACCATAAAATACTCTTTAATTTACGTTAATTATCATTTATTAAATTTCTTTTTTATAGTTATAAAAATACAACTTAATTTCTAGACCTATAAGTAGATACACGTGATTACAGAAAGAGAAGAAAAAAATCCAATATTTGTTACAACATACCTGCTTAACAGTTTTAACATTTCAACTAAAGGAAGGGAGCAAGAAAAAGTTTTCTATGGTAGTTTGACGTAATGAAGCTTTCATAAGGCTGTTTATACCTCTTTCAATGCCAATAGTCTCAGACGAAGATTCACCTTCTATCTGACGTTTCACGGTTTTATAACGTGCTGAATCTACTAATGTCACGTTTGCCTAAGTGATAGTGGACACTTGCCGAAGATTTATATGTTTCAGGGTCCAGGAAGCCGCAACCAGGATGTGATAACGAGATCGGACCCGGACGGGCAAAGATGCCCCCAGGTCAAGCTAATAAGACAATGTTGTGCTAAATCGTTTAAGGGGAAACTATTATGATATGTCTAACAAAGAAAGGAATGCATTTTACGACTGTATTCCATCCCATCTTATCAGTCTTTCTCTAACAAAAA
This sequence comes from Dolomedes plantarius, assembly GCA_907164885.2. NCBI lineage: Eukaryota > Metazoa > Arthropoda > Arachnida > Araneae > Dolomedidae > Dolomedes > Dolomedes plantarius. Next base: position 176,379,531 of record OU015494.1, read on the forward strand.
AAAAAAATAAAATAAAGAACTTCGTGACTTTTGAGGGTTTAAGAGGCTTTTTTAGAAAAATGAAAGGAAAGCGAAGAGTGTAAGTTGATTCTTAAAACCGGTGGATTGATTCTTTAAAGCGAAAATTTTAACATGGAAAGAATACATTTGTTTTTGTTTTTGTGATATTGATTCTTATAAACGGTTGATTCTTATAACCACTGATCACTATAAGCGGTGGTTACTGTATTTTGACATGGTGGTGCTTGATAATTGTTTTGACTACGACAGTCCCTTGAATCAAACTATTATGTGATTTTGTCAGCAATAGATTGCTTACCTTTTATTTCAGCTTTTCCAAAACAAGTTTTACAGTATATCATGATTAAGTAAATATAGAAACAAACTTACTGTCACGTTTGCACATATTGTTGTGACCTTGGTGGAAGATTCAATAGATATAAATTCTATTTTTATTTGACAACAAACCTAAAAATTGGTTTTTGGATAAATTTGCGCTGTTTAGAATGATTCGGTAGTAAAATATGCGAGTATAATTCCTGCATCATACGTTCTAAATTAAAATATCACGACAACCAATTTTCCTGCAGTATTTACTCCAATGAATGAAAAATTTTCCTTTGAAGTTGAGCGATTTTTTTAATACAAAATGAAAAATCGAGACACGGAAGTTTTGTACTCTAATAAAAATAATACTTGGTTGGCCGCATAATGAGAACACTGATCTAAAATTTAAATTACTTCTGTCTTAAACATTTTTCTGTGCTTTATCATTGAAATACATACTGATATTGTTAAGATTCTCCAAATGAATGGAACGGATGTCTTTCGCTTTTTCTCTCAGAAATAAAATCTTTTATCCGCAAGAATTGAAGGAATCTCATACAAAGCACAAGTAATCATCTTCTATTTCAATTTTTTTGCTTAATTTTTGACGTTTCCATTTTCTGTATTCAAATTACAGTCAGTCACTCCGTCAGACAGGTCGGAAAGTCGGTTCAAAAGCAGTATATCACGCGCGCGTGTTTATAATCATGTCAAAAATGATGCTAGCACGCGTTTAATGTTTGGGCGTATCATACTATGAATCCATTTCTTATCTGAGGAATGCTTCTCTTTTGTCGTATATCACCCCAGAATCTTTACATTCGTGTCAATGGTGCAACACCTCGTTTTATAATATGACATGAATATGAAACGGTAAAATCTTGGTAAACGGAAAAAGGTTTCATTGTTTCAACAGGATAGCGAGCAAGAAACAAGGTAGGTCTGTTAATGCTAGCTTTTTTTTTTTTTTTTTATGGGTTATTTCTCTTTCCCTGAGCTAGTTTTACTCTGGAATGTTTCACAAACCAGTCTTTTTTAACCCTGAAACCCGTAGATATCTGTCTCCGGAAGAGGGAAGTTATTTAGCAGGTCAATAGAAAACGGCGACTTTCACCACTTTTAGTCTGGAACCTGTCCCACGTTAACCTGTTCCAATTTTCGGTCGAACTTTCACTCAACGGCTATTATGATCTGCTGAAAGCGCCTTTCTACCGTGACCCACCTAATAACAACAGGGAATACTAAGTAAGAATGCGAGCTTTTATTTTAAGATTCTGAAGCCTTAAGCTTTTATTGTAACAAAAATGTATCAACAATATGATCTAACGAAAGTACTTAGTTTTGTTATTACGAGCTGGCCTCAATGAATTAATAGGTGCTGTAGATTGGAAAACCCGGTTGCTTTCTCTCGAGTTATGCCTTTCAGTTATTTTAGTTTGACAAAGTAACACTATCATAATATTAGGGCAGTCTTTTTTAACCCTGAAACCCGTAGATATCTGTCTCCGGAAGAGGGAAGTTATTTAGCAGGTCAATAGAAAACGGCGACTTTCACCACTTTTTGTCTGGAACCTGTCCCACGTTAACCTGTTCCAATTTTCGGTCGAACTTTCACTCAACGGCTATTATGATCTGCTGAAAGCGCCTTTCTACCGTGACCCACCTAATAACAACAGGGAATACTAAGTAAGAATGCGAGCTTTTATTTTAAGATTTTGAAGCCTTAAGCTTTTATTGTAACAAAAATGTATCAACAATATGATCTAACGAAAGTACTTAGTTTTGTTATTACGAGCTGGCCTCAATGAATTAATAGGTGCTGTAGATTGGAAAACCCGGTTGCTTTCTCTCGAGTTATGCCTTTCAGTTATTTTAGTTTGACAAAGTAACACTATCATAATATTAAGATTTCTATTAAGAGCTATTTGATTAATAGGTTGGTTCTGTGGGAATCTCTGATAATTATTCTTTATAATTAGTAAAATTGAATGAATGAAGAATGCGTTATTTCCTATGAATAAGTGATATGATTTGACAATAAACAACTTCCTACGTTGAATGTAAAGATATAGGCATGATGTAAGCGAAAGAGATCGGCAATGTAGTTTTGTACCGCGGAGTGCCGTTTGAGGTCAATAGCCTTCAGTATCGAAGACTTTTACTATAAATAATTTTACTGATATTTAAGTTCCGATCATTCGCATTTTTTCAAGGCCTTAAGTTTGCTGTGTACTAACCTTATTGGATCCTCTCACCTCAACGTTAACCTATGGAGAAAATTTGTCCAAGGATTGGCGATTTGGATTTAAAGATGTAAAAAAAATAGTATTCTGTAGTTTTACACCTTGGGGCATTTTTCGTTTTTTTAAAAATGCAAATAATTTTTTTAAATTGAAATTTTTCGAGGAAAAAATCCGGTATATTGTGTTTTAAACGCTAATAAATTCCTTTGGCGGACCCACGTTTGGTGGACCACGAAATATATAAAATGAATGCTGTTGCAGGGTGCAGGAAAGATCAGGCTATCTGAAAATACAATTTTTATTGGATTATTAGCATTTATGTAACTGTAAATAGTAGAGAAACTTTCTCCATATGTTAACATTGAGGTGAGCGAATCCAATAGAGTTAGTACATAGCAGCCTTAAAGAATTATAGATGATCGTGACAAATTTGAATCCAACTTTTCTGATGAAACATTTTTTTAAAAAAATTCCTTGATATTAACCTCTTGGGCACGAACTGGGATGTTCTACGTCCTGAATTTGGATAGAGGTCTAATAATCATTCCAGACAATAATTGTATTAAAGTATCACAAGTTACATGAATTAAGCTCCTCACTTGAACTGCTTTTAATATATATTTTAGTATTCTATATTTAATTTTTTTCGAATTTTTAATGTAAAGAACACTTCAAAGTTTCAAAGATTCTTACGTAGGTAATTACACATAAAGTGTTTTTGATCTTAGTAAAAACATTTCTCTTGTTTATGACAAAATTTAGATAAATTTGTGATTTTTCAAGTGGTTAAAATGGGGATTTTCAATAATGCTTGTATCAGTTACAGGTCCCGATAGTTTTCAGATACCAGCAGCCAAATGTGACGTCAGGATAGTAATAATAGAGGGTGTGGAAAGGAAATTATTAATAGTTTTAGTTCAGGGTCTTTAGTTCAAAGTGGGCGTTTATTCTTTGATCACTTTCTTGAAGGCAGTTAGAGATGAAAGATAAAACAAAAACTTTCAAAGACGGAAATAGTAAAGAAAGAAGCTAATTTATTAACATTAAATAATCGTGATCAGTGGTTCGTGATGCATTTACATAAGGGAATAAATATATGCTTATTATGGATTAAATAACTTTTTCTGTGAAAGCTGGAGATGTCTTCTCATATATATATATATGTATATATATATATATATATATATATATATATATATATATATATATATATATATATACATATATATATATATATGTATATATGTATATATATATATACATATATATATATATGTATATATGTATATATATATATATATATGTATATATATATATATATATATGCATATATGTATATATATATATATATGCATATATATATATATATATATATATATATATATATATATATATATATATATATACATATATATATATATGTATATATGTATATATATATATATATATATATATATATATATATATATATATATATATGCATATATGTATATATATATATATATATGCATATATGTATATATATATATATATATATATATATATATATATATATATATATATATATATATATATATATATATATATATATATGACTCTGTGTGTGTGTGTGTACGTACGTACAAACATACAAGCATATCTATTTTTATGTTTCTGTAGCTAATATCAAAGCAAACTTAATTATTTTTCGTTTAGAAAATGAAGTTTTCTTTTACACTAATACTTACAAAGTGAATAAATGAAAAATGGAAAGTTGCCATTGAATTTAATTGGTACGATGCAGAGTTTCTTATGATAGTGAAGTTAAATAAATAAGGAAATGATTCACACATATTAAATCTGCAACATATTCAGTAGACACCAGCTGTCCAGCTCCTATAATTCTTAATCATGCAGTTAATATATGTTTGCAGTAATGAAGAAATACGGAGAACAGACTGGGAACTCCGTATTATGCCACTCATGCCACTTCCGAGACGAAATAAATTCTTCGAACGCTGAAAATATTTTCAGAGCAATCTTCTTAAAAACATTTGTCGGTGCAGTGCTAAAATATACGCACAAAGAAAATACTAAACAACTTCTGCGTACAAACATGATCTCCTTGTTAAGGGTTGATGGTCATTGTTCGGGAATCAGATCAGGAAAATAAGTTTAGAGGCTTGAATATTATAAGGTAAAGCATTAATATGCTTGCGAACATATGAAACTTGTTGCACCTGCTAAACAAAGGAATGCTATGAAGAAAAGGTAGATCATAGATTGTAGCTAAGCAGAGGGATGATAGCAATTCGTACATGAAAATATGACGACTCAATATCGCCTTATCATCTTGTGCTTGCAAGTATTATGATTTTGCAATCATTAGAGCAAATTAAGTGATTGTAAACTGACATATACACACTTGCTTACTATTCTTCAGGAACTTCTTTTTTGCTGATTAGAATTTAAATAAACAGTGGATATTTTTAAAATTCGGATTAATGTCATAGATAGGGAAATTTTTTTAACTTCATGTAAGGAAGTGAATTGAAGAATATGAGAAGGATATCAAGGAACTTGTTTAGATATTAGATTATTTATATATATATATATATATATATATATATATATATATATATATATATATATATATATATATATATATATATATATATATATATATATATCAGTAATTCCTGCTAGGGGGCATCAGAAAGAACAACTAAAACAACAACAAATCTGAACAAAATTTGTCAAAGTTATTACTTTTAGTGATCAACGCAAACTATTAAAGCTCATTTCTGGGACATTAATGACTTCTTAAGGATAAATACTACAAAAGATTAGGATGGGGACTACTCTTTTATAAATATATTTTCTCAATGAGAGACTTGTAATTATATTATAGAACAGTGAAACTTTGTGGTATAAAAATGCAGTTTTTATTTTGAAGGCAAGACATTTATATGTAATAAAATATCTGTACATACACTAAACGCTAAAGATTCGAGTGTTTTTACTGTAGATAAATCATATAAAGTTAAAAATTTAGCTCAGTTTACCTGCTGAATATTTTTTCCTAAAGAATTCATTCTATGCACAATAAATACTTCCTTGTATTAACCACAAATTGGTGATTATTCATCATTGAGTTCCGAAATTGGCAGTTGAGCTAACCTCATGCCTAGGGTAATGTTTACAATCTCTGAATCATGGTCACTGTTGTTATCTCGCACCTACAGCATTTCTGCATCATCAAAAGACCATGAAAAAACTGGGGCAATCAAAATAAAGCCCTATTCGACTATCCCGCAATTGTACATGTCTATGTATGTCCTTGACAGAATCATTTCACATCGCCATCGACAAATTTATTTACTTTTAACAATGAATGCTTAATACTTTAGGAATCTGTATCTTGTTCAAGACCTTGGACTTAAAAATATGAATTGATAATACGCGGGCGTCAACCATCAGTGCTCTTTGTTAATGGTAGTCTCTAAACTAGCGTAAGTATGCTAATTGAAATAGTTCAGAATTGATAAAGTAAGTGCTTACAGTGGGTTTTATGCGGTTTCATCATTCTTTAACAATAGGGAATTCAGTAAGGGAGAAAAAAAAAAGAAAAAGATAAGCTTATAAACAATAGTTACAAAGTTATTTTATTCTTATAATATTATATAAATGCTTCTATAGCTTTTGTTTGCGGACTGAGATAAAGGGTTAATGAATGCTGTGACACTTGAAGGTATCGCAATACGTATCACATGCTTATGAGTTCAAACATGAAGCATTTTGCTTTTTGTAGGTAGTTGATTTGATGCTTCTATTTATCTCCGTCAGTAGGTCAGTAATGTTTTAAGAAAATAAATGTGGTTAATACTAAGCAAAACTCGTTTTATACCTCGTAGTGTACCAACAAAATGAATATATTTACAGTAAAAAGAAGAATAAATCTTGATCTGAGTCATGCGTATAAGAATTTCTGTTTTTCTGTCCCCCCCCCCCCCCCTTGAACTGCGTTTGGGACTACAGCACTTTAGTAAATATTCTGATTTGAAATGGTCCACTGATTCAGTTTTCACAGTACCTTCATCAAATATTACAAAAAAGAAAAAAGATTACTTGAGTGCTCTAATTCATTTTCCACCATTCCTTTACTACGATTCAATAAGCACGCGTTTTTATGCTAAAAAAGATTATTTCGTCTTGTTTGCAATAGTTAGATAGAAAACTGCAAGTAATTAGAAAAATATGAGGCAGGCAAAAAGTTAAAAAAAAATCAAAGTTGGGGCCCTAAATTTTTTTTTGATGTTAGCTAATATTTTTACAGATTCCAGAGTGAATCCTAGGAAGAGACGTCTCTCAATTTATGGATTCAAAATATATCTCAGTTTGTTTTGCTTAGATAATTTATTTTATTTCATATTTGTGTTCAGCTGTATAAATGCATCTTTATCTGAAAAAATTTAAGAAGTCTTTATCTAAATGCTATTAATTTTTATCTTAGATCAAGATATTCGAATAATACGTGAGCTCGTGTAAAAAACAAGAACAAAAAACAAGCAAATATGTTAATTATTGGCTCTAAGTTACGTTGTCCAGTTAAAAGAACTTATTCCTAGAATATACGTTTCAAAGATCAGTGCCTTTTGATAGATATAATTTCCAAGGGATATTTCCTTGACATAAAGTTTATACAATGCTTACTTTATCCTCAGAAAAGGAGAGGACAGGGGTTTAAGTTTTAATTCTGCAACCGAGGAAACTCAATTTTTTTTAACACTGCAATAACATTTGAATAATAAGGCAAGAGTAGTAATGCAATAACGGCGGAGTTTCAGGTTAACGTTGGTAATATGCGACAGAAAAAAAAAATCAATTATAGCTACGACATTCAAATTCTCAAATGTACATATTTTGCAAGTACAGTTTTAGAGAACTATTATATTATGTGACAATTGTAAAAATCAGATGCATTAGGGAAATTTTAAGTATGGAGTTGTAGGATTTACTTTTCTGAATCCCTGTTACACACTTGACATATTTTTGACAACACGAAACAAATGTTTTGTTTTTTTACTTAAATAACACCGACAAAAAAGAAAAGCTATGATTTTTGTTTAAATAAAATTTTTCAGCCATGTTTACATGCATGCTTGTTTGAAATTATAACAATTTTGTAGGATGGACATTGCAAAGAAAGCGTCGCTTGAACTGTCCAGATCGATTTTTCAGTTCACATCAACACCGACACCCTTTAGGGCGAAAAAAGTAGGTTCACGGAGAAATAGATCAAATCGTAAAAATTCTGCTGACATATGGTGCGAGCATTTTTCTTTCAATTATTTAATTTCTTTTTAACCTGCGCCAACTTCCGTTATCCAACCTACATACAGAACAGAAGGCACAATATTAGTTTAAGGAAGAAACATTGTCTCAATGGGTGGTTTTGACACATTTACTAAATTTTGGAAATAGGAAGAAATCTTAGCTTTGCAGGATAACAGGAATTTTAGATATTATCACGCATTGGAAATAAGAATTTGCTTTTCTTGAATTTAGGGGTGGGGAATTTTTTTAAAGTCCTATTTCTTTTATTAGTTATCAAAATCTGTGTACATTATTTTTAGAAACTTTAAATTTTAAAATCACAGAGCTCTATATCAAAAATATATGTTAGGTGAGTCATCTAATCCTTTTCCAATTACAATCCTTCAAAAAGTACACTAATTAGCCACCAAAGTTTATTAATCTCAAAATTTGCGGTTACAATAATTAGGTTTCGCGTTTCTTTGTGTGAAGGGTGGGAATTTGTTTTTATAATAACCAGTTACTAAACTGATTGCAGAAATCTCTGTATGTCAATTTTGAGAATATTTAGTTTAAAAATCACACTTCTCATAATTAAAAATTGGAAATTTTGCGTGACTAACCTAATCCATTTTATATTTTAATCATTCAAAAATATATTGTATTATTTGGGTACAGTATTAAATTATATTGTTTTTCTTGATTAAATTGCTTTGGATAAATCCGTAGACATCGATTTTGAGAAACTTTTTATTATAAAATAGAACTTTTTTATTAAAACTATAAATTACGCTAGTAATCTGTTTTTTTAATAATGCAATCCTTCAATGGGCATAGGGAATTAGCCAGTAAAGTATTTAAGGAATAATATAACGAGATACAATCATTGTACACATTTTTGGGACTTTGAAAATTTTGTTTTATTCCTGTATAAGATATTTTTTAATTGTGTTTATACAAGAGCAACGAGGATTACTTACACAAAGTAGTCTCGGTTGCGATTAATTTTGAACTCCTTAGGAGAATTTTAGGTTTAATTAATTAGTGGTTCTTAATTGTGTAAAAGAATTTAAGAAAGAACTACATTTATTCTCCGGTTCTTCTCATTCAAAATTCGAACTCTAAAGCATTGAGTAAGCATTACTAAAAGCCCGATTTGATATAATTGGTCTTAAAAGACATTTTTTTCCCCAACGTTGCAGGCACTTGTCTTGAGGACATTTGCCTATCCACACTGCGAATTTATTGGCTACTTTATACTAATAAACACTGCTCCTCATGAGGGGACAAGGTAGAGAAACCCATGCCTTAATCAGGATCAAAAATCTTGAAAGTGTATTTATTTCTCGAAAAACGCAGTTTATGTGGTTCTTACGAAGACTTCCTGCGTATTCTATACGGAAAGAAGTTCTTGTATTTCTTAAACTAGTGAACGAAAAAGTCAAAAGGTGGTCTATTAGTATAATTTATTCCAATTTTTCTGCGTTTACGTGGGTAGATTTAACAGAAAATGTTATAATTTCGGATATTTCTGCCCACATACCGATATGGATACGTAGAAATTATCAGAAATATGTCTTCACTAAATGATAAGGAGGGAATTTTTATTTTGCCAGGGCTCTAAAAATCCTATGTTTGCATGTTCGGGTCTTGCAAAAGGCTTCATTTGTCTAGTATTTTTGTTTTTGACACGACAACCGAAAGAGTTTTAAAATGTATCAAAGATACGAAATCAGTGAACATTCATACAAAACATCTATATCTATAAATAAAACATCTCTATTTATGTTATCTGTATATATTTAGGCGTATATCTACGCACAGGCGAATATGAAAGAATGTGTATAACAGATTTTACTTTACATTGCTGGTTCAAACAAAGATTAAAATCAAACTACAATGCAAAGAAATAAATGATAATTAATTGAATTTTAGCTACGTTTTTTGTTTGTAGCTAAAAGGGGCTTTATTTAGCCATTAAATGCACTAAATAAGTTATATCTTTACAATATTTCGAAAGATGGAGAATTTATAAAATGGAGGAAATTTATATGCAATTACCTGAAATTATGGGACTGTTTTCTTAAAATGTACTATAAAGAAAATAAAAAAAGTTTTAATATAATTTTTTAAAACTTCTCACTATTTTCGCTAAAACAACTAATCTATATATATAAAACAGTTCCGTAACTGACTGACTCACTGACTGACTTGCTGAATGACATACAACGCACAGACCAAACCGCTGGACCTAAAGGGCTGAAATTTTGCATGGCGATTCTTATAGTGTAGGGGTACACTAAGAAAGATTTTTGAAAAATTCTGCTTAGATTTTTTAAAATTAAATTTTTAAGCTGTTTTAGAAACTTTTTTTAAGTTTGCATTTAAAATAATAATTTGAGGGTTATAAAATTTATATCACGAGAAAGATCATAAAAATTCCTTTAAAATGAAATCTTTTTCAAATCTTTTCCTCCATTTTCTGATTTTTGGTAAATTTTTAAAGCTTAATTTATGCTTAATTTATATATATTAATGCTGATCGCGAGTTATCTTTTTCTGGTACTTTAAATAAATTTATCGTCACGTGCATAACAACTAAATAGACCAAAAAAATTTTTTTCTTGCTAATGCGGCAGACGATTGGACATTATCCCAAAAAATATTAAAATACAGTAAAAGATATGTTCCTCAAACTGTACAATATTAACTGTACTATATTCTTTAGTATGTCCTATTAGATTTAATTTGAATATTTTCTTCTACATTATTTTGTCTATAAAAATATCCCTTACAATTTTTTTTATAAATATATTTTTTTGTTTTTTTTACATCAATTGTATACATTGATCGTAGTATTTATTATAGATACATATATATATATATATATATATTTGGCATTAATTGCATACATTGGTCGTTGTATTTAATTTGAATGTACTTCGTAGCGAAGTGCGGGTTTTCAGCTAGTTGGGATATATAAATAAAACTAAATTTTGAACGATTATAATATTTTGGCATTTAGAGAAAAAGTGTTACAGGAGACCGTAAATAGTTTTAAAAAAATCAATACATTTCCCTTATTTCTTGTTGTCCATGAAAGATAAGATTGATATGCTTACTTCAAATTGTATCAGTAACTAAATTTCATACTAGCACGTTATTCCGAGTACCTTTCGCCTACTGCGATTTTAATGGGCAGCCAGAGATTACTGTACCAATATGTTATATCCCTTAACCTTTAGCTTACGGGTCCCATTTTTCCGATTCTCTGTTTAAAACGGGAAATTTCATACCCCCTTTGTAAGAACGGCCATTAAACGGGTATTTATATATATATATATATATATATATATATATCTGTGGCTTGGTACAAGAAGTGCCTAAGTCAGTTTTCTCCAAGATGACTTTGTTTGCTTATGTCTCTTTAAAAAAATATTATTTTCAATGTAAGAAGTACCTAAATCTGTCGGGCGCTTTAAAAGTTTTTTCTAAATCATTGTACAGACTTGGATACTTCTTACACTGAAAATAATATTTTTTTAAAGAGACATAAGCAAGTAAAGTCATCTTGGAGAAAACTGACTTAGGCACTTCCTGTACCAAGCCACACACACATACACACACACACACACACACACGCACACACACACACACACACACACAAACACACACACACACATATATATATATATATATATATATCTATATATATATATATATATATCTATATATATATATATATATATTCATTCTTGGGCCCGTATTCTTGGGATATATGCTATCCCACCCCGTAAGGAAAAGGTTAACATAATCAGCACCCGATAATCACTTGTGCGACTGTACCGAAATAAGCTCTTCGTCCATGCTCTGAGAGCGAACAATTCATCAAGACAGTATGGGATTTTGCCTTGATATTCGATATCACTCGAAATTCAAGGCTATGTGAAGGTTCCCTTTGTAGAATGGCCTCGCTCTCAATCGGATAAGATGAATATTCCATTCCAAGGAGATGTCACTTTTTTAATATGAGCGTAGAATACGACAGTAAATTATGGAGTTTTCGTTGCAGATGTGTATTTTGTTTTCCAGAGTGTAAAAACCTTTATGTCATGATGTCTACATGCATACGCAATATAAAAATTTGTTTGAAACTATGCACAAGCAATTCGAAGGAGGATTAACGTTGATCAAAATGTAAAATATAACGTTGGTTCTAACGTTGCATTGTTAGTTGCTTAAAATTTACGTGGGCATTTCAGTTAAACGTAATACATCTTTTTAGACACTGAGCGATGAGTATTTTCTCTGGATTCTTGCATCTTGGCGTTCTATTTCCATTAAAATTTAACTCACAGCATTTGCGCTTTAAAAGGAGAAATGTAAACTTTATTTGCCTTTTGTCATGCTAATCAGTTGGCAAAAAATTAATTTTGAAACAAGTTCGAAAATAAGTTTTCAGATATAAATGATTCAGCATTAGAAATTGCAAATTTTCCGGGCATAGATACACAGGTTATTAACCTCAAAGACGGGTATGTAGGAATAACTTTTAAAAAAATTTAAAATCCCTTTTCTAGGCACATATCTTTCCTGTCCTATTGATTACTTTTTCAGTTACTAGGTTATTTCTTTTTAATACGTGCTTCAAAAATATTTTCATGCTAAATTTTCTGCCAGTAATCATTAAAGTGATAATCTTGCAATTTTACATTCTTCGTCCTTCACATTTGAGCTTGAAAGCGTAGCAGTTTTAACATATATCTACGAATGTTCCCAGAGCTTCGTAAGTCATGCGATGGGCCATACTCTTTCCCCATCGAGGTCGTTGTCCATTACGAAACTACCAATATAATAGGTTTGTACTTTTTACCATATTTTTATTAACTCGCTTTCTTGTTTGTGTGTTTGTCCAGTACAAATCTTGCAATCGATTTTTAACTAACTTCCCGACTAGCTAGACATTTGAAACTTTTAGAATAGCTCAGAACACGATGGAATGCATTCTTTTAATACTTTTAGCCGAAAATATCCGCAAGATGGCGCTTCTTACCATGTTTTTATTAACTCGCTTTCTTGTTTGGGTATTTGTCCAGTACAAATCTTGCAATCGATTTTTAACTTCCCGACTAGCTAGACATTTGAAACTTTTAGAATAGCTCAGAACACGATGGCAATGCATTCTTTTAATACTTTTAGCCGAAAATATCCGCAAGATGGCGCTTCTTACCATGTTTTTATTAACTCGCTTTCTTGTTTGGGTATTTGTCCAGTACAAACCTTCCAATCGATTTTTAACTTCCCGACTAGCTAGACATTTGAAACTTTTAGAATAGCTCAGAACATGATAACAATGCATTCTTTAATACTTTTAGCCGAAAATATCCGCAAGATGGCGCTTCTTACCATGTTTTTATTAACTCGCTTTCTTGTTTGGGTATTTGTCCAGTACAAACCTTCCAATCGATTTTTAACTTCCCGACTAGCTAGACATTTGAAACTTTTAGAATAGCTCAGAACACGATGGCAATGCATTCTTTTAATACTTTTAGCCCAAAATATCCGCAAGGTGGCGCTTCTTACCATGTTTTTATTAGCTCACTTTCTTGTTTGGGTATTTGTCCAGTACAAATCTTGCAATCGATTTTTAACTTCCCGACTAGCTAGACATTTGAAACTTTTAGAATAGCTCAGAACACGATGGCAATGCATTCTTTTAATACTTTTAGCCCAAAATATCCGCAAGGTGGCGCTTCTTACCATGTTTTTATTAGCTCACTTTCTTGTTTGGGTATTTGTCCAGTACAAATCTTGCAATCGATTTTTAACTTCCCGACTAGCTAGACATTTGAAACTTTTAGAATAGCTCAGAACACGATGGCAATGCATTCTTTTAATACTTTTAGCCCAAAATATCCGCAAGGTGGCGCTTCTTACCATGTTTTTATTAGCTCACTTTCTTGTTTGGGTATTTGTCCAGTACAAATCTTGCAATCGATTTTTAACTTCCCGACTAGCTAGACATTTGAAACTTTTAGAATAGCTCAGAACACGATGACAATGCATTCTTTTAATACTTTTTGCTGAAAAAATTCGCAATGTGGCGCTTCGATCGAATTCAATGCTTGCACTTTTGCGTAACGGCGTTTGACGATTTTGAAAGCAGAATACATGTGAATTTAGTTTATTTACAAAAATATTGTGCGAAAAATTAAAAAAAAAAATTATAAAAGTTAAGCAGTTTATAAAGCCTGTGGATAGTAGAAACGACTAAAAAGTGATTAAAATTAAATAAAAGAAAGGGAAAAAGAATAATTAACTGAAGGTTGGTGCAATTAAGAGAGAGAAAAGGAGAGAAAAATAGTCAAGTTTATAGGATTCAACAGAAAATTTAAAAACGTGGTATAGAAAAAGTTCTTTTTATCTTGTAATTTATTCGCACTGCGGTAACACTGACGGAGTGGATAAAAGGAAAAAAAAAGGATGTGGTAATGAAATTTTCATGATTGAGATTTAGGTCCAATCTGTGTAAATATATAAAGATCCTCTCTATAGTTTTATTTGAATCAAAACTGGTTATTTGAAATAATGGACTAGCAATGAGGGAGTGTCTAGTTTTAACGTAACTGTAGTTTTCTTGTACGCCAGTGCCATCTCATAAAGGAACGAATAAGTATTTTTAAAGTTATGTAAACGCATTTGTTACAAAAACAATGCTACAAAATGAAAGCATACGTTAATATCTGATATAATGTTACATAATGCTAAAAAAATAATTGAAAATTTTTGTCGATGTATTATTCATCCGATACATAATTTTTGAAACGTATAAGAAATTTTAATGTAAGTTATATCGAAATTTTAGTTTTCATTACTATTAAAAAAGAAATATTTTATGCTTAGGTTCAATAAAAAGGTTAACGTTTCCATTTATTTTTTTAATCATACATAAATTCGCGAAAAAAGTATTGAATATAAAAATTGAAATTTTTTTACTCGTCAGTATTCATTTCCTTTCTAAGTTTTATAATGAAGAATTTTGAATAAAGGAATTCGACCTATTTAAAATCAATCTATTTTCTACGTTTGGAGAAATGGAGTAAAAAACGTAACTCTTATTTTAAATAAATGATAATTCCCCAAACTTGAAGTTGAAAGTGCTGGGAATTATTCTATATATTTTTTAATAACTTTTACATTTTGATCAATACTATTTGAGCTCAAGGGAGTAAATTTTCATCTTGTGATTGTAATGAAATTTGATTTGAAGCACCTCAAAACAAAATTTATTTCTTCTGTTTCAGATTGCTGCAATTCAGCCTCATCGCTTATAGAGACAAGTTGACCTACCTGCATTGATTATGCTGAGAAATAGGGCACTGCCGTTTTTAATTAGTAAGTCAAATTTTTGAAACTGTTTTAATCATGTCATTCGTTAGAAAAGCCATGACATCTCGACTTATCACTGCTATGAAGTTGATTTATTGATGTGAACAAGGCCTTAAAGTCTTCATTTCAATTTAGATGCATGACCATTCATCAGGAAGCGAATTTCCAAATACTTCTCTTTTGATATTTATCTCTACGTAAATTTACTCTGTCGTGGGATTCATAGATGCATTTGCTCGGTTCCAGCTTAGGGTAAATGCCCACGTGCAATCTGAATCCACTGTCCGTGTAATTTGAAGGTGTATTTTTGTTCACTTATTTAATAAAATCTGAAATTGTCTGACTAGGATATTTGTAAAAGGAGAAGTCAAATAGACTTTTGGAATATTTTGATAAGAAAAAACGGCGTTTAGCTGTTTCAAAGATGCACAACCAAAGAGTTTCTCATGAATATGAAATGTAGATTGAAACGATTTGAAGATATTTTCCCATCGGAACAGATGATACGCTTGTTTCCAGGGGAAAAATTCGTAGGATGTTGAATTTGGGGTTAATATGCTTGAAATATTATGGAAAATTTATTAATGCCTAATTTATATTTTCACATTATTAAAAATTATTGTTCATGTTACCTAAATGCCAGTCCTTTCGCCGTATAAATATTTAGGCACGCTGTACAAATATCCAATTTATGCGAAAGTGAACGATTCAATTAAAAAAAAAGGGGGGGGGGCAAAGAGCGATCAAAGATCAGACGTATGGATGAATTAGAATTTACTCGACTGCACCTTCCTTCCCCGTAAGTGGACGTATTCATTCTTGGTAGTGTATCAAAGTGACCCAGTTTTTGATAGAAGAATTATATTTAGGGTTATCTTCAATATCCTTAAGCGTGATCAATACAAATTTAAATAAAAAAATATATATATATAATGGATACTGCATGAAATCTGTGACTATAAGATATAGAAATAGATTAGATGAATAAAAATTGACGTACATGGATGTCATAAAAAACTTGGGGTCAAAAGACTTTTTAAATTATGGACATATTACAATAATTTCTATACTTATTTCACATAAATCTGTTTTTAGTTTTAATCGATGCAACTAAAAATTTCTCTAAAAAGGATTAATTCCATGTATGTAGTGGAACGATTCTATGTTAATGTGTATAGGAATGGTACCTAATATTCTGTTCCAAGAAAAAGAAAAGAATTTTACAACTATTTTATATAATCAAACTATTCATAAAAATGGGGACTGATATATTTTAATTTCCCGTTTTCTGGTAATTTTCATGAACTTAAAAAATGAGATTGTAGCATTTCCTCGAATAAAAAAAATATTGTTTATTTGAAAATTTCTAAGCGATAGAGGGAAAAACCCTTTAGGAAGTATAAAAGATGATGACATCTAAACCAAAAGAGCCAAAGAAGTTATCCTTGAACCATTTTTTATTGTTGTATGTTGATAACCGCGAAAATGCAATTATTAGAACATTTTCATCATTTATCACCTTTTTTGCCACGAAAAAGTAGGATAGTGAAACGTAAAGGCTTGATTCAGGGTCTGTAGTAAGGACGTTT
Source organism: Dolomedes plantarius (assembly GCA_907164885.2). Taxonomy (NCBI): domain Eukaryota; kingdom Metazoa; phylum Arthropoda; class Arachnida; order Araneae; family Dolomedidae; genus Dolomedes; species Dolomedes plantarius. The sequence goes on from OU015494.1 coordinate 176,396,374, forward strand.
CGTAGTTAAATAATGACTATAATTAAAATTTATTGCTTTTATGAGGCTACAGCTTGGTATAAACGTAAACGATCGCTTGTAGGATGACCGAAAAGAATTCCGGGTGTAACGGGTTTATAGAAAGGTAATAATACTCATAGATTTACAATTTAAAAAATATTTCTTTGTTTATATTGTCCATTAAAGGAATTTTGAAATCTTCATGAGACCAGCAAAAATACAATCAGTCAAACGTTATATACGGTTTGTGCCAAACCGATTAAATGGCAAAGAATGAATTCCTTTGTGTCTGAAGACTAGTGTGTAAAATTTCTCAATTCTCGAAGGAGTTACGGAATTTGTTTATAAGCAGAGACATTTTACGTAACCGTAACAGAAGTTATCTAAACATTTCAGTATTCTACTACGCTGTCGTCCAGACCAAAAAGTTTCGATAACGGATGACATCGATATTCCTTGATGTTACTCGTTTTGACCCTTGTGACCCAATTTTATTTAGTTAGGTTAAGAAATGAACTAATTCAAGTGGCCTACTGAGTGCAATGCATCATGGATTAACAGAAAGTCAAAGGTCAATTTCCTGCTTAGAAAAATTTAACCGTATAAAAAGGAATTTAATATTTTAAACAATTCTGCAGAAAATAAAGCATTTATTTAAAACGGACGCACAGCATCTTAAATTCTGAAATAAAAACTAAGAATAACAACTAGTTTCGAGATATTTAATACAATTCTTCATCAGATCGGGAGCATGAGGTGCGATTGTTTCTGTGGATAATTTACGAATATGAATAATAATCCATAGAGACAATTACCCTTAACGCTCCTCTCCCGGTATGATACTTTATTTATTAGTTCCAAACTAGTGGTTATTCTTTATTTTTTCCTGCGACTTTCAAGGGGTTGTATGTTCCTGTTTTCAGCATTCCACAAGTTTATGTATTACAACATTAATGTTGAAAATTATTATATTTTGATATTTTAATAGATCCGATTGATTTTTAGAGAATAACTCTTACGTTCCATAATTATAGCAAAATATTTAATTTGCCCATGGAATATTATAACTAATTTAAACGATAAGTTGTTTACTGTTGTAGGGAATAGGAAGAGAGTCTCATAGTGTATTTGTTTTAAAGTTTCAAATTTTTAAAAATAATTTCCGGTAAATGTCTTAATCTTGTTGAATTTAAATATTTATCAGTAGAACCAGTTACAAACTATTCTTAGTCTGGAGGAAAGCAAACTTGTTCGCAAAATATACTTAAAATTTAAGTCTATGTTGTTAAAATGAGCACAAGATATTGGTATCAAATATTTTATCAACTATTTGGTAAATTACTTGGTCTGGGAGAGTTTCGTTCCTTTTTTTTTGCTACAGTTATAAAATGTATTTTGATTTTTCTGTTATATTTTCCTGGTTGAATACCTAACGTAATAGGTTTTTCATAATTTCCTTTTTTAATCTGCTTTATTTAGAAGAGATACTATAATAGTAATCATAATAGGCACTAATTTCGTTCAAATACTCATTATGATGTTTACAATGTCACCGAGATATCCATATTCAGCTCTATTTTGAATCCTTCGATTGCTCTTTTGTTTCATTGTATCATTCTAATTAAAAGGAAATGCATTCTGTGGCAGCACTTTAAACTTTATCATTGAAATCTCTTGAACGAAGGATGTCGGATTAGAATTCCAAGCATATAGTCTCTAAAGTAGCAGCTGTCATGACCTTGCATTTTCATTTTCATTCTCTTCAGATTTGGATTATTATTATTCATAGCGGTAAGGATGAGAAAATAAATTTACCACGTGTTATTTAATACAATGAATACTGTTTCTCTTTGGGTAAAGGATGTTCTCTTCTAAGTTTTATTTTTGAACTCGGAGAACATATGGTTCCTGTGTACTAACCTTACTGGATTCACTTACCTCAATGTAAGAAATGGAGAAAATGGAGAAAATTAAATATTTCATGAATATTTAATTTTATATAACACTGTGTTTTTTATGTAACACTTCCGGGCTGTACTCATCTTTCAATTGAAGCCCTCAGTAAACAATGGAAAAAATTATATTATAATTTTAATATTTCATGTAAATCTCTATGGAGAAAATGTGTTCAAGGTTTGCCGACTTGGATTGAAAGATGTTTTCAAAAACATTGTACTCCGTAATAGAGAAAGAGATTTTACACCTTGGGGCATTTTTAATTTTTTGAAATGCAAATAATATTTTAAAATTTAAATTTTTTGGAGAAAAAAAATCTGGTATAGTGTGTTTTATAAGCTCATAAATTCCTTTGGTTGATGAAATTTAAAAAATGAATCCTGCTGCAAGGGGCAGAAAAGTTCAGGCTATTTGAAAATACTATTTTTGCTGTATAGATCGGCATTTATGTAGCTGTAAATAGTAGACAAACTTTCTCCAAAGGTTAGCATTGAGGTGAGCGAATCCAGAAAGGTTAGTACACAGGAGTCTTAAAAACTTCGGTGATTATTTCAGTTATTTTCGTACAATAGTATAACTGTATTTTGTTTTAAATGTCTTTATTAGGTTAAGTTTCTGTCTGCGACGGGAAAAAAAAAAGTAGGAAAATATGTAAATACTACACGTATAAAACAAGTTCTTGTTTAGAATATTTCTCAAGATGGACGATTTTATAAATTAAGGAGATTGTGGTATTTTTTTTTAAAGTTATGCATTTTATGGAGGATACAGAAGTACTAATAACATCCTCGACATTAAAATATAGCTATATTTCAATCCTATCTCCCTTTTACAAAATTGCTGATGAACTGATGCACAATTTCACTTAATACTGAAATTTTGACATATGATTTACAGCCAAAGATTTTTAGTATTGCTTATATTTTATGTTAAGATGGATTTTAATATTTCATGTAAATGTCCGAAGTATAATGGAAATGTTTTGTTCAATTTTGAAAATATTTAAATTTTTAAGCGAATAACAACAATAATGTTATTTGGAATAAAACTGCAGACGCTGTCATCGACAGACAGTAATAACAAAATATCCATAATTATAAGCAAGGTTTGTTGAATTATATATATATAATAGCCGTTGTCTCTGTATAACACTTCCGGGCTGTACTCATCTTTCAATTGAAGCCCTCAGTAAACAATCAGCCGGTTAGGCTTAATTTCAATTTCAGATGTGGATCAGAATTTTTTCTTACCTAAAAACTAATATCTTCTCCATCAAATCACGTTTTTTCAGCCTATTTTTCTATAAAACATTCAGAACTAAAAAAATTGGATGCTTTTAGCTGTATATTTAACAGTTTTTAAAAATCTGTTTACTTTTGCGATGAATTCTGAAAGTACACAAACTTGAATGTGAATGAATCAAGTAGCTCAAGTATTCATATCGCGTAGTGAGCTGTAAAAAATTGGATGGCAGTCCAATACTACAATCTACTACTCCAATCGCATGAAAAACTAAATAAATAAAAAATAATCAAAGGGTTTGCTTTTACAAGGTGTCGATTAAATGCAATATTGTTAGATAATTCGGGATATTTTTTAACTTTCATACACTTTTCCATTATGACGTCATTATTAGTATTATGACGTCAAAATGACGGGTTACCTTCTAGTATTAAAATAGTAAAACGAATGAAAACATAAAATCACTCGGGATCAGGCGCGCACGCATGGGAGAAAATTTATGAAATTAATTAGGAAAACAGGAAGTATTGATAATTAACATTCCCATTAATTAAATAAATTAATTGTAATTTTATGAATAACTTAATAACTGATTTCGCTTCCTTGTTGTATAATGAAACAAAAGTTTCAAAAGTTCCCGCTTTTTAGTAGTAATGTTATAGCCAAAATATCAACACAGAACAGGTTTAGAAAACTACAATTAAAACTACTAGTTTAAAGAATTTTTTTACATACGCGTGCATTCACTTTCACACACACACCTATTACACCCCCCCCCCCCACACACACACATATATATATATACATATATATATATATATATATATATATTTATATATACAGTGGAATCTCGATCGATCGTCTTCCGAATCATCGTTTTCCTGTATGTGTCGTTTATTTCACCCAGTCCCGACGATCATATTGCTTTGTTATGTTCCCGTATTGATCGTTCAGTTCATTCGGTTCCTTGAAAAACGATAGATCGAGATTCCACTGTATATATATATAGGGTGAGCCAAAAGTTCGTAAAAACTTTAAAAATTCATAAAAAAAGAAGAAATCATGATAAAGAAGTGCTGTTTGCAAGAAAGGGCTCACAAGGAAGTCGGATTTTTTTAAGCAGCCAAAAAAAAAAGTTAAAAAAGTTTAAACGTTAAAAAAGTAAAAAAGTTTAAAAAGTTTATAAAAGCACCGGTTGATGGCGCTGACATGCGAGAGATTCAGCAGAATTATGCAAATCAATCTTGCAACAAAAGACCGTGATACACGTGGATTTGGAGAATCGGCCACGAAGTGGAAGACCCTCATTGGCGGAGGGCCGCATTACTGCGGCGGAAACCGTTATGAATAATATGGCGGCGGAATTGCCCACGGGGAGTAGCAGTGCTCGTAAAGCTGGACCAGTGATTCTACCAGTGACTTTTTAATATTTTTATTTTGCTGCTAAAAAAAAATCCGACTTCCCTGTGAGCCCTTTCTTGCAAACTGCACTTCTTTATCATAATTTCTTCCTTTTTTTATGAATTTTTACAGTTTTTACGAACTTTTGGCTCATCCGGTATATATATATATATATATATATATATATATATATATATATATATATATATATATATATATGTATGTATATACACACACATATATATATATATATATATATATATATATATGTATATACACATATATATGTATATAAAAAGTTAGTACAGGTGCATTATAAAATGATGCTATACAACTGAGTGACCTAAGTTTGATAACAACCTAGGTGTTTTAAAAGGCAATGCATAAACATTCGTCAAAGCTTCGAACATTTAATATTTTTTAAGCCTAGGCTTTGATCTGTAACTAACTGGTTGACAAAGGTCAATTTAGACTGATTTCTTTCGAAGGGAGATATAGAGAATAAACTTAATATCTTTTGTTCTTTTTTTTGGTAATTTTCAGGTGAAAAGATAGAAAACAAAGTTGAAATCCATCTTTAAATGTGGTTTAAAAGTCTTTTTTTCTATAAAAAACACATATTCACTAATGCCTCAAATAATAAAACATTTTTAGAGAAAAATGTCACCAGAAATATTCTTGGGAGTGTTAGAGCACTGGTATTGTCAATGAATTATATCAGTCTTGTATATAGGATAGTTCACAAATTAGTATTGTTTTCGTGTTTTGGGGCTATTTAGTTTCCCACCGTTTTTATGTGTAATAATTTTAGAGATTAGACTAGCACGTATTAAGGTATCAATTTTATAAAACTTTAAAAAATATAGTTATAATTGCCACATTAGGTAGAATGCAGTACTAAAGAAATTACAGTAATAGAATAGGATTTAAAATGAAATAAAAAATTCATTAATTGGAGCCATCCAGAGTTTCTGTTTATCAAAAGCTTATTCACATCGAATAGGATTTCATTTTAATTATTTTCACTGCTTTTATGCACCGGAAAAATAAAAATTACAACTAAGAAAGCCATGCATTTTGTAAAATTAATGGTAAAAATAATGTTTTTCTATTTTCAGGCACAGTAATTTTTGCTGTTGCAGTTCTTGGTGATGACAGTTTAACTGTAAGTTTCTATTTTTCATTAACATCCTTTCATAAATTTTAATATATGCTTTTGCTTTTAATACATGCTATTTGTACTGTTATTTGTTTTATTAATAACATTGCACCATATTTTCATAATACAGATCTCAGTCCATTCTTTAATAGCTTTCAAATTTTCTTTTTAGAAAAATTATAAGTATTTTTATCGCATGTAATATTTTCTGCATCTTTAACTGCATTTTATAATTTCTTTGCTGGTACTAGTGCGAATAAAATTAATATTTTGATTTATTTTACAGACGACAACGTAAGAAGGCAGTAAATCTGCGCATCTGCCACAATTTGATAATTCCTTATATTGTTAGGATTTCTAATATTATACATCCCCTTTCTTTGACTACCACAATATTCTGAGATTGACAAATTGGATTTAAGAATATAATGATAGTCAAACGCTATTTGAGATTGATATGAAACTGAAAAGCGATTTCTTGACAGTAGAAAATTTTCAATAAAGCCATGAGTATTTTCCTATGTGGGAAAGCAAATATCATTCTTCTTTGAACCTTGCCTAATAAATCCCAAACCTTTCAGCTTAACAGTCTATATGTATCAAACTGTCTTTCATTTTTTAAAATACAGATCTCTTATCCTGAAATATATAATTTGTTTATGCTGCTATCAAAAAATGTAAATTTATGTCATTCATTTTTTTTTTCAGAGAACAAAGAGACAAGCTCCAAACATCAATGTCCACGAAATCCCTAAAACATCATTTTCTTGTGACAATCGAAAAATTGGAGAGTATTATGCTGACCCAGAGAGCCACTGCCAAGTCTATCATGTATGTATTCCAGGAATGAATAACAAAATGTCTCTAATGAGTTTCGTCTGTCCAAATGGAACCATTTTCAGCCAAGCAACACGTGTATGCACACCCTACGAGCGTGTTGATTGCAGTCTTACAAATAAATTCTATGAAAACGTAAATGGTGGCCATGATAGCAGACCTCCTGATGTTGAAATCGATAACTATGTTCCACAGCCCCCAAGAGAGCAACCTCAGCCACCCCGACAGGCCTCTAGAGGAAGGAATACCCCAGCACCTACATCTCCTCCTAGGGAAGTTCCTGCTCAGCCACCAAGGAATACACGTTTCCGGTCAGGGGCTGGTCAATTCAGAGGACAACAAGCACCACCAGCAACAACAGCAGCTCCCGCTCGTCAGACAACGACATCCGCACCTGCTAGAGTAGCACCAGCACGACCTGCTCCTCCAGCTTTCAGACCACCGGCAGTTCCAGCTCGTCCTGCCCAACCTGGTGGACTTGCTAACGTTCTGCCCCCTAGGGTAACTCCCCGTCCCGCTGTTTCGACTAGTACATCAAGCTACAATTATGAGTATGAGTATGAATACGATTATGAAGATGAAACACCTGCTGCTGACCAAGGAAGTGCTAGAAGTAAACGAGAAGCTACTCCAGCTGATGATTACGACCAGGCAGGCTTCAATTTTGAAGAAAACTTTGAAAAAACTGGTTTCAATTGTCAAGACAAAGTTGCTGGAGGGGTCTATGCTGATATAGAGAGCAACTGTGAAATGTTCCACATCTGTGTCCCACTCGGAAAGTACAAGATGCTTGATTATAAAGTTTTCTGTGCTAACGGCACTGCTTTTGACCAAGAAACTGGTTCTTGCAGAGAAAAGGAGGAGTTTATCTGCGAAAACGCTCACTTGCATTACCAGTTTGAAAAGCCAAATCAACCTGCATCTAGTAAAAAACCAGTCCTAAAGAAGAAAAAGTTCCCTAAATCAAAGAAGGCAAGGAACATAAGCAAGGAATAATAAACAGAGAATCTATCAGTTCAGGTTATTTAAAGAGGAACATTACGTTTTCACTCTTACCCCATGAATAATTGTAAGCATCTTTAGATTGATTATGGATGAAGTAGCTGGGGCAAATGTCATTTGCTTCTGGCATAAGTTACTCTTTTTTTTTTTTTAACTACATACATATAGGATAACACCTCTTTTTGGAACGGTAGTTTTCTCAAACATAAAGAATATGTGAGATGTGGACTAATTCACTCAAATTTAAATATTATTTAATTCATTATTTTTTCCTGTAAAAACTGTGCTAAACAGTACTAACATGAGCATATTTTATCCGCATCTCTTCGGTTCACTTTTTAATCCATATCATAACACCGTACAACAAACATGATAGCCATTTTATAATAGAAATCATTATTTCACTTTACATATGTCTGTTTAGCACAGTTAAATAATTTTCTGGCTGAAATTTCAGTGCAAAATGAAAAATTGTACATATTTTTTTATTAATTTGAAACAAGGTAGTTAACTAATATTAAAAGTATTTATACACTATCTTGCATATATATAATATATATATATATATATATATATATATATATATATATATATATATATATATATATATATATATATATATATACATATATACACACGCCTTTCTAGAAGCCAATGATTGATTTGTTATTTGACTGTTATATAGAAATTTGCCCATTTATTAAATATTTATGATCGAGAAAAGGTTGAAATCTGTTTCTTGAAGTGCATTCATCAGAGACGTAGTACTTAGAATTGAAAAATTTATATTTCACTTCCAAACGATCATTAAATATGATATAAAATGTTAATTATTTGTATTGTACTTATTCTTGTTAACCTTGAGTGTGTTTATAAGAAATTGTTATGGTGCCAAGACCTTTATATGAAATAAATATTATTCAAAACTAAGAGTTTTAGTATTTGTTTAAGCTTTTTTATTACTTTTGTTTGGTAATTAGAGAAAATTTAAAGAGAAATGCAAAATTCATCTAATGATACATATAAATCTATGACGCTAATTATACTTATAAATATATTCAAAATATACTTAACATTCATTTATAATTTTATATGGATTGTCTAGATATGCCATATATATAATTATATTAGAGTAAAATGATTCTATAAGTAAGCTTCCATTTGGAGGAAGCCTTAATTTTATCAGCAATTTATTGATTCTTAGGATTTTGCATCTTTGCCTTACGAAGTCATTATTTACTACGGCACAATGTTTATTTATTCATTCAGCTAAAACAAGAAACAAATAGATTGCTACTACTGAAAATTTTGTGTATTATAAATTGAAATTAATTAAAAAATATTCTGAATGTATATTCAATAAATAGCTATCTTAATGGCTATTTTGTAATAGTTAAATAAGTTTGATATTTTATGAACACTATACATTATTAGTGCATTATTTTTAATAGCCGTTGTTTAATATTAAGGCATATCTTTGTTTTTTATGCAAACTTATATTCTTTCGTAACATGAACTGTTTAAGCTTGGATGATAGAATAGATTTACGGAGACCCTAAGAAATTAAAACATTGATAGCTGCTAGAGAAAGAAAAACTAATAACTTAACAATTTACTTTTCTCCTTTACTTTTTCATTCATGTACTTCAACATACACGGAATAAAATGGATCCTTTATTTTTAATTTAAGCAGATCTTCAAGTTTTTACGCTATGCAAATGATAGAACAGAATAATCAGTGATTAAACATTTGCAAATTAATATGGGAAACACTTAATGTACCTCAAACATGTAAAGCATTTGCTTCCGATTGTATCAGATTTACATAATATATGTGTGCATTCATTAAATATTAAAAACTGAAAAAAAGGCAAATTTTACTTTAACGTTTTCTGTCATAAAACACGAAGTTTTAACATTTTCTGTCATAAAACACGAAGTTTTAACGTTTCCTGTTATTCTTAAGAAAATTCTAAACATCTCTTATGTTTGAAGAAAAGTAATCTGCTTAATTCATGCTGAAATTTAATTTTTTTTAACGTAAGGCTTAAAAAAATTAGGAGTTAATATGACTTATTTTTAGAACACGTGCATTATTGTCTAGATATAACAAATCTTGAAAGCGTCGTGATGAGATGAGGTCATTATATGGTCTTATACCATTAACAACCGGTTTAGTTTCACCAAGATTGTTTTATTGTTGTAGAATTTTGCTCGTAGGTGGACGTTATCGTACTGTCAGGTTTTCGCTTATTTGACCTAACATAACCCTGCTATAATACTTTGCAGAAAACAGGAAAAGGAAGTCTAAGCAACGAGATGATTCCATGGGACTTCAAGATGAAAAAAAAAAAGAAACGATATTATACCTCATTTGGAATTAAAAAAAATAAACTCGTGAATCATTGTTTGTTGATCGAATCAAGTTACTTCTATGCTGATGCAAAATATTTATTGTGGGAATAAAATTCTAACTCTAACAGGTTATATTTTCCAAGTACGTTACTTTTCCCATGTCGACTATAAGATACACAGATAAGCTTACTTCATCAAATATAGATTCGTATTTTTAAGTTATAATTTTTAAAATTTAAACAAAAGGGCTAATTAACTTATTATATTCAGGCAAGCATCCTAACAGCAAAAGATTTATAGCTACACAATTCTCCGCAGGAATTAAGCTCGTTACTAATTCTCGCTATAACAAGATTTTTACTATACTTTACGGATTACAAAGTCAAAACAGTTCCTGCATATGAAATACAATGTAATTTAAATATACTCATCCGAGTTATTTCACCCATTATCAGTTTTACATATAAACAAGGAATATAACATGAGTGATTACAACATTTAATAAGTAAGCCTAGTGAGGTAAGGGGAAACGACATTACATCTTTCTTTGGTTAACACATTTGAATGAAGGTGTGGTTTTGAAAGAAGGATGTGAGGCAAAATATACCTGTTATGAAGACTATAGCTATGACGAAAATATTCAGTTACTAAATTTTTTTCCACACATATTGTAGTTTAATGAATATGTTTGAAAAATATGTGGTACAATCTTTTTGCGGATCAACAAAAACTGGAAACAATCCTACTATACAAAATATATGCATTAAAGTCACATAAATCATACTAAATCATACATACATATATAATACATTCACACACACACACACATATATATATATATATATGTATATATATATATGTATATATATATATATATGTACATATACATACATATATATATATATATATATATATATATATATATATATATATATATATATATATATATATATATATATGTGTGTGTGTGTGGGCAGAAAATATACCCACCAAGCCTCTTACTGAACGGGGTAGAATTTATTTTCAACCTTGAGACTCCTTTGATCACCGTTACTGTGAATTTCGAAATTTTCTAGAAACAGTTTTATTTTTGTACGAAGGATAAATAGTAGAAACAACTTATCGGAATGAAAAGGGAAAAATGAAAGTTTTTCTTAAGGTAAAAGCAATTATAATGCACATTGCAGACAACGTTACAATATTTTCTTAAAAATTCCTAAAAAATTGAAAGAAAAGAGTCTTGTCAGAAAGTAAAACTGCAAGTACCAACAATCTTAGTTTGCAAGCAACACCAGTTCTGATCTAGGCCCTATAAATTTTAATATAATATGCCAAATTTCTCCCAAAATCTCTGTAGGTCTTCGAATAGGGTGAAAGGAGAAGCAATTCCTTTTCAGGTTACTCTGTCAAAGGTTACAGTTTTCTGCTGCTTTTCAAAGAACAAATTATGTGAACGAAGACTTGCTGAAAGCTTCCCTGATTTATTATACATAACTATCAAATGCTTTGGCTTAGTCTCGAATATTCTGATATACACCCTGAAAGATGGGCATCGTAAGAAGAAGATTCTTTGTTCGTTAATAATGCACCTTGTTCAAAGGGTCACGATATTATGCTCAGCAGGTGAAAGAGGAATGAAAGAAGGAAATGAAAAACTTTCCTCCGGATGGTTGTGGTATGCTACATCTCAATGGGGGAGCGAACAAAACAGCGTTGGAGTTGTGGCATCTTAGGTGTGGTAGACAGTCAAGTTTGCAACCGTTAGTGGGCGTTTGTACCCTGTTAGATGAACACAAAATAAAAGATATCGAGATTCTTCGAATGTACTTGTTTAGCAAGGATGGAGGCTTGGTGTTTAGGCGTGTGCGTGTCCTCAGGGAACTACAACGATTTCGGGTGAAAGGGCAGTGTACTTTCTCAAAAGATTCTTTTCTTTGATTAGAATTTTATTTGCATCCGGTATCAGGGATTGAGATGTGTAGCACATGCATACTTAGATAACTGTCAAGCTGTTCATTGAACTTTCAGTTTATCATAAAATATTTTATAATTTTGTAACATGCAAAGTGATTTTATTTAATACACATATCAGTTCGATATAAATGCCCATCTTTCACCTAAGTTATCATAAAACAGTATTTTTTTTTTCTAAACCCCATTCACTAAGTACTATTAAAAAAGCTTTCAATAACTCAATCACTTCTGTACTGCATTTTATGGCATCGTTAAAATAAGTAGTAGTTTCAAATATGAAGAAAAATTAAAGAATGTAAGCAAAATAATTGTATACCCTTTCCAGTATGATTTTTGTTGTGAGGAACCAGTATTACGAACTGCAGTAATAAATACAAATGCAATTTTATCAGCTTCTGAATTACAGTGCATTTTAAAACTTACAATCTCAGATCTTTTAATTGAATACCATATCAACTTACAAATAATTTAAATAGAGATTTGTAACTTCTTTGTAATTTTGTTGATACCTAAGCGGATGACAGTGGAAATGTTACATACAGTTAAACATTAATTGATTTCCGACTTTTCAGTTAAAAACCTGTCTATGAGTTACCGACGTAATCATTTTAATAAGGGAATGTTAGTTGGGTAAAAGTGGGATGCATTTTATTGTTTTATAGACTACCTCATAAATCCAAACCAGTGTTATTTGAATACTGATTTATAGGTAGGATTTTGTGAGTCTTCGGTGGTGGATGGAAAAGCATTTAATCTTATGACGTTCATATCGATAAGCTTGTGATCACTGTTGATCCTTTTCCAGCTATGTCCTTCAATTTGATTCTGGAAATGTACTTGATGGGATTTTTTAATTATGCTATGGAAAAAGATTTTCATTTTTCAGGGACAGTTTACGGAGGTAATTTTTTTATATTTTACTGATCAAAGCTCTTACATGCAACATTGTTAAAAAACCCCAAAAGAAGTCATTTAAATTTAAGTCAATTAGTGCCATTCAAGGCTCTTTATTTACATTAAATGAAATTTTTTTGACACTGGTATCGATAAAAGAGATTGTACTTGTTTCTTTACGCTGCATGAAACGAAGACGAGTGACTTAAATGGTAAAAAATTATATCCCTTAGGTTTGGTCTCAGGTAGCGTATAAAACACAAAAGTGAAGTTTTATTTTACAAAAATAAGCTGAAACATCATGGATTTAGACAGAATGTGAGCTATACTTTGAATCTCAATCACGTGAATGCTTATAATTATTTTCGGTACTTTCGTATTAAACGGAGGCCACCCATTTATTTATATTTCAATTCTAAATGCAAACACAGCGCATTCAAAACGTAAACACAGCATGATTCTCACTAAAAAATGAATCACTGACAAGATCTATTTTACCATCATGTTTTGTTTTACTATTATGGAAATTGAGACCGTTATTACCGTTGAGATAGACGAGAGTTTGTTTACAAAACATAAAAACAACGCTGGCTGGGTATTACCTCAACAATGGGTGTTCGGTGATTTGTGCCGGGAAACTGGAGGACGTTTCTTACTCAGAGTTCCGAACAGGAGTGCTAAAACATTATTAGAGAAGATAAAACTGCACGTCGGACCGGCTCAACTATTATATCTGATTGTTGATAGGGATACAATACAGAGGAACTTGAAAACGCGGGATATGCCCACTTTCAAGTTAATCATAAGTACAATTTCGTGGACCCGGAAACAGGGGCAAGTACCCAGCAAGTTGGGAGGATGTGGGGGTCAGCCAAGTGGCGCTACAAAAAACATCGAGGAACAGCATGTCACCATTTGGAATCATATCTGGCAGAATGCATATGGCGATCGGCAGCCGGCAACAATGCTTTCGTCGCGCTCCTGAGCGACATCATCCTGTTCTGGAAGTTTTGTGGCGACTGGAAATTAATTGTAAATTTTTATAACTTACTGTACTTGAGTAACTTTTTGTACTTTCTGTAATAAAGTTTGCTGTTTGTGTTCGTAATGGAATTTTACATTTTCCCCCAATTTTCCAATACTTAAATGGGTGGCCTCCGTTTAATGCGAAAGTACCTTATTTTCCTTCAAAATACAAAGTGTCTCCAGGAGACTTTAGAGGTCTGGAAAAAAACAAAAAAAAAAATAACAAACAAAAAAACACGTAATTTTCCGATTATTTAAGTAATCTCTAAAAGCAAAAGTCTTAGGACTAGATTTAGATGAACGGACTTCAAGGATTTCTAAATTATCTAATTCCCAATAGAAAAAAGATCAAGTTACATACTGTTTTAAGGTGCTACAGAGGATAACAGAAGCTTCATTTTCTTATGAAGCTTTGTCTAATTATATGAAAGATTCTAGCGATGTTTCTTCGCACTTTATCAATCTTAGTATCTTTGTCAAGTTTCTTAAGATTTAGAGAAATGAAGTGATGTGAGGTCAAGATGTCGTAGCGAAAAGGTATGCTTGAAAAAGAATGTGTTCCTTGAGGATTTCTCTAGAGCCTGTTTGCGTGACTTGGTTGGAAAACCGTGGTAAATCTCCCCCAGCAGTCATAGTGAATACTGATTTTTTAATATACTGAGCAATAACTAATCATTAAAATCATTTCCCTTCATGACAATGTTTTAAAATACAGTAAAAGAGCTTATAAAATAATAGATTTATCTGACTATCGTCATTACAATACGTCATTTTAATATTCTGGAAAATGTCACCGAAATCGCAGTAATGATGAAAATATTTGCCATATCATCGTCAAACTGATTTCGAACTGATTTTAAATACTTGATATGTTTAAAAAAACCCTATTGAAATTAAGGGGCATTTATTCGTTAAACTGAATGCAGACTGAGCATGTTTTTCTATGCGGAAGTTATTTTTAGGTCATAAAATCAAATTAATAACTGAAATTTTTTTCACGAGATTTGACAGCAACTGAATCGAGTTTCATTGGAAAAAAAACAACAACCCAGGGAACTCTGAAATGTCGCTCTTCTGTATCTAGAGTGGATGAATAAAAACTTTTGATTAGGAAATGTTGGCACTGACTTGCAACCAAAATTCGTAACACCACTTCCTGTTTACTGGCCAAAATATGCAAACTAAAATACACTGAAGTGCCACTGAATTAGGGATAGCAAAGCCTATGCAAATGACAGTGATGAAGTACAGAAGGAGAGGTTATTGCTTGGAAGGGGAGTCTACTTCCAATAAAACAGCAGGCACTTGCACAGGGATTCTTTCTATTTTCTGTCTCTTAACTAACACACACACACACACATACACTGAAGTGCCACTGAATTAGGGATAGCAAAGCCTATGCAAATTGTGTAACGCTGCGCATCATGTATGCGCAAGTGAGGGCGCTGTGGTAACTGCATATATAGCGCGTAC
Organism: Dolomedes plantarius; assembly: GCA_907164885.2. Lineage (NCBI taxonomy): Eukaryota > Metazoa > Arthropoda > Arachnida > Araneae > Dolomedidae > Dolomedes > Dolomedes plantarius. Next base: position 176,411,693 of record OU015494.1, read on the forward strand.
TATGGTTGTTCTGAATTAGTTGTTGGAATTGCCAGTATGGGTAAACTGCCTGATTTAGACGCCTTCGATCGCGGACAAATCATAGGTGCGCGACGCATGGGCCATTCAGTTTCCAAAATCGTCAGACAGCTAGGATTTTCAAGGTCGACAGTGTCAAGAGTATACCAAGAATACATGGATGGTGGAAAAAAAACTAGCGATCGGGCAAACTGCAAAGGACAATTAGCCTTGACAGTGCGTGGTGAGAGACGGCTCAGGCGTATTGTACGTAGCCAGCGAAGCCAAACATTAGCTCAAATTACCACCCAGTTTAATGACGGTGCCAGTCGTACAGTCAGTATACGGACTGTGCAACGCTCGCTTCACCGCATGGGTTTTGGGAGCCGTCGACCTACGAGAGTACCATTGCTCTATACTCGCCATCGGGCTGCACGTCTTGCCTGGGCAAGAGAGCACAGAGATTGGAGTGTAGAGGACTGGAAACGAGTAGCATGGAGTGATGAGTCTCGATTCCGACTACTTAACGCCGACGGGAGGCTGAGAATATGGCATCAGGCTCATGAAGCCATGGATCCTGCATGCCTGGCTGGAACTGTACAAGGGCATGGTGGCTCAATCATGGTCTGGGGTGTTTTTTCGTGGCACAATTTGGGATCTTTGGTGCGTGTACCAACCTCCCTCAATGCAATTCGGTACGTAGAGTTGCTGGGTGATCACCTCCATCCGTTTATGCTGTTCTGTTATCCGCACGGTAATGGAGTTTTCCAGCAAGACAACTGTACCTCTCACAAGTCCCGGTTGGCTACTGGCTGGTTGGATGAGCATTCCTCTGACTTCTCTGTCATGAATTGGCCACCTAGAAGCCCAGACTTAAATCCTATTGAGCATCTTTGGGATGTTTTGGAACAAGGCGTGAAAGGCCATCACACAGCACCAAAGAACCTTACTGAATTATGGACAGCTTTAGCCAATATTTGGCAAGCCATTCCCGTGGAACGTTTACAGAAACTTGTTGAATCTATGCCTCGTCGTGTTGCAGCCGTTATCAAGGCCAGAGGAGGCCCAACTCGTTACTAGGTAGGTATCCCTAATTCAGTGGCACTTCAGTGTATGTCGTGAGAAAAATGAAGAAAAAACAATTTTTATAGTGAAGTGAACAACTATGAAAATAATAAAACAATTGCTTATGAATAAATTTTATTGTACAATTTCCTTTACAGAAATGGTCATTTTAATTCAGACTGTTGACCCTTACATTAAAAAAATAAATTACAACTATTTTTCTTAAAATATAATTTTGAAAATGGGTAATAAAGTGATACCTAACTACAAATTTTCTTTTGAATTTTTTTCCACACATCTTAATAATGTTGACAAATATAAAACATTTTCAGGAAAAAGAATAAGCATTTATTAGTTTTTTTAATTATGCATTTATATATTTGGCACCAATAATCATTTACGTACCTATTAGCTTTACATATTACCATCAGACTGGTATGTCGATTTCAGCGTTCTGTAAACGCAACTTGCAGCTTTTTCGTACGGAACCCCCAATTCGAGACACAGTATCAAGTCATACAAATCCATTGAGTTAAAATCTGGAAATTCAGTTTATGACTTGGCTCTACTTTTCTTCATTTTCAGGAACTTGAAACATATATTGTTCATTGTTAACAGTTCAAAACAAGTGTGTTTTTCACTTTTCACCACACTCACCGTATATATATCTAAACACTTATACTTGGTTGAAATTGGTTAGGAATCAGTTAAATTTATCAAAAGATTAAAATCCCTTGTTGCTGAATCTGGGAATTGAAACTGGGATTTGAATAATTAGGAAACACAGATTTAAAGCTTGAAAGATATTACCAATTTTGAACTCAGTACAAGTGTTTGAAATACACTAGCAAGTCAATTACTGAGTTTGAAAAGCATGGCTTATGTAACAATTTTATATTCCTTTTATAATACGATTATTATTTAAGTTTGTAATATTTCAAAGAGGTTAATAATTATAACTGTTTGAATTAGAATAAAAATTGCAATAAATTTGGCACTATTCAACGAAGTCATTACATTAAAATTTCATGATGTATTTAAAAGATTATCTCCATCTTCAAATTTTATCTATAATGCGACTTTTATCTAAAATGCGACTAACTTTATCTATAATGCGACATCTAAAACACTCAATAAATTACATAAATATCGGAATTATCTTTGACGAAATGCTGGAGGGAGTGTGACAGCTATTCCGTGGTTTTATCTATAATGCGAATTTTATCTATAATGCGACTGATTTGTTAAAAAATCTCTAATTGTTAAAAATAAAGTTAAAATTTATGGTACTTTATACTTTTAAAAATTTGATCAACATTACATTTTTAAAAGTAATGCAGTTAAATTTTGAGTTTTTATAAAACTCCTGTAAGATTTTTCTTCTGGTGTTGAAAGATATTTAACATATTGTACTAAAATAGTTGAAGAAGGAGCTAATTCTTATTTCAAACGTAATTTGCTTCATTGGCTCTAATTTTATGTTCTTATTTTCCAGAAATTCCCTCTTGAAACATTTATATTATTTTAAAATATGAAATAAAACTCGCGTATAAATTCGACTATACTCGGAACAAAAGAAAGGGTTTAAATGTAGTTATCTTCTAGAAGAGTCTAGATAAGACTTGTTTATGGATAAGACTGCTTAAGTTTTACCTCCTTTAAACTCAGGTGATTGACTCACTAGTGTATTAAGTCCAGCTGCAAAAAGTTTTCACTTCTGATGAGTTGCTCATACACATCTAAAACGTTCAATAAATTACATAAATATCGGAATTATCTTTGACGAAATGCGGGAGGGAGTGTGACAGCTTTTCCGTGGTTTTCTGCTTGCTGAGAGCTTGTCTCAACTTCATGGCTTGACTCTAATGAACTGGAATGGTCATCCTCAAGAAGCTCTTCAGATTCGGAACTCTCACTACTATCACCGTTGCCTCTGGATTGTCGTGCACGGTTTCTAGATTCGTTCTCTTCATTTTCCCGTTGCTGCACTTTCACAGGGCCATCAAATTGGTCACTGTAGTAGCGATACGAAACGGGACAGTCCACATTCTCTGGCCTATCACAGACGAGGAACCGCTGGTCGAAGACAAGTTCAGGGTGACAACAAAATGGATGATCTGTCAGAGTCTGGAGATTGCTAGGTGCGCACAAATGAAATATATGGCAGCCGGTATCAATATCAGCATAGTAACCTCCGGCTATTTTATTATCGCAGGTGAAATTTAAAGGTGGTACAGAAGCGAAAAGTTCTTGCTTAGCACAGGCTTCCATGTACATCCTGGCTCGTTCCATCTAAAGGAAAAATGGGAAACATATTAGCTTTGGAAACTAAATTCATACATAAAAAATTAGAAGTAAATTAGATATTTGATTACGAGAGAAATGAGCAACCCATTTACTATTTTATTAGAGTATGCTCGACTCTTCTAGATGCAGAACATACTATAGATTCGATTATCGAGTTTTGTCCGGACACAATAATTTTAAAGTTCTCCAAGGAAATAATATAGGAATTATAAAACTTACTACTCATTTCCTCAAACAACATAAATGCATGGCCCATAGAAAACGGAGGACGATGCTTTCGAACAGTCATAAATTCTGACAAACAAACATATGTAGTATGTCCCGTAACATGCATTGTGACGTTTCAGGAGCAACATGACGTCATTGTTAGTCTAAGACCACTCACAACTGTTCAAATTGTAATCATTACAGAAATATATGTAGATGTCAAAGTTTCCTAATACCTTTCTGTCTATTGCTTTTGATAGTAAGAAATTGGAGAAATTACAGATCAACGAAACTTAATAGTAGCTTAATGTTTTCTAATTAAATTTAGAATTATTTCATAACGCTGAGCCCCCTGCAACTACCTAAAAAATTCACAATTACATTTATTTGCAGAAAAAAATTCCATAAACAAGTTTGTTATGCAATTAGTAGATGTTTTAAATAATTACTGATTAAATAGTGAGTAAAGCATTGTTTATACTGTAATAACTGTTCAATACAATAACCAACAGTTCTGATGCAAGCACTGTTTCGTTCCATTATGGATGGGGTTACATGGACCCTCTACATTGTTATGCATTGTTTATATTATAATAATCGTTCACTGTGAAAACCAGCAATTGGGATTTAGGCACTAATTCGCTTTATATATTGATGATGCAGATGATATGCCAAAAATAAGACTATTTTCTACGCTTGAATCACATATGACAAATTACAGCTAACAGTACATCTAGAAGTTCGATCCAGACACTCTCAAAACACGAATGGTTATGTATCACCAGTCAATCAAAGATGTGACATCACAAAAATCCTTCGCTATCCCACCTCTAAATGTCATTCAGGAACATGTATTAACTTGTACATGTAGCATATGGCTACACGTACGAGGTTTGTTTCATTTCCCATATGGCTGTATGGCAAATCTTTCAAGTTAATATATCTAAACAATAAAAAGTTTAAATGCTAGAAATTGCAGGGAAATTCTAAAATTATTCTAAAATTATTCAGTCAGATTAAGGTCTGGGGTGAACGTAGTAAGTTCCCATACGTGAATTTTTTTATTTTTTATCGCCAAGTATAAATTGTATGGGAGCATAATTTCCCCAAGTTTTCCTTATCGCGTTGCACTCGCCGTTGCACGTAAAGTGCAAAGGCTAAGGGCCTGTTCACATAGGAGTCCGTTGCGTTGCGTTAAGGAAAAGATGACGTTGAGACGAAAATAAACCAATCATATGCCTCCAAACGATTAGCAATGAAATTTTTAACGCCTATGATTGGTTTATTTTCGTCTTAACGTCATCTTTTCCTTAACGCAACGCAACGGACTCCTATGTGAACAGGCCCTTACGGTGTCCACGTTTAAGTTTCACAGGATCAAAATCTCTGTGTAATTTTTGCATTTTGTTTAGGTCTGCTATTTGCGGTATCACTATAATTTTGTTTGAGTATCACATCGACATAGTAAGGTGAATATTAGAAAGTTAAGCGTTAGTGATGTGTTTCATGCGCGGGGAGTTTGCATCATGAAGAAAAAACTTCCTCAGAGCTTTGCCTGCTTGGGGCAGCGGTAAAACGCAAGCATTTTTATTGTTTTTCTCCTTGTTATAACCATCTGAAATTTATATTCAAATCAATTGCTTGTGAGACATTTTTTTCTCCTTTCTAAAAACTTCAGTGAAACCAGCATTTTTTTTTTTGGTATGTAATAGAGAGAGATTGAGAGTTAGAGAAAGTAATCCATATCTATAGCACCTTTAATGGCCGCCCACATGGTATAGAGGTTAGCGTCGTGAGCTTCCACGCAGTGGGCTCAAATCCCGAATAAGGCTTGGTCAATAACGTGTTGTCCCTTGATAGGGAGCAATGCTGGCTCACCTAAATGGTGCTCCCACAATAAAGTAGCCAGCAAGACTTCGCGATGAATAACAAAAGGCGAATGTCTCACGACAAATGCCTCCGCAAAGAAAAAAAAAGAATATCTTTAATGTGATGGTATATTTAAGTTTTCGTTAGCTGGGCAACTTCTTTTTCAAAGGTGAAGTTGCGTCATAAAATTTTCATGTCTAGTATCTTTAGCTTTTGAAAACTTTCTGTTAGCATTACTCTCAAACGTTCGTTTCTTACGTAAAACTTAAAACACTTTTCGTATCATAAGTTAGGCCTCGTACACACGATACGATTTTTGTTTTATAATCTTTTCGGTGTCAATCGAAAGCTGTGTTCACACGATTCGGCTTTTCTTTTACTGTATACGGTTTTCTCATCCGCCCAGAACACCTTTGCAATCATTCTAGTGTAATTCGGCACTGATGTACGTTTCTTTCAAAACAACCGAATCTTGTGTACTCCCCCTATCAATTCTATACGCCAAGGGCAACCAAAACGGCCCCGCGGTGGTCCGTCTATACGGTTTCGGTAGAGAAAATCGAACGACACCTGCTACCGATTCGACTGTTTCCCGTATACGGTTTTCGACCGCAACGTGTGAACGTACAAAACAAAATACAGAAGGTCGTTCGCATTTTATGGAAACGATTTTGATAGTTACGTTTTATGTATAAATGCCATTTTTTTTTGCGGCGATTTGCTTCTATCTGATAGCCATGGTTCTTGACAATAGCTCTAGCTCGAATTTTCCCATGAAAGTAAACTTTTTCTTTGCACTGTCATGTCATTTTTACACCATTCCTCTTGTTTTCCAAAGTCCGTTCAGTGTTCTTGGATGCTGTTTTCCTAAGGCTTGCTTTAATAAACTGAAATCCCAAAAGTCCCTTGGAGAAGCGTCAGGTGATTTTACAGGTATTTCATTAAATGGGATACACTTTATTCCTGTTTCTGATTCTTTCTTTGCTAAATAAGCGGCAGTTGATTTAAGGGTGGGACTAGAGGCTTTGCGCATATGAAGCTGAACTTTATCAATGTCCTTTCCATATAATACTGGAATTTTTTCTTCAAAAATTGGTTCTAAAATATTATGCTGATAGTAGAGTGAATTAATTTTGGCTTTACTTGAGCCTTTTATAATTTTAATTTTGCCGTTGCAACAAAATCCTGCAGCTATCAGGAATCCCTTTGGGAACTTTTCTGTACACTTACGAGGCCATTTCGTACGGTCATCCCCGTCAGTTGAGCAATAGAAATTTGTTCTTTTTTTATTACAGTCACTTAAATGCATCCATGCCTTATCGAGTGTTACCACAAATTTTCCCTTTTCAGCAGCTTGGTGTTTTTCATATAATTTCCTACGATTTGTTTTTCGTTCAGCAATATGCTTTAGCAAAAAGCAGATGAACTTTAGACTTAAACATCTTTTTTAACTTTAAATCTTCATGAATGATTTAACTTATAGTGCCGGAAGACATTCCTAGTTTCGATGCAATAGATCTTTGATTCGGCGGATTTTCTTTTAGTATCAGAGACTTTACTTTCTTGATATTTACCTGCGTTCGAACAATCTTAGGATGAGGTTTCACGGTCATGTTTTCATTTTTACTTTCAGTTAGACTTTTTTTTTCCATTCAAATTTAATATATTATAAATTCCTTTTTTTTGAAATGCCATAATCGCGATTTTTACACCTCTTCATAATTTGTTGAGACGAATATTTCTCCTCGGAAAGCTCACTTACGTAACATTCGAGTTATCTGTCAATTTTAGGAGCCATTTTCTAAATAAATCTTTTATTTTACATTCCAATCAAAACAAAACAGTAGCATACGATTATTCTGAAGTTGCCACATTTTTATCTTAAAATGCAATCGACAAAAATAAATTACAAAATCGTTTCCATAAAGTGCGAACGACCATCTGTACATAGTTTACTGTAAACGAAACTACAATACCGAAACGATTATAAAAACGAATCCGCATCGTGTGTACGAGTCCTTAATCATTTATTGTTCCTCATACTTGCAACAATACACTCTGAATTTGCATACCTACTTCAGTGCTTACACCAACTTTTCTGGCAACTCTTATGGGAATATTCTTGATATTTGTATGAAAGAAAGTAAGGTTCTATATGTGTTCGACAGTCTTTGGTCTAAAAGAATGTTGTTATCTCTCTCTCTCTCATAAAGCACTACTGATAAATTTCTAAAAGACTTATAACATGGAAGAATACCTTTTTTCAAGTCGTTTTTGGGACCTTTTTTGGCAGTATGCATAGTTTACATAGTCTATGAAAACATGCTTGATTTAAGCATCTTTGTTATCCATAGTTACTGAAGATATTTTAAAGATTTTGTATCGCTTTCTCCGTCTATTTTCTAATAAGGTATTTATGAAGAGGCAGTGAATGCCAGATTTCATTCTTTTCTAGACAGTTATGGCATTAATTATCTCTTGATGATTTAAATGTATATTACGTTTAAATATTTTCTTCAGCAGATCAGCTTTAATTTAAGGCTGCTTTGTATTAACCCTATTGGATTCGCTCACCTCAATATTAACCTACGGAGAAAATATGCCCACGAATTGCCGACTTGGATTGAAATATTTTTTAAAAAATTGTACTCCGTAATAGAGAAAGAAATTTCACACCTTAGGGCATTTTAGTTTTTTTTAAATGCAATAATATTTTAAAATTTAAATTATTCGAAGAAGAAATCTGGCATAGTACTTTAAACGCTCCTAAATTCCGTTAGTGGACGAAATTTATAAAACGAATCCTGTTCCAAGGTGCAGAACAGTTCAGGCCATCTGAATATACCATTTTTATTGGATTACTAGCTGAAAACCCGCACTTCGCTACGGAGTACATTCAAAGTAAATGCAACGGTCAATGTATGCAATTAATGCCAATATATATATATATATATATATATATATATATATATATATATATATATATATATATATATATATATATATATATATATATATATATATATATATATATATATATATTTATAAAAAAATCGTAAGGGATATTTTTATAGACAAAATAATGTAGAAGAAGATATTCAAATTAAATCTAATATAAAGAATACTATAGAATATAGTACAGTTAATATAGTACAGTTTGTAGAACATTTCTTTTACTGTATTTTAATATTTTTTGGATAATAACCAATCGTCTGCCGCATTATCAAGGAAAAAAAATTTTTTGTCTATTTAGTTTTTATGCACGTGACGATACATTTATGTAAAGTACCAGAAAAAGAAATCACGTGATCAGCATTTAATAAATTAAATTTTAAAAATTAATCTTTAAAAATTCACCAACAATCAGGAAATGGAGGTAAAGATTCGAAAAAGATTTCATTTTAAAGTAATTTTTATGATCTTTATGGTGATATAAATTTTATAACCCTCAAATTATTATTTTAGATGCAAACTTAAAAAAAGTTACAAAAACAGCTTAAAAATTTAATTAAAAAAATCTAAGAAGAATTTTTCAAAAATCTCTCTTAGTGCACCCCTACACTATAAGAAGAATCGCCATGCAAAATTTCAGCCCTTTAGGTTCAACTGTTTGGTCTGTACGTTGTATGTCAGTGAGTCAGTTACGGAGCTGTTTTATATATATAGATTACCCTTTATGTAGCTGTAAATAAAAGACAAATTTTCTCCATAGGTGATGTAACTGAAGTAGTTAAGAGAGTTCTTTACGAAATAACCCAGATGGATACAGATCACAGAAATACTTTATTATACGACCTCTCTACATGCTGGCTACATTGCAACTCGAGAACATCCCACATCGGCGAACACGACGCCCTCTGGCGTGTATTTTTCCAATGCCCTTGCTGTGCTGCCAACAATTATACAACACTTTATACACACTTAAAAAAGAAACAAAAAGGAAAAAAATAGAAAAACATTCAGTCCTAATGTGCCAATTAAAGGTTTAGACGACTGGGTGGTTTTCTCTTCCTTGAAGATTTCCTTCGGTCTGGTGTTGTAGAACCTGACTGTAAGGAGTCAGTGTCGACTGCAGCACACTGTCCAGGAACTTGTATCTTTTGTGGAGTAAGAACTGGAGGATTATCATCCTCAGATCCTGCAGGTATATCCAATGCCGGTGTCAACTTGGGTGGTTCACCTGAAGGATTCACTCTAGGGATATCTACATCAAAACTGGATGGTACTTGATCTTGTGAAGTCGAATTGCACGAACCTTCACGATGACGCACTTGGTCCATGTGGCGTGTCCAAATGCCTAGTGCTGTTTCAATCTTGAACATTATGTTTCCTACTCTGTCACACACCACACCAGCCACCCACTTAGGACCACGGCTGAAGTTCCGTGCCCAAACAAAATCACCTATTTGGAATCTAGAGGTGTTTTCAGAATGTGGTGGAGGTTTCACATGCTGTTCAAAATCTTTCAGCAGATCTAACCGACAACGTAGGGGACGACCCAGCATGTTTGTTGCAGGAGAGATCCCTGTTGCTGCAAGTGGTGTGCTACGATAGTGCAATAAAAAATCTTGCCAACCTTTCAGAAAAGGAGCCTACAGTAATCTTCCGAAGAGCACTGCTGAAGAGCAGTGCGTACTGCTCTTTCTGCCAGTCCATTTGAATTTGGATGAAAAGGAGCAGTTCTTATATGCACAATGCCATTTTGTGCAAGAAATGACTAAAACTCAGTACTAGAGAAGGCAGTACCATTGTCGCTCACCAGACTCTTTGGTAGACCAAAACGGGCAAACAAATTGCGGAGTGCAATTATGGTAGTTGCTGAAGATGTGCTAGGTACAGGAATAACTTCTAGCCACTTTGAATATGAGTCGATCACAATCAACAACATCTGACCTTCCACAGGCCCAGCATGGTCTACATGGATACGTATCCATGGATCTTTTGGAACAGGCCAAGAGATCTGTTTGGATGGTGGAGTTGATGCATTTTCTTGGCAGGCAACACAATTCCGAACTTTTAACTCTAGCTCTCTGTCTATACCAGGCCACCATACATATGATCGAGCCACTGCTTTGATGGCAGAAATTCCTTGATGACCCATGTGCAGCTCGTCAAGGATGAATCTTCGAAACTTCTGAGGAATAAAGACACGGGAACCTCTGAATATGATCCCGCTCTCTACAGACAGTTCATACCTCGCAGGCCAAAACTGGTCTAGACCTTGCGGTACTTCTTTTGGCCAACCCTTAGCAATGCACGACCGGAGACTAGATAGCAAAGAACACTTTTTTATCTCAGCCTCAATAAGATGTGGAGTAACAGGACTGTCGTTTAACTCCTGTAGCAGCAGTACTGAATCTGCTGGAGCAGGTGGATCTGTCATATGAATAGTTAATGGCAAACGACTACATGCATCTGCATTGGCATGCAATGCACCCTTCCTGAATTTTATTTTATAAGCATATGCTGATAGGGTTAATGCCCAACGCTGAATTCGTGCAGCTGCTACAGTAGGCACTGGCTTATTTTCAGCGAGAAGATTTATCAGGGGACGATGATCTGTCACCAATGTGAAAGTTCGCCCCAAGAGATAATTGCGAAATCTGGTCACACCAAAAACTAAAGCCAATGTCTCTTTCTCGATCTGACTGTAGTTCTTCTCTGCATTTGTGAGGGAACGAGAAGCAAATGCAATTGGACGATCTCCATTGGCTGTATTGTGTGACAAAACTGCTCCTAGACCATATGGACTAGCGTCACATGCCAGGATCACTTCTTCCTTGTTATTGAAATGCACCAGCAAGGAAGAATTTTTCAAAGCCTGCTTGGCATTGTTGAAGGCCTGTTCTTCTTGCTGCGACCACTTCCAAGTTTGTTTCTTTTCCAACAGCTTATATAATGGAGCTAAAACAGTTGACATGTGTGGTAGGAATTTAGCATAATAAGTGATAAGGCCAATAAAAGAACGGAGTTCATCCACATTCCTAGGCGTTGGAGCTCTCTCGATAGCCTCCACTTTTGATTCGATTGGATGAAGTCCCTGTTTATCGATTCGATGTCCCAGGTACTGCACAGATTCTTTTAAAAATTCACATTTATCTGGATGTAACTTAATACCAGCATCCTCTAGGCGAGTCAACACCTGGTCTAGGTTCTTTAGGTGAGTAACTTTGTCTTCACCGGTGACTAGTAAGTCATCCAAATAGCATGAACTGCCGGTTTGGCCTTGCAAGACTTTCTCAATCTCCCGTTGAAAAATTGCAGGTGCTGAAGCTACTCCAAATGGTAAACGCGTGTATCGAAATAATCCACGCTGAGTGTTGATCACCAGGAACTTCTTGGATTCTTCCTCCAACTCAAGTTGACAATATGCATCCCTGAGATCCAACTTGGAAAACGAATCTCCATTTGACAACTGTGCAAACAAATCCTCTATTTTTGGCAATGGATATTACTCCAGCTCTGTAGCTTGGTTGACAGTCAACTTGAAATCTCCACGAATTCTGACCCTACCATCTTGTTTCAAGACTGGTACAATTGGTGCTGCCCATTCGGATGTTTTTACAGGCTCTAGGATACCTTGTTGTAAGAGCCTTTCGATCTCTTGATCCACTTTCTCTCGCAAAGCGTAGGGAACTGGGCGAGCCTTGAAGAATTTAGGCACTGCTGTTGAACGGCAAGTCAAATGCACTTTAACTCCCTTCAGCAGTCCTATACCTTGAGCAAAAACTTCTTTATGGTTATTTAGAATACCTTCCAGAGTTTGTCCAACTGGGTGCATTTTTTTCATCACTGACACACTATCCTGCTTAGCAATGTTCTGAACTAGATTTTTAATAAATTTGCAGTCGGCGGATTTGTGATTCGATTCACCACAACAGTAACACTTTGCACCGGATTTCTTTTGAAAAGCACCTTGTTTTCCATGAGGTTGCTTATTTCTCTGTGTAGAGGAGCTTTGCCGTATTTGGCGCATTTCCGACGGTTGCGATGACGATGCCGCGGTCCGTAAGTCGACAGCATTCCGCGCTGCAGCTTCCATCGCGACGGCGATTTCGGTAGCTCGGGCTAGCGTTAGATCAGGTTCAGACAGGACTTTTCGCTGCATAGCTTCATCCTGGATACCGCAAACGATCCGATCCCGCAGCATCACATCCAACGTAGTGCCGTAGTTACAGTGCTTGGCGAGCCGACGTAACTCGGAAATGAACACAGCCACTGTTTCTCCAGCTTGACGCACGCGGCTATTGAATTTATATCGCTCGACGATCTCCGATGGTACCGGGTTGTAGTGCTGATTCAAAACTTCTATTAACTGTTCCAGTGTCTGCGATGTCGGCGTAACTGGTGAGAGCAAATTCCTTAGAAGGCTGTAGACCTCGGGACCAACGACAGTTAGGAAAACTGCACGTTTTCGAGCCGCATCCGTAATTTCGTTTGCAATGAAGAAAAGTTCTATGCGCTCAGCATAACGAGTCCATGACTCCGCCGCAGAGTCAAAAACGCCGATTGTTCCGTACGAAGACATCGGAACCACGTGAGGCCGTTTTAGAAGATGAGGTTAGGCTTAGCGCCGCACAATCGAAAACGAAATCGAAATTTTTTCAAAACTATGAAGTTATTTAAAATAGAGTTGAAATAACAACCATCTGGATCCCATCCTCGTCGCCATTGATGTAACTGAAGTAGTTAAGAGAGTTCTTTACGAAATAACCCAGATGGATACAGATCACAGAAATACTTTATTATACGACCTCTCTACATGCTGGCTACATTGCAACTCGAGAACATCCCACATCGGCGAACACGGCGCCCTCTGGCGTGTATTTTTCCAATGCACTTGCTGTGCTGCCAACAATTATACAACAATAGGTTACCATTGAGGTGAGCGAATCCAATAGGGTTAGTACACAGCAGCCTTAATAACAGGCAGTAAGGAGACCTCCGTCATGATACTTAGTTATTTTCAGGAGTTAGTTATCAGAAGGGTAATTAGGAAAAATGATGTTCCCATGGAACGAGTTACGTGGACGAAAGGAAGAGTGAACCGACAGGCATCAGCGCTCGAAGCAGAAAAAAATCAAGATTTTGACTGAAGACGCTGATGATCGTTACAGAGCATCTATGAAGCAAGTCAACAAACACAGCCAGGAGCTAGAGCTAGTGAATAGGAAAGCTTTGCGCTAGTTGCAGAAAATTATTAGGGGCAGTTATCGCGTGGGATGAGACATTGAAATCAAACATAAAATGGTGTTAGTTGTATGGGTTCCAAGTCAGAAAGAATTTTTGTTTTCCAGGAGAATTTCTATATTTTTTTCTCATCTTGAGTTGTACACTGAAGTGGAGGAAAATAAATTTGAGTTTAGCACTGAATTGTCACTATGCCATCTTACTTTAACTAAGTTTACATACAAGTTACTTTACGGATATAAGTATCTTTTACAATACAAATGCTCATGTAGTCCTTCTTAAAAAGTGTGCAAAGAGGATTTAGAGTTAGCGCATTTTTAAGCTTTACAGAAAGTAGGGGTATTAGTAGCAAATCCTTAGAATCGATCACCAGATTTCTGTGATACAGGGATTGCATATTTATATGATACGAGCATCTAGATATTTTTATAACATATATTATTATGATATTTGTGCTACCGTCTGATTTTTTATAAAACGGGAATATTTGAAAAATATTTTCAAGATCACCGTGAAAATATCAATAGAGGATTTCGTATAATAGTATATTACAATTCTGGTAAATCAGTTTGTTTGTAAGTTACCTTTGATTAATAATAAATTTTAGAGAAGAGACGATCATCGCCTTTTAGAAAAAGAAGAAAATTGCAGTGGAAAGGATTTTGTTAGGCTGCCGATGTTAAAAGTAAATGAAAATCTTAGAAGAGTAAATAAAAAATGAAGAGGTCAAGAAATTATATATTTAAAATCCTTTTCCACTTGTTTAGCGTTTCTTCAACCCAAATTCTAAACCTCCGATTACTACTCTTTACCATAACAATACTTTACTGGAACATGATCTCATCATGTTTCGGTTCTTTTGTCAAATGATGTCTTTTGCATATCAAAGGACTTTTGACTTCAATCCAAATTACAGAACAGGAAATATTGCCTTTAAACCTAAGTTAATTAGACATCTAGAAACAGAGTAGAGGTCACCGCAAAAAGCATTCAAAGAAAATTATTAAAAATGCGGGATTATTTTCGAAACACGCAGACACGCGATTAGCCGGCGTCCGATTAACCTGGATATGGATTAAAACTGCTCTAAAATACTTCAAAATCTAGTCATGAGGTCAATGTGACAAGACTGCAAACTAGGAGTCTTCAGCCAACTATAATTTTTTTTTCTTTTAAAGCGGATTTTAAGTATTGGATTAAACTGTGAAAGCTTCTAAATTTACATGTATCAGAGATACACTCTTATAACAGGTTTCTTAATCATATGATACTACGTAGTAAGAGTATACAGTATACCATGTTATCAGAGGACTCGGCCATGCAATATCCTATAGATTTACAATATATCTTCAAGTTTACGTTGTTATATGGTACATCAGTTAATATTGTAGATTTTCAGTACCATTGTTTAACTATGGAGAATTTTCTTTTCGGTATTTTTCTAATCTCAGATTAATAAATGTATTTTTTTAAATTCAGTTTTCTGCATTCGAAAATGGATCTTTAAATGCAGTACTCGTTTTTCCCAAATATTTTAGATTTAATTTATTAATAAAGCAAATTAAATTTTGTAGCGATGGACGTCAATAATTTAAAGTCCAGTAAATTATTAAACGTGAAAAAATTTGAAATTAAAAAAAAAAGTTTCCCTCTAATTTGAACGGCTACCTTCATATACAAGAAACAGAATTAAAAAATATTCAATTGCCAATCTGTGATTAGAAAAATACTGAAAGGAAAATTTCCCATTGCTTAACATTACGATTGATGACCTACGATGTCAATTGATGCGTTGCCGTTAATAGGAGGTGAAGTGCGGGCTTCTTAATTAGATCTAGCAACCTTTGAACTTAAGGGGATACAGTACAATAGATATCATCAAAATATCGATTTTTTTATTGTCTCAAATTATTCATATACCATTTCTAAATATACTGACGAAATTTCAAAGCTGTATCTTCATTATTAAAGAAGTTATTAAAGTTTTACTGCATGATGACAGACATTTAAAAGGACAGCTCTGTGTCCACGGATGTAAACACTAGCATCACAGCCAAAAGAAATATCACATTATTTTAATTTATTTCGCCATAAACCACGAGTGAAGTGAAGTGACGATTCACCATAACTGGCTCGTATTGTTTACAACGTTCTTGTTTTCGTTTCACTGTTATTTAGTTAAAATTCTTTTTAAATAGCTGTTTTTGAACTTCCGAGTACTACTTATTTTACCTTTGGTGTTTTTAAAACTAATAGAATTATTTCTGTTGGAGTAAGATGCATTAAATATTTAAAAAATATTTTCTTTTATATATCATATGTGACTATAAATGCAATTTACAGCATATATATGCTCTTAAATTCTTATTTTCACAAATGAAAACTTTTAAATTGGTTTTTCTCCATGTTCATTTTTTCTCGACTTTGATGAACTAAAAATGCTAAGGTTTTTTTTTTTAAATTAAGATAGATGTTTTAAATTTTTTTACATAATTTTGATTATGTTTTTGATAAAATTGTGCATCGGAATTACCATTAGAATTTACAGTTATCTTTTAAAAAATGTTTAAACTTAGAATTTCTAAGATTTTCTCGTCTTTCACTATGCATGACAGCAAAAAAATTACATCAAATCTAAAAGCAGAAGCATCTAAGATATGCATGCACAGTTTTATGTAATATATTTCAAGAAATGTTTAAAAACAATTTGGAGCATAAATATAAAAAATTAAAAAAGTAGTAGAGATTTAAAAAAAATAAATTTTTTCAAAAAAAATTTTAATTTTAATTTAAAATGAAATTTTTCAGTTTTTTTAAAAATCTTGTTTATAAATTAATATTAAAGTATAATACAACCAAAACTTTCACCATAAAACTTAAAATAAAAAAAAAGTTCAAAGGGTACCGTATCCCCTTAAATGTTGCTAGATCTAATAATTTAAAGTCCAGTAAATTATTAAACGCGAAAAATTTGAAATTAAAAAAAAAAGTTTCCCTCTAATTTGAACGGCTACCTTCATATACAAGAAACAGAATTAAAAAATATTCAATTGCCAATCTATGATTAAAAAAATATAGAAAGGAAAATTCCCTATTGCTTAATATTACGATTGATGACCTACGATGTCAGCTGATGCGCTGCCGTTTGTAGGAGGTGAAGTGCGGGCTTCTTAATTGGATCTAGCAACCTTTGAGCTTCCTGACTATAGTTCCCAAAATATCGTTTTCTAACAATAAAAATTTGTCTACATGATACCCCGTTTCGTATTTTCCCCATATTTTGTCACATAATTTTTTTTCTGGTAGTTAATAGTAAAATCATTATATTGTAAAGTTATATTACGTTTCGTATTTTCCCCATATTTTGCCGCAGAAATTTTTTTCTAGCAGTTAATAGTAGAATCCATATATTGTAAAGCGACTACATTTCGTATTTTCCTCATATTTTATAGCAGAATTTTTTTTCTAGTAGTTAATAGTAGAATCAATATATTGTAAAGTTACTACATTTCGTCCTTTCCCCATATTTTGTCATAGGAATTTTTTTCTAGCAGTTATTAGTAGTATCAATATATTGTAAAGTGACTACATTTCGTATTTTCCTCATATTTTATCGCAGAATTTTTTTTTCTAGTAGTTAATAGTAGAATCAATATGTATTATAAAATTACTAAGTTCCACTAGGATATTTAAACATAAGCTTAATGATTTATTGATTCAAATGACGAGGTGATTACGACATTTTCTAAAATAAATTTTTTTCCATGCTTAAAAAATGAAAAAAATATTGGTTCATAAATAGAAAAAATTTAAAACCATAAATGTGTTAATATATGCAGTACAATTCCTACATGTTAAACAATGTTCATTAATTTTTATGACCGAATACAGCATATGATGTTTCTATGACGTTTATTTTTTCTGTTTTCCCCATTTTTCCACCTGGTGCACTATATATCTTACACTAGTTTCGGTCGAGGTTCGTTTGATTCGCATCTCGGAAACTATCACGTGTCCTTTCATGATCCTCCGTTGCTGCTTCACAAAATATACTTCCTTTTACATAAACAACATAATAAGCAACTTGGCAACTACAGTCTGGCACGAGAAATCACTGAACATCCCCTCCTGATCTTCGAAGCCAGTTTCCTGACTACTGGACCAACTGGATAGGAAGAAATTACATATTGTGGATTTCATTCCTCACATTCTCTTCCAGTATTTTTTTCGGCTGTTCCACAAGATATTGGCTTTTTACCCCAATGACAAACACTGTTGGTCGAATATCTATATATATAAAAGAGCTCGTCTGTTTGTTTGTCCGCTATAGACTCATAGACTGTTTCACCCACCGGGACCAAAATCGGCACAGTTAATGTTTAGGACCCGAGAAACTTAAATCTGGAAAAATGAAATTTGGGGCTCAATTAGTATTTTTTAATTAGTTTTTTAATGATTTTTGTGCCTCTAAGAGGTGCGCGACCACCTGTGGAGCCCCTTCACCACAACCAGCTGCGTTTAGAGAGATGGTTTGAGGGGTGACGGGGGGGTGTCAAATTCCAATGCGCGGGAGGAAGAGGGTTGGGAATGACCTTTGGCCCTGGCTCCCCAAATAAACACAACTGGCCAGATGAACATGAAGAGCGAGGGTGCAGCCAAGTATTTCTTTGATGGAAAGCATGAAAAATTTTATATCTATATATCTACCCGGGCAACGCAATATACATTATATCCATTTATTATATCCATTATATCCATTATCTTATTATATCCATTTTCGGATTATCAGTATCTTCCAGATAATCTTTCCAGATGCATATCCTTACATTACTTAGTACAGATAATCGGGGGTTATATGAACTTCTCTGGATTAAGAATAAGTAGAATATAGAGCATTTTAGTTTGTTTTGCGATTACTTTCTTAATATGTCAAACTAAATTTAAGACCATGGATGCGGTTTATTAGTAAAGATCATGAGATAGCTAACAGTCAGATCATATTCTGGCAAGCAGATGTCCCGGGTCTGAATTCTAAGAATTGATGGCCTATCTAGAGATCAGTGAAATACTTTCCCCTAAACGACAAGTGCCTCTGCACTCAAAGGATGTGGAAATAAAGAGATCGAAGAATTACTTTGTAATGATAAATCGTATTCAGTGATTATTTACTTGGAAAACGAACATGTTCTCTCTCCGGATATTATATATATATATATATATATATATATATATATATATATATATATGAGGCGGTGAAAGGCAACGTGGTGTAAGTCACATTTTCAACTTTTTTTTATTTGAGGGCAAAAATGTAATCTCCATGTTCAATTTATAGAGGAATTGCAGATAATTATTATTTGAAATATTATAATAATCATTATGAATGATAATTTGTTCAATTTATAGTGGAAATGTTTTTTAGTTTTTGCAGTAAAATGCTTTGGACTTACACCACTTTGTCTTTCACCACCTCATATATATATATATATATATATATATATATATATATATATATATATATATATATATATATATATATATATATTTATTTATTCTGCATGCATTCCGACTATGATGTTATTTTTTCTCTCTGGAAAATTCATTATATGCTTTTTAATTGCCCACCAACGGTAAAATGTCCCAAAGGTCGAACACCCCTGTAAAGATCGTCTACCAAGAGCGAGAATAAGTCCTCTCTAATGGAATTTATAACCAGCATTTGAACAACACTAGACAACCCGACCGTGTGAGGAGATCTCACATAATCACTTCCATTCCTCGCAATACGTCCTTTTTCTGTAAGTACTTTAAGAATAAAATGCTCAGTTATGTGTCATGAAAAGCTGAAGACGCCTATTACTTTCAGAATTTATTAACGACATTTGCATAACGACAGTTTGGGATATTTACATAATCGATTCATATCCCATTTTCTAAACAATTCTGACAAGCTAAATATATTTAAATGAATAAAGAATATGAGTACTAAGAATATTCCATTTTGTAGTTATTTATAAAAATATGGAAAAGGAAAAATAACTAAAAATAAATTTAATTAAGAGACAGAAAAGTTACACACGGAAATAGACTTAATTATGGAAATTAAAATTTATCCCTTTTCAATCTCTAGTTTCAAAGCCTGGTTAGATATCTATGTAAAGGGATAACAAACTTTTTGAGTGTTTTGGTTAATTTAACTGTAAAATTTAATTATTATTTCATTTTAATAATTAAGGACTAGTACGTTGCTGTCGCAACATTTCAAATCCCCTAAGGTGGGAACTAATGATTACCTTAAATGCAGAAAATCCTGAGTTATGATCCATGTAAAGACATTGAAATACAACCACACAAAATTATAAATAGGATATGAAATGACACCAAGTTTTATAAGCTTATTACATGAGTAATCACCTCATATAACAGATAATAAGAGCTTAGCATGCTGGAGGAGAGAAACGTGGGTTGAAAAATATTTTTTTAACTTTCAACATCGTCATGCCCTGAAAAAATAGACCACTCTTTTTTACACTTTCCATTTTTCTTTCATTTGTTATGATCGTGGATGAAAACAGATAAAGGACCAGGAAGAATTTACAGCAATCCAGAGAATTACAGCAATCAAGTTCAAGCTTCCTTAGGTCGGCCAGAAAACTTTTTTTTATTATTATTAACTGAATTTGAAATAGAAAGAAAAATCAACCATTTAATCTTTTCGGATTTAACAGCTTATGAAAGGGAAAACTAGTTGAAAGAGCCTTTTTTTGGCAGACTTTTCCTCTGTTTTCGCAACAAAATCTAAGAAAAAAAGCAGTCGCGTGGTTACGAAATAAAACGAAATAAATGAAATACATAATTCAGAATTACTTCCACGTTTTAAAGGTGTTGGCTTTTTTTTCGGAACGTGCTATTTGTAAGTTAAACTGCCACTTAAAACTAATTTTAGTTCTTATCTCCAAATCTCTTATGAAATACATTGCATACTCCTGTGAAAAGTTTTCATTCACTATTGTTGTCTATTTCTCAAGACAGTCGCTATTATGGTCCAAACTCTTGTTCTCAATAAAGAATGGTTACGTCTATGCTTATAAATAATTTAAAATCTGTTTTCATTTGCTTAATATCTTAAAAATTATATTGAAATGACGGTTTTTTAAAAAGTTATTTGAGAAATTTTATTTCCTTTACAGAAAAGGATTGTCCTCCTTGTTTTAGAAACAAATTTTGGCGTATGTTTTTAGACGTCAAAATTATGCCTCATTTACTGAGTAACTTTATAATATGTTATTTTGCTTTGTACATTTATTTTCAAATATAATGCACGTACATTTTTAAAGTTAGACTAGTTGCTTTTATATTAAAATATCTGTTTAACTTCCACCACTCACCAGTAAAAATGATAGTTTTTGACCACAAAATCACTTAAACATAATGGGTAATTTAATTTTGCATTTGGTATCTACTCAGGCAAATGATAAGTATTTCCAATTACCTTCAAAATTATCTTGGAACTTTATCAAAAAAGTGCCAGGCACTTGACTAATTAGTCATTAGCGGAATGATTTGGATTGATTCGTAGTGATTTATGTTTATATAATTTCGTAATGATTTATGTTTATATTGAAAGTAAGCCTTCGACTTCTACTTCAAACCTACTTTCAAGTAGAGACAGGTTTGAATTGGCCCTAAGATAATAAACTTGTTTGAAAATCAATTGTTTTTAATAAGAAGAAATATCGACGTCGGAAAATTACCCATAGTTATTAATTATAATCTGTAACTGTTTCAGAAGCTTTTTGGCATAGTCTTAAGGAGAAGCTAGACATTACAAAGCGATTTTTAAAATTTTTACCTCAGAGATATGAAATTTTGCATATATATTCATTAAAGTATAACTATATTAAACATCTTATAAATTTTTATAAATATTAAATATTATTTTTATAAATATTAATTGTATTTTAAAACTTGAAATTAAATTTTTTTTAAATGCTTCTTGCGATACAATTTTTAACTCCCCCCCCCTCAATTTTGCATTTATATTGCTTACAAATACATTTTGAACAAAGTTATGTATTGCTTTGTACTTTCGTTTAATAATTGGTTTTCAGGCAATATTTTTATGCTTGTACTCTGAATTTTCGGAAATTTTTTGTACTTTTCTACACTTAACTTAATCTTTGATAATCTGAATGATATCGAAACCTAAAATGGACGCATAACTTTATTTTGATGTATTAGAGGAGTCATTATTATAAATTTTATAAAGTTTCATCAAAAATTATGACACAACGAGCATTTAAAAGACTTGAAAATCTGGAAATTACTGAATTTGAGAAAAAGCCATTTAAAAGACGTTTTTTCACCTACCTTTTATACTTACTTTTCTAAAGCCACCAAGTTTTAATTTTACTTTTTAACTACATATTTTAAATATATTTTATTCCAATATTTGCATATTTTTGAAATATTAGTACACAAAAAAAATTTATAATTTTTGTTCGATTTTTGGAAATTGAAAGTCCACCATCCCATTAAATATTTCGAAAGAAACCAAAAAATCAGACGGGTTACAGTCATTAAAGGAGAAATGAGAACAATTTTAAATATTGATTCTTAAATGGAAATATAATGTATGTTTTATATGAAAAAATATTACAAAAATGTCATCTAGTCTGTTTCCTTTAAATGCACTTATGGGAATTTTTTATGGTAATAAATTAAACACGAGGGTATAAAAAAGCTATACTTACGCTATCTGAAGAAGCAGAGATGAAGCCATTAATTAGTAACATTCCTGGAAAAGAAGAATTTTGTTAATTTAGAAAAGGAACATGTCACGTTTACTTGCGAGTATGTAAATTAACAATACATATTTTTTCAAAAAATAAAAACCTTCTTTGAAAAGGGATTTAGTACAAATTTATCACTCATATAAAGACAAATTTTTTTTTTTTTGAAAATCTTATAAAACAGGTAATTCAGTCGTAATTATGAGGTTTTTTTTTCAAATGAAATTTCTGTTACTCTTGAAAATAAAGATTATTAAACTGTCTGATTTCTTTTACTTTTTTCCCCGTCAAGTGAAAGTAAATTTAACAGGAAACGAAAGATAAAAAATATGTAATACAAAGATAAGAAATGATAAAAAGATTAAAACAGCAGAGTACTTTAAATAAAAAAAAATACATAAATTTAATCAAAAATATTTCCCACATCTTTAATTCATTAAAATTGGAGTGGTTTTTATATATCTCTCATTATTTTTTTCCTTAAACTTTAATCCTTATCTCTCTGTTGTATAAGGTCCATATCAGTTACCTCATGAATTTTACAAAAGAAATGAAAGACAATATATAATCAATCATTAATGGGAAAATAATAATCATAAAAATTTGAATCTGGCTGCATACATTCTTTAGACTTAAGTTTGATTATCCGTTTATAATAAACTCTGATTGATATGCGTAAAGAATAGTCTGTGATATATACATTGATACGAATTTTGACTCATGCACTAAAACATAAACAAAAATTCCCATATTTTAAGGTAGTCGACAATTTTTTATTTTCGCTCTTAAAAGATCTGCTGAAGGATAGTTAAATTCATAAAGGGGAATTTTCTCAAGAAAACGTTAAAAAACTATTGGTAAAAATATGGAAAAGTTTCTTTTGCACTGTCCATTATAAAGAAATTACACATAACGCTTGATAATTTGAAATTTTGGATAGCCTATTCTGTAAAGTAATTTATGATGGTATTTAAAAAAAAAAAGCAATCGTAATGAGGAAGTTTATCTTAAATTTGAATATGATTATTTTAAGAGTGAAATGTGAGAGAGAGAGAAATTTTGTTTACCTGATAAAAGCAACCATATACCCATTCTTATTGAAAAATTATGTTTCAGTTCAGTATCATGACTTAGACCTAGAAAAGTAATTAAATGTGTTAAACAACATTTTTTTGAAATTATAAAAGGGCAAGAAATTTATACAATAATGAATAAGGCTATATCAATCTATATATATAAAACAGTTCCGTAACTGACTCATTCATTCACTGACTGACTGACTGACATACAACGCACAGACCAAACCGCTGGACCTAAAGGGCTGAAATTTTGCATGGCGATTCTTCTAATGGTGTAGGGGTGCACTAAGAAAGATTTTTCAAAAATTCTTCTTAGATTTTTTTAAATTAAATTTTTAAGCTGTTTTTTAAACTTTTTTTACGTTTGCATTTAAAATAATACATTGAGGGTTATAAAATTTATATCACGAGAAAGATCATAAAAATTCCTTCAAAATGAATTTTTTTTCGAATTTTTACCTCCATTTCCTGATTTTTGGTGAATTTTTAAAGATTCATTTTTAGAATTTAATTTATTAAATGCTGATCACGTGATTTCTTTTTCTGGTACTTTCAATAAATTTATCGTTACGTGCATAACAACTAAATAGACAAAAAAATATTTTTTTTTCTTGCTAATGCGGCAGACGATTGGACATTATTTTGTCTATAAAAATATCCCTTACGATTTTTTAAAAAATATATTTTGTTTTCTACATCAATTGTATATATTGATCGTCGTATTTATTATATATATATATATATATATATATATATATATATATATATATATATATATATATATATATATATATATATATATATATATATACATATATATCTATATATATATTTATTTTTTTGGCATTAATTGTATACATTGACCGTTGTATTTAATTTGAATGTACTCCGTAGCGAAGCGCGGGTTTTCAGCTAGTATCAGATAAAGTGGTAATGGAGCCAGCTTTCAATGTATTCGTCAGCTCACAATTCGAACCATTCTCCCTTTCAGCTGCAAATTTATTGTAATACAGCACATTGGCTCTAATGCAACAAAAAATCTGGATGACAAAGAGGAAGTACTGGGAATCCTCCCCGATCTCCTGTTCTATTAAATTTTTATTCATGGGAATAAGTCAGATATATAGTTCATGCCACAAAACTGTCAACCCTTTCCGAATTACGGCAAACTATTGAAGAAGAATGTAGGGCAATATTATGAAGTATGTTCAATATGCTATTCATTTACACAAAGATGTTTACAATGTCTTGTTGAGCTCAAAAAACAGTTTGATCATATACGTTGAGAGGCATTTTTTAAATTCAATTATGAAAATAAATTAAATATGATTAACAGTCAAAGTACGTATACTTTCTTCTGTATCCTATATTTACTAAATTAAATTAATGTTTCACTTACGTTATCATTCCTGTCTTTTACTATTTCTATTAGATAAAATAGATTTTATTTCAGAAAAATAAAATGTTTCTAAGTTTCCCGAATGAATTATCGTCTTTAGAGATTCAAATACATATTAATTTTTGAAGATTATTTTGTAAGACGAAATAAAACCCCTTTCAGTTTATTGAAGTGGAATCAGATTTTTAAATAAGGAGAATAAATTTCACAAAAATATTTTAAAAACCTTCGAAAAGAGCTGAATAAAACTTTTTGACGTCTAGATTGTGACTCGTAGTATAAATTTAGCCGTCAAAAATATTTTAAAGCAGAAACTAATTTATGCTACATATTAAACAAAATAATTCTGTTTGTAAAATTCACTTTATATACATTTATTCCTCTATAAATTCGACACGAAAATGTGGTATATTAGTTTTTTAACTTATTAATTTATTAGTTTACTCTTGAAAAAATTGAAATTAATCAAACTCTCCCAAGAACAAACAATAAACTTTGTTTTCTGTTTTAGATACTAGATGGCAGCACCACCGCTCTTACTGGAACTGCCGAATTCAGGGGTGTGTAATAAACGCACTACATAACATTGGATACATTTTTAGATATCGCGACCACATCAGAGTCAACATTTAAGATCGTTAATTTCTTTGATAATTTAAGCGTAAAAAACACTTTAAAGATATTGTTGCGTCTTGACGTACCTAGGGGCCGAGGGCTCCCCCGCGCAATCACGTGATAGCCTCTGTTGCTATCCCCACCAGTTGTAGCTCGTCGACCACGGGCGAAGGTTGTCTTTACACAGTATGGTCTGTGTTAGATAATTATTCATCGCAGTATAGTCTGTGCTAAATAGTTGTTAATCGCAGTATGGTCTGCGTTGGTCTTGCCATAGGGTTTACGATTTACTTGTTATGTTTGCTTGTGTTTGTAAATAAAACCCCTAAAAAGACAATGCTATTTTGAAAAGAAATTTTATAGAACTACAGTCCACAATCCACGGATCAGATATTAGTCAATTGATTACTGATATAACAATTCATTTGTACTTATACTATAAGGAGTTCAAAATTCTTCTCTCGGATTGAATACTCGTGCAATTATTTGCTCAAATGTAGTGACAGGTAAGGTGAGTACACACACGTTTATGCAGAAGCCTTTTCTGCGCGACTAATGCTAGTTTGCATAAAACGTAGATAAACCGAGTTTGTATAAGACCAGGGCTCAGAAACCACGGATTTCTCGCAAGAGCTGCTTTGCTTTGTAATAAAGGAAATTAAAGTTTGCTGTTATAGATCAATATTTCCAACTAATAATACATGAAAAATATGATTCTTTTCAACAACAAAAATGCTAAAATAAAGAGATCTGACGGATTATAACCTGCTTCCTTTTACCTCTAAATATAATAAAAAATGTGGAGATGGTGGGACCCTATCGATAGGTTTCAACGGTAGGTTATACTAATAAATAAAGGCATAGAATAGTGCTTGGGAAAACCGTCAACAAACGAACATAATAATTTAATGAAATTAGCCTTTCATTAAAGTTAGGGACTTTTATGGCAAAATTTTCAAGGTTATTTTTAGAAAGGGGTATGAAATCTAAAATACCTTAACCCCTCCCCCCCTGGAAAAATTTAACCAAATATCTGCAACAAACATCATACTGAGTATATGAAAATATAGAAATACACTTAATATATGTTACGGCCAAAGTCTGGCCAATTCGTGAAATAGCTGGTCACTTCTGGCAATGGCCAAGTCCCTTAGCCAAAGCCCGAAATAATCGATAATTGACGACTACCTCGAGCTCTGGTCGGCCAATTCGCGATGCTCCTGGCAATCAATGGTCAGTTCGCAAATTGTCCAAGAAAAAGTGGCCATGGATCATGCAGTTACGGGAGTTGATCATACCAATTGTAACTCATATTATTACTAATGTGAATTTTTTATTACTGTCTTCATAAAAGTGTCTGGTGTACGAGCATATATAGCCTGATATAACGACCATGACTATAAAAATCCCCTGATATATTTCATAATTCAACTGGCATATCTTCTCTCTCTCCACTTTTCTCATCAAATTTCGTTGTACAATGAATCTAATGCATCTTAATTTAGTCTTTCTTTCCATATATTTTTAAGTAAACTCACAAAGCTGTCTCGTAAAGTCAAATGGATGAGACCATCAATTTTTAAAAAAGTATTTGTTCTACATATTCATCATTTGAGTATTAAACGTCAAAAGTCCTTTTTCATGGAAGAGGAGTTTTGAATTTTGATGGTCCCGTGATACAAAGCTTATTCATAAAATCTTTAACGTTTAAAGATGGATGCGACCTCGATACAGTAAGACAGTCGAGTTTGTTTGGATTTTTTAGGGGGAATGTTATTCAGGCCTTCTTAAGTAACATCGCAGTAGGCTTTCCAGTCTCTGAGGTATGAATGATGCTCGTATGATTCCCGTTCATAAGGATTTTCCACTCTTTTTTACATCGTCTTGTCTGTTTCTATTCTTCCCCTTTACAATCAATAATACTCCTCTTTCTTGCGTATCTGTCTTTTCGTTCTCTTTTTAATTCATAGACGGGTAGCTTTTAGTTGCACTCTGCGCAAATAAGTTCCTTTGGGCTTTCTTCAAATTCATTGGAGATTTTATTGTATTAATATAAGTTTACCAATTGAGCGGAACAGATTTTAATATGGGGATATTTTTTAGAGCTTCAACGATAGTGTCTTTACGTGCGTATGGGGAAATTCTAATTCACGGTTTTCTGAAGATTCTTAACACAAGATCCTCTTATTTTGATTATCTTTGTTTTCCCTCCCTTCTTTCCTATTCGCACCGGATTTGTGGACTACTGTGGCTTTAGGCTATATTTTGCCCTAAAGCGAATGCATTAATATGCCATAAAGATTTGAAATCTAGCGTTAAGCAGAAAGGAAGCAACATCTCCCAGACTTTGCTATAGGCCATTGTCAAAAGCTTCAACTTGCTTTGTTGTCTGGTTGTCGAGAATGCCGGACGTTAGCAGGAACAAGGATTTCATTACACATATATATGATCTTGATGGTAGGTATCCCTTTAGGGTGGTTTGTTTTAAATGCTCTATATTTTTTAATTCTTTTTTTCCCCTACTAGCTCAGCTGTGGTTATAAAAGTCGGACACATCTAAGCACTTAAGATTTCTCATTCATTCTAATCATGTACCATGTGATTAGTTTTTTTTTTTTGGTAGTTAGAAAGATCTCACAGTTAATGAGGCGAACAATGAGTAATATAAAATAATTGCAATGATTAGATGATATGTTTTTACAGCTATAATATAATTAAAGTTTTATAAAATAAATTCGTTGTTTCTGTACTGTTATTAGTAACTTACATCTAATTTTAATCTCCTTTTGATAAGGTATTTTTTCATATGTCTGTACCTAAAATATCGTTTTCTGTGTAATTTCAAGAACAAGATCACACTGAGAATGCTTTTAAAATTTTAATTGATATCGTATAACTGAATAAGTGGATATTACCATTAGCTTTCCAATTTCTTTCATATAAATATCGAAAAGTTATTATTATAAAAAAAGTATAAAAAATTTAAATCATTTGGGTCCCATAAATGTGATTTTTAATAATGGTTTAGATAATTTTGTTGATTTAGCGTAACTATTGAACATCAAAAATATTATTTCAATTGCATCCCTCCCTTGTTTTATCTCTAGGGATTAAGATTAAAAATCGATGGCATTATCATCCAAGTATCATTATATTACCTTGATACCAATAACTGCAATTGTGCCAGTCTATATTGTGGTTTGGAAAACAGGGATCTACTTGCAAATGAACGGTCTGAGTAGGATCATTTCCATTCACTCGATGCACCCCCCCCCCCAAAAAAAAAAAAAAAAAAAAAAATCTATCATTGTTTCTTTCAGTTCCGTATACATAACCTTTTCCCGTTTAAATAGTCCTATTGACCGTATTGTTTTAATATAAATTAATTAATGAAAAGGAATTTTTTTTTTCATTTCTTAATCACACTTTAAACGTTCTAAATATTAGGAATTTAAAAAGAAATTATTGTTTTAATATGAATTAATGAAAAGGAAAATATTTTTTTTCATTTCTTAATCACACTTTAGGTGTTCTAAATATCAGGAATTTAAAAAGAAATTGTTGTTTTGATATGAACTAATTAATGAAAAGAAAATGTTTTTTTCCACTTTTTAATCACAGTTTAGGTTTCTTAATCACAGTTTAGGCGTTCTAATATCAGGAATTTAAAAAGAAATTATTGTTTTAATGTGAATTAATTAATGAAAAGGAAAATATTTTTTTTCCATTTCTTAATCACAGTTTAGACGTTCTAAATACCAGGAATTTAAAAAGAAATTATTGTTTAAATATGAATTAATTAATGAAAAGAAAAATATTTTTTCCATTTCTTAATCACAGTTTAGACGTTCTAAATATCAGGAATTTAAAAAGAAATTAATATTAGAAGAATGAAGTCAAATATGACATATTTCGGCCTTTTTGTAATTCTTTATCAATTTATTTTGATCAATTTATAGGATTCAGTAGCTGTCTAAACGATGACAGAAAATGTACCCTCATTTTTTAATATAAAAAGCCTCATATATTTAACATGAGTATCAATCACACTTTTCCGTTTCCAGATGGTATTTTAGACTTTTGATACAAAAACAGTATAGATGGATGGAGCTATATAAACTTAGGGTAAATTTTGATCGTTTCTTACACCTCTTCCTGTATATATTTATATTGCTATAAGCAATTTATATACTAATCTCTAAGCTACATACGATATTCAATCATATTTTTTAGTATAAAGTTTTTCACATATTTTATGTGAACATCAATGGAAACGAAAACGAGCAATTATTTTTTCTATATAGCAAATAAAGTGACTTATAGGTGAATGGAGCAAAACAAGTTTAATACATATATCGTCTTTTCTTTACATAAATTTATATATTTCTTTATATAGCTCCAGGAAATTTACTCTGTTATCTTTAATAAGAATGACCCACAACATTTTATCATACTCTTTCTATAATGAACATATTTTATATGATCATGGCAGAAAACGCCAACATTCTACTTTAAATATTCTGTTTCTGGCTAAATTATAGACTAATTCTAGACTAATTTATATTTAGTCATTTTAGCCAAATTGTACAAAAATTCTCGACACGATGCAGTGTAGACTTGTGAATGCGAATTCCTCTGCATTAAGAAATTAAAATTAAATATTTCTTTTTTTATGTGTTATTTTAGTTAGGCAAATAAAATTACTTGACAAGTATCTTTAATATGTTGCTAAGTTCTAATTTTATAATAAAGCATAGGGTTTACTTGTTTGTGAAAAAAATTTAATTACTTTTATATCACGTTGTAAAGGTATAATTAATTTTGCTTTGTTTAAACTTTAAATTCATCACGTATTTCAATTTAAAAAAACGCTAAAAATTCTGAAATCTTTCAATGTTAGTAAAATGTAGAATCTTAAATATAGAAGTGATATTCCTTTGTATCGACTTACTGTCATTTTTAAACAAACTAGTTGGTACCCATCAAAACATGACGGCTAGATAGTAAAAAAATGTACTAATACACAAATTATACTTAACACATTATTGCCAAATGTTGAAAATCATAATAATTTGCAGAAACAAATTAATGTGTTTAAGCGGCCTCGTGCTTAGTGAGTATCTAAAGCCAGATTTAAAAATGTCACTGAGCATGCACAGAAAGCAATTTTTTAAATTGTAAATTATCTCTAATTAAACAGAGTGAAATAAACAGTTTCCTTCAGGTTTAATCTTATATTTCACAAACACAATTATCATAAAAATAAAAATGGCAGAGAGAGATCTAGAGAGACTCCTCTTCATCTGGTCAGTGATATTTTGAATGATAGGTCTGCCTCGCTTACGCTTGGTCGTGTTTCAATTTCCCGTTCCATGGGCTGTCCCCAAGGTTCCGTCTCTGGTCCGCTTCTTTGGAATTTAATTATGAATAGCCTTTTTGTTAGGATTTCGAAGTTCTCCGGATGTGAAACTATAGCCTTTGCGGACGATCTGCTCATCTGCTTTCAAGGAAAATGTCTTGATGATATTTTTGGACTTGCTCAAAACACATTGAATGATATTTTAAACTGGGCAAGAGATTACAAAATGGAATTCAACCCGAATAAATCGAAGGTTATGGCAATTAAGAAAAATAATGTGGACTTTTCCAGCAGGCAACTCTATTTTGATAACACACGGCTTGAAATGGTGAATGAAATCAAATATCTAGGAGTAATGCTTGACGACACATTTTGTTGGAAAAATCATATTGTATATCTCTCCAAAAAATGTAAAAGCATTCTTAAAGGACTTAATCGTGTCTCCCGTAACACCTTTGGATTAAAATTAAATGTTATTGGTATGATTTATAAACAGGGAATCGTATCTTTTGTCTGCTATGCTTCTAGAGTTTGGGGTAACGCTTTGAAAAAAAAGATCAACTGCCGTAGTCTACACAGAATTCAAAGAATTTTACTCAGAATTATACGTGGCTACAGAACTGTAAGTTACGAAGCCTGCTTTGTCATAGCGGGGTTTCCCCCAATTGACCTTTTCGTCCTACAAAATAAAGACTTTAAAGATAATGTTGTAAATGCTACCCAAGATTCCAAAATGTTTATTTCGAATCTTCCACATCCTGCTGAACGTGTTCCTATCGAAATTATCGGTTATGATGACAATGTTCATAGTAATTTTCCTGTAGTGTGTTTCACTGATGGCAGTAAACTCAACCATCGTGTTGGACTTGCCTTTGTTGTGTTTCAAGACGCCGCCGAAATGGAACATTATCTGTTCAGAATTCCAAATGAGTGTAGTGTGTTCCAAGCAGAATTGCTGTGCCTCAGTAAATCGCTCAAATGGAGCTCAAACCACTGTACTGTGTCATCCAATATCTTATTTGTACTGATTCTCTTTCATCCTTATTTTTGCTTAGTAATATTTCCTCCTGCAACAAAATTGTTGTGAATTTTCAAATCACTCTTTACGAGCTTAAAGCTAGAGGAATTAGTGTTTGTTTTTCACATGTCCGAGGTCATTCTGGCATTTTAGGGAATGAAAGAGCCGACTGGCTGGCAAAGCAAGCTACAAAGCTAAGCACCATTGATCCTCTGAGCATCCCTAAATCTCACGTTCACAATGAGAATCACAAAAAGACCATTCTCTTATGGAATGAGCTATACCAGAATTCCTCAACTGCCTCTTTAACTAAACTATTTTTCCCCACAATTTCGCAAAGACTAAACAACAAGCATTTTTACAGTGATTTTCACTTAACAAAATTTCTCACTGGCCACGGCAATTTTAATTGCTATCTCAAGAAATTTGGATTATCAGACACTGATCTGTGCTCCAGCAGCGTGGGCGGGGTTCAAAATGTCGAACACTTGCTTTTTGACTGCTACAAGCTTACTGAAGGGAGAAGGGATTTTATTGTGGAATTGGATTCCTATAACATTAGGTTTCCTCCTCCACTTCATGTTTTGGTCGGCCACAAACTGGCTTTTTTCTCTTTCTGTAAATTTATTGCCTTTGCTGCTTCTGTTTTTAATTAGTCTTGTTTGTAAATAGTTTTTTCTTGTTGTTTTTATTTGTTTTTTGTTGTTTCTACTTACTTTTGTAAGCGTACATTGTGGTGCACAAGGACTGCCTTATTTATTAAAAAAAAATATGTCACTGAGCATGCGCAGAAACAGTTTCTAAAGCAAGATTTAAACATGCCAATGAGCATGCGCAGAAATAAAATTTTTATTGTAAACTAGCACTAATTAATAGAAATTGCGGTTACAAAAACCAAATTTGACAAATCTACAGACTGCAATCTTTCGTTTAAGACCAAAATGAAGTAAATTGATGCAGTAGTTTTCTCTCACAGACTGCCCAAAAAGTCGGCTTAGCAACTTAAATATATAGATTATCCCCTTGCGATCTAAAAATTCTCATTCTCTTATTTTTCATAGAAATTAATTGACTTCCCCTGGACTAAACTGACTTACTTTATAGCGACATTATAGCGACCCTTTTGGGGTAAGCTATAATGAGAATTTGCCTTTAGAATTTAAGCTTTTAAGATCATTGATTTCAGGCTCAAATAAATGATCCAATGATGACTCAGTGATGACTCACATCAGAGACCCCTTTGCTTTTGATTTCCGAAGTTTGTTGGTCATTAAAACATTTTACCCAAATTAAGAACATAAAGTAATTTAAAAAATTTATCGGACTGTGATGAAGTAGCAAAGGAAATAAAAATGTCGATGACTCTTTTTGCTGATGGGGAGATTGCAGTTATGCAACTTCTAGCTTAAAAAAAAGGGTGTAATTATACTAAGACAGTTATGATATATTTATGTAAGGAAGTAGAATAACTAGTATATTACAGTACGGGATGAAAGCACTGAGTTTTAAAAACATAGACTGATTAAAGAATGCACAAACAACAGAGATATTTCCGGGTTATTTTTCAGTTCTCTTGAAATGAAATTTATCTGTGGCGATTAGTCACACCCCAATTCCTGCAGTCTCTCGTACAATTTTTAAACAATACTTCATTCTTGAGAGTAACAGGGTTTAAAGCCAGTTTAAATTCAAATTTATTTTTTCTTCTGACAACTGTGACATTATGAAAAGATATGTTAGAAACTAATTTTATAAAATTTTTGTTTAAATAATTAAATTGAAAAATATTATTAACTGTTAACTTTCAGTAAATTTATGTCATTTTATTCTCTCATGGGTGCGCAGTTAAAATGTAGTTTTAATTCCCAAAGAGCATTCAAAACCTAGTTAGAAATGTTACTTTATCTGACCATGGTATTTCATCATGGATTACCTTCGGCAGTGAGGTGAAATACTGTACAAGCAGATCCACCTTGCATTGCTCTAGTAATGTAAAATAATCTTAGCTTCCCTTTTTTATTCATAGATTATTTTGTTAATATTATTTTCTTTCTTCCCAACGCAGAATGCACTTGTCTCTGACTGTAGATACTTCTTTGACATTGTCCCATAAAGATCCGCGAAGTTTTACTGGCTACTTTATTAGGGGAACACCATAGAAGTTAATCAGCACTGCGCCCTATGAGGGGTACGACGGGAAAATAATCAAGAAATATTCGGGACTTGAACCCAAGCTAACTGCGTGGCAGTTCAGAACGCTAACCACTATACTACGTGGGCCAATTGCTAACATTATATAGAATGCGTAAAATCCTGTAAGTAACAAAAAACAACCTGTAAAGCATTACATAATGATAAAATGGAAAATTACAGAAAAAAAAGAAAATTTTTTTGAAATTACTCACAAAATAGCTACGATTGAGTAAATTTGGATGAAGTTTAAAAGCTCAAAAACTTAAAAAATTCCAATGAAAAGAAGATGATAAGAATTATGAAAATATTTAGTATTTTAAAACATGCTTCTTTTTTGACAATATGTATTGTAATGTTGCATGGGATGTTAAGATACTATTGATAAGTGTGATTTCATCTGGTATGAAGACTTTTTGTATTTAAAGGCATATTTCATTGTTTCATTGATACGTACTATAATGTGGTGTAATGTACATATCACAAAAGTAGGCGGATAATTTTTTTTTTTACCGACATGAATTTTTTTATTATTTTGAAAAGTAATTCAATGCATAATGATATGTACAACAACATTATTTATATTATAATGCTCCTGTACAAGCTATGAATAACAGTTGTTGTTTCTAATTCCCCCTAGTTGAAAGTTCCACACCAGGTCCATATAGGCTTCGGGCTGAAGTGTGCGGCTCCGTTTTTTTTATATATATAGCATCACAAGTTTCGGGGTCCGTCTTAGCTAGTTGCCACCTAAATTTTGACCAAGCACCCCCAGGGGCGACATCTGGGGGGAATCGTACCTTCTCCCTCCCTCTCTGACCTCACAGGGGGACTTTCCGGTTTACGGACTTGACGTGCCCATATCCGGCCTAGGCACGGAGGTATTTAATGGCACGTTCCGGGATTTGATCCGAGCACCCTCAATACCGAAAACCAGTGCTACCGCAAGGCTGCCTTGAGCCTATAAATAACAGTAACTTAGTTAGAAGAACATTTAAACTCAATTAAACAGATATGTGATGATCAGCTCAGCACGTTGTATGTAATCAGTTCTATTCACTTGCTCCAGGGAAATAATAAATATTTTTACGACACTGTAATACACTGTTATTGATTAATAAATTTTGTAGTTTATTAAATCCCTGAGTTTTTTTCTATGAAAAAGTACGCTTAGTATTATACTTCAAAAAAAAAAATAATTTGCGCAGTGTATGGATTTTGTTTAAAGTGGTATTTTTCTTTTACAACATCGATTTTTTTCATCATAACGTTTAAATTTTATTTTTGGCGCTTCTTGTTGATTTTTGGGCTTCGTACTGAGGACTCCCATAATAATTATCCAACAAAAATATATTAATTCACTCTGCCCAAAACTGTTAGATACGCTAAGAATTTTCGAGAACATTGAAAATAAATTCGGGTTGACAGTGTTTACTAAGAAAAAATACAGAGTGATCATAAAAAAAAACTTTGCCGATATATGGACCTCTAACGGCTGTTCCGTTCAACAAATCGAGATGAGATTTCAGATATAGTTATTCAGAGGTATGAGCTCGGGATTCCGTGAATGGCAACAAAGTGGCGCTCATGGTTACGGTTATAGATATAGAAACTCGAAATTTTCGAATGGCAACGCTCACTTTTTCCCGTCGCAAAATGCTCAGAGCATGCGAAAACCCTAAACAGCGTTGGAACGGTACGTGTATCACAAATAACGGACGGGTTATGCACGCACAAAAAACAGCTCTGCGAACAAAAACACGATGATGACACCCATGTGGAAAATGTGTAATCCAAATAAAAACTTTCTTTTGTCCGATCTGTGTTGTCATCAGCGATTGGTGTCTTGCCTCTGTCATATGCAAATTTCCTTCCTGGGCCCCGATTGTGTTTTTGTTGGCCGTTCGCAGAACTGTTTTTTGTGCGTGCATAACGCGTCCATTTTTTTGTGATACACGTACCGTTCGAATGCTTTTTAGGATTTTCGTATGTGCTGAGCATTTTGCGAAGGGAAAAAGTGGGCGTTGCGATTCGAAAATTTCGAGTTTCTGTATCTATAACCGTAACCGTGAACGCCACTTTGTTGCCGTTCACAAAATACCGATCTCATACATCTGAATAACTATATCTGAAATCTCATCTCGATCGGTTGAACGGAGAGGCTGCTAGAGGTCCATATATCGGCAAAGTTATTTTTATAACAACCCTGTATTATTACAAAATTTGACCATGCTATTATTCTCCTTTAATACAGTTGGTATATTTCAGTTTAATTTCATGAAATCAAGTATTATCACTGCCTGTCTAAAACTGTGAATGTCCTCTAGTCCTTTAGGGGTGTCCTATGTCAGAGGTAAGAAGCTCTATCTCTTAGCGAGATATTTATTGAAACAAGTAATATATAGAAATAAATTTTAAAGTCAATTCCTACTTAGGTCAACAAAGAAAAATTTGAGTGTGAACTAATAGTAGGAATTGAAAAAAAGGATTGCCTGCCAGAACCTTGCCTACTGTGCGAGATTAGGAGGGGGGGGGGAAAGAGAGAGAAGATGTTTGTCAGGTTGGGGATTCGAACTCGCAACCTACAGGACGGGAGAAGCCCGCGATACCGCAGTGCTACCGTTTACACAGTAACAAGAGGGAAATTACTATTCAAGAGCAAGAGACGCTCTAGGTCTAAAACTCAAATTGATTAATTAAATTTAATTAATGAATTAATATTTGAAAAAACTGTATTGACATCAAGTGTCATCCACTACAAGTTTAAAAAAATGTGTTTGAACTTGAGTGGATGAATAAAAAGTACTTTTATTAATGATTGAAAATTTGAACAAGATATATATAGAGAGAGTGTGAACTAATAGTAGGAATTGAAAAATGCATAGAGATACAATTTAATTCTAACAAGACAATAGTTATATTACAGTAATATCATCGATAGCTTACAGTTTCCTTTAACTTGCCATAATTGCTAAATCTTAACCCATCTAACACTCTTAGAACGACTATTTAATCCCATTAAACGTATTAAGAGTTGAGAAGCTGCTTCCAAGTAATGCATCAACTACTCAGCTGCAATGCTGTTACTACCTGCAGGCAAGAGTATTCGGTCTGTGTTGCAAACTAACATACTAACTCTCATCTCATACTTAACTTTTATGTTCCTTATGGGGTGAATATCTTTAGGCACACTTTTAGAAAGGGGAAATAGCAATACAGGAAAGAATTAACCTAATTACAGTAAAATAG
Source organism: Dolomedes plantarius (assembly GCA_907164885.2). NCBI lineage: Eukaryota > Metazoa > Arthropoda > Arachnida > Araneae > Dolomedidae > Dolomedes > Dolomedes plantarius. The sequence goes on from OU015494.1 coordinate 176,449,029, forward strand.
CATTAGACAAGAATTTAAAACTATATATATATATGGGTACTTCCATTGTCACATTATGTTAAACTGTAGATTGAATTTTATCTTACACTGTCTACCACTTACATAAGGTCAGATTGAATATCCGGTTTTAGGTGAAATAGATAATTCTATTGGGAAAAAAAACAAATTTCAGGTAGTCTCTTCTAATGAAACTACCGTGGGTTATTAACGAAGGATTACTTATCGTTGCTTACCTCTTTTTTTACAGTAAAATTCCTACATATGAAGAGATGGATGAGTGATAACCCTATGCAGAATAGGTTGATGGTAAGAAAATATATTATATATGTCTACTCTGCCACTCTTGATTTATAACTCGCGACGACGGTTTTAGCGTCATAAATTTTACTTTCCAGAGGACCATTATGGAGGAACGTAATCCAAAGTTATAATGAGGAGATCGCTATGGTAAACATAATTAAAGTGATGTATCAGACTAAACATTTCACCACGTGTACCGTTTTCATGTATGAATTGGCGCAGTCGTTCTTGAAAATATGCCAGACTGCACTCCGTTTAATAGGAGAGCTATAAAAATATTTATTTTTGTGTATAACAGAGTTCTTATACATTAGCCATTTTTAATAGAGAGTTTGGTTGGTTGAATACAGGCCACGAGATTTAGAGATCCAGGTTAAAAGCTCGGTGGTTTCACAAATTGCTTTTAACCTACATTCTAATTTAAGTACATGTAAGTGGCATATTATAACAAGATGCTCAGTACTAAAATTTATGACTCAAGTGCGCTGTTCAGTTGGATGTTGGTTGCCATAAACAACCAGAGTGTAGGCCTGGGTTTTAATCCCGCCCAAGGCATGGATGTTTCTGCACTCTTAGTTGCTGTTATACTTCCATAAAAATTAGCCAACACAAACCGTAGTGTGTACATTCAAATATCATCAGGATAGGCACCTGCCACATTGGATAGATAAAAAAAGTCAGTACTTATTTAAAACCCAATAATGAAAGGTCAGTTTCTGAGGTAATGATTTTAAAACTCTTATTTAGCTTAAGAATGAAAGATAAAATATTACATTCATGTCTTGTTGGTTACATTTCTTTGAACAGATCTCAACAATTTCCAAGGAAAAATAAAACTAGAGTTGGTATTAACTGATTAATTTCTTCAATCAAAAGTTCTGCTGCATTTACTACAAATACACGAGCGTTAAGTATTGTTAACTTTCACCAATGTGTAGACGTGAGGTCAAAGTTGAGATTGGAGAAGAGTGTTCTTGAGTCACGAAGTAAGAGATGAGAGAAGTCAACTAACAGGAAGTCTGAAGGTGAAAACACAGATCAAATACGTATTGAGTACCTTCCTTGTTAGACCAACGTTATTCCACCCTTTACTCCACGTTAGCGTCACGCTTTCAAGCGATAAACAGCATTATGGAGGGATATACGCATCGCACATGGATTTCTCCCGAAGAACATGCTCGCTGAATTCCATTAAAATTCTGGAATTAGGTCGCATGGCATTCAGATTTATAATTTCTTAATGATTAAACATCTTGTCTGAACCTTTTCCAGCTTGTTAACACCAAATCTGAGGTTTTGACCTATGGCCTGCTATTACTCAACCCATACTGAGGTTAATGACTTTTTTTTATCCTTCATGATGTCCTGTTTGAAAGTTTGAGAATTGGCTTCAGGATATTTATATTCAACATAGTATTCGTTCTTGCATATCAAGGCCATTTTATAACACACTCACGCACACACTCGTCGTAATATAAAAATGTTGATAAAAAACACGAATTATAGTAAGTAAACGTACGTGAAATACATAAAACAGATTATCAACATCTCGAAAGGAAATTTTTCTAAATAATCTTCTGACACAGAGATAGAGCCTACGTAACTTTCTATCTCCACAGCATTTTTTCCTTTATCTCTTCATGCTCTTCATCAGTCTTTTCAACGCAATTGCTAAGACATGCGCACATGTACACACAGACTCCCTCCTGCATATAAATATAGTGAGAGAGAATTTAGAATGATACTTTTCATATTATTAACTAGCTGAAAACCCGCACTTCGCTACGGAGTACATTCAAATTAAATACAACTGTCAATGTATGCAATTAATGCAAAACAATTAAATTTATATATATATATATATATTTATAATAAATACGACGATCAATATATACAATTGATGTAGAAAAAAATATATTTATTTATAAAAAAATCGTAAGGGATATTTTTATAGACAAAATAATGTCCAATCGTCTGCCGCATTAGCAAGAAAAAAATATTTTTTTGTCTATTTAGTTGTTACGCACGTGACGATAAATTTATTGAAAGTACCAGAAAAAGAAATCACGTGATCAGCATTTAATAAATTAAATTCTAAAAATGAATCTTTAAAAATTCACCAAAAATCAGGAAATGGAGGTAAAAATTCGAAAAAAATTTCATTTTGAAGGAATTTTTATGATCTTTCTCGTGATATAAATTTTATAACCCTGAATGTATTATTTTAAATACAAACCTAAAAAAAGTTTAAAAACAGCTTAAAAATTTAATTTAAAAAATCTAAGAAGAATTTTTGAAAAATCTTTCTTAGTGCACCCCTACACTATTAGAAGAATCGCCATGCAAAATTTCAGCCCTTTAGGTCCAGCGGTTTGGTCTGTGCGTTGTATGTCAGTCAGTCAGTCAGTCAGTGAATGAATGAGTCAGTTACGGAACTGTTTTATATATATAGACAATAATAATATATAAATACCACAGAAAGGGAAACTTCTGTGAAGACCTCTCTCTATTGAGATGATAGCATAACTATAATTATTTAATATCATACATGAAGCAGCATAAATTTTACTCATGGAAATTTATTGATAAAATTTAGGTATCCGGTTTCACCACTCTTTTTCCCTGAAAAGCTCTACTGCAAGGAATCGATCTCAATCATAAAATGCCTCATCTGAAGTAAAAGTTTTCAAAAAGTGTAATTCAGGGTCAGCGTCTGCTTTAGACGTATATACGTTTATAACACATAGCTCAAGCACATGTAACTTACTGTTCTCTTAACGGTACTATTTTTTTCCAATGGCCGGGAGCTGAGCGATGCTCTTTTCTGGAAGAAGCCAGATGTGTGTCACCACTTCGCCGCATGCGTTGCCCCGGGTCCACCACAGGGGGTGGGTCCACGCTACACCCGTACCGGTCCCATAATTTTGAACCGAGTCAAGTGACGAGATCGAAACACTTGACCACCTCCAGAGGTGGATGTTTGGGAACTTGGAGGACATTGCAGCTAAGACAGATTTTTTCTGTGTACCAGCCACCATTAGTGTACACGTCGGCGGTTTTATCAGCATCGGGTATCGAACCAGCAACTTGCAGATCACTGGCTAGACGCCTTTGCTGACCGGGCCACCGCGCCCGTTAATGGTACTAAAACTAACGGTAAAGTTAGAACTTTGAGCACAGAAATCAAGAATTCGATAGTCACTGTACATAGATAGGAAAAAGGTTTCCAAAATGGTTTTAAAATGGGATATAAAATGACGCCTTCTAAAAACAACATAGAAATGAATCCATTCGGTAAGCTCCAATAAGTCTAGTAAGTCCAATAAGTTCTAGGACCCAATAAGTTTAATCAAGGCGTTCATATCGATCGTTATCATTATTTTTGTTTGAAACTCTATGGTTTCAGTTGAAGAAGGGTTTTCTAGCAAGTAACGCGAATATAATGTCATCTCCTTTCCCTTTTCCCAAGTGTTTCTGGAATATCACCCTTCCTAGGTAACAAATATTTTTGATAAATGCTGATTGACCAAAACTGCTTTTGACCAAACTTTTTGACCAAAACTGCTTGAAATTTGTAGAACGCTTTTAACCTTTGCAATATGGTATTTTGATATCGTCCCTCCCAAGGATTTTTGAAAATTATTAAAATTTTGAATACATGCTTTAAGCTTAAAAAAATTCCACTTTATTACTTCATAAATTTATATAGGGTTTTGAGACTAATATTAAAAAGGTTTAGCTTAATTTAAGCATTACTGATTGTTTAAATTGAAAATGTAACTAAATCATCAATTTTACTAGACGCATGTTAAAATTCTAACAGCTAATTTTGATTAACATTGCATTTAAAAATACATTATTCACATTGTATGAACTCTACAATAAAGGCATCTTGAACAATATATAAACATAATTTCAGTAGTTATTACTGATTTGCACAAACATGCTGCCAATAAAATTTTGTATGAATAGCAATATATTTTCATATCTTGTCTTAATGGAAAAGACATGTCACACCCCAGCAAGAAAAGTGACACAAGTCAAAAATGGCAATTTTGAGGTTATGTCATTGAAAAATATGTATGAAGTGCCCCATCGTGCACGAAAAGTGACAAATCTCTATCTCGCAATTTGTCCACCTGAGGGCAGTTGTATAAGTTTTATTGTAATGCTAGTTCAAGCTGTATAGTATTTTTAAAGGGGAGTATAGTATTTTTTAAGGCACTTTCAAGTGCGTTTTTTAAAATTTTCAATATCTTACTCTATATGCAAAATGAGATTAATTAATATTGTTTTTTACTACATTGAATACACTTAAAACTCACTTATAAGTAGTTTGGAAAAGAATTAGACCTGTTTTTAAAAAAATTCATCAAAATCTCTAGATTTTTCAAGATGTCCCATGCGCCTTAATTTTCTTCTGATTTCTTCCAAATTTCTCCCGATTGTTAACTAAAGTGTTTGTCACAAACCTGTGCATCATTCTTGGAAACCAAAAATATTTTTCAAATTTATATACCGTGAAATAAAGTAGAACATGCACAAACACAAAAGACTAATAGTCAGATTAAAAAAAAAACGTATTTTTGACTTTTGATTTATACTATAAAATCAATGCACAGTTAGTTTTATATACGTATGGTAAACCTATATAAAAAATTGAAGGTTTTTAAATGATATGGAATGAGCATGGACCATTTTGAAAAATGCTAGCATTTTTGAAATTTTTTTTTGAAAAACAAGCATTATTCTGCAAAAAAATCCTTATTTTGAATTCTAAGGGTCTTCAATGTAGTAAAAAAGAATATTAATTATTTTCATTCTGTATAAAGAGTTAAAAACTGAAAATTATAAAATTTGAGGTTGAAGGTCCCTTCTCACCTTAAGTTGATTTTTCTCAAATGCTGCTATTTTGAGTTATGTCACTTTTCGTGCCTGGGTGCGATGTAGTATGATTACTATGTAGCGTTATTTGATGTTACACCATTGTAGATAGGATCTTATATAAAAACCTAAATGTGACATTTAGAGATGAAGCTTGAAAATTAATGTATTTATTACGTCATTTAAATCATTTATTTAATATAGTTTAAGTCTGAGCTGAGCCCAAAGCTAAAAGATTCATAAATCTTGCCCACCTTAATGTCACTTCTTGAGTAATATTTTAGATGATGTTATGTTTTTTACTTATCAAATTATCATGACTGTGCACCCTTTCTTCTTTGTCATTAATATTTTCTTACAGATTTTTGTTGAATACATTTGTTAAAGGGTTCAAAACAAATTTTTCCTGATATTATGCATTTATAAGCGTGCGAATGATTTCACTTTTAAATAGTTCTCAAACAAAAAACTATTTAAAAGGGAAATATCCCTACAAAATGATTGAACCTTTTTCACAGGAATTTAAAATACTTCCTAGAATGCATCTGAATGTTATTGTATTCATTCAAAACAAAATCAATAATCAATTGTCCACTTTAAGATATTTTATGTACTAAGTCATTTTTTGACTTATTGTATATTCTCACAAGTAAATATGTCATCTCGACTGACAACAATATTTTGACTTACTGTATATTCTCACAAGTAAATATGTCATCTCGACTGACAACAATATTTTGCCTGTATTTAAACATCCGTGAATAGTTTTAATTTATCTCTTTAACAGACACTGTAACTTTTTTGAATTTTCAACTAGTTAGACTGACAGACATCGTCGAAAAATGCAGAACATAATAACGGTAATAGTAGAACAAAAAAGATCGACACAGTGACTACTAAGCGGAATCAAGGTTGATTTTTAAAGAAATAACTAAAAAATGCATTTAAATGCTTGCATATAAAATGTAAATTTTCTCTAAACATGTATATCCAAGGTTAAAGGCGACGTGCGGCTCATACAAAAGCGTCTATCATGTAGGTTTAAAAGTTGTTTTCACACTTGCAGGAGGCCCTTTACATGGCCAAAATGGGTTGCTAATTTTATGTCTTTTAATATTCCATGAATTTTGATTTGGAAAGGAATTATAAAACTCATATTTTATTAAAATTATACCCTTTTCCCGTGAATTTAACTGAAAATTATCAGATTTTTACGATTTTTTGTAAAGTCCTCTATATGCTAAATCTGAAAAAAAAAATTAAAGTAGGAATCGAATTTGCTGAGGAAAATGATTTTTGTTTATAATAATTTACAAATAAAAAATGGATAATGACATATTTTAGATTAATTAGAATTAAACAGAAACAACCCTGATAAATGAGATGCTAGAAAGAGAACATTTCCTGATGTTTTATAGATCGTAGAAAACCAGTGTACAACTTAATGATGCATTTCTAACAAATAGCGTGAGCTCACGGAGATATCAAGGGTCAAAGCTTTGACCATAAGATCAGAGGAGCCCTGTCAGAAATGCCTCAACTTTAATGCATACGTTTAGGACACCCTTTAAAAGACGTATCAAAAGAGTAATAAAGTAACAAAGTAATATGCATTAGAATAAGATCAGTATAACATAAGATCAGAGGAGCCCTGTCAGAAAGGCCTCAACTTTAATGCATACGATTAGGACACCCCCTTTCAAAGACGTATCAAAAGAGTAATAAAGTAACAAAGTAATATGCATTAGAATAAGATCAGAATAACATAAGATCAGAGGAGCCCTGTCAGAAAGGCCTCAACTTTAATGCATACGTTTAGGACACCCTTTCAAAGACGTATCAAAAGAGTAATAAAGTAACAAAGTAACATGCATTTAGAATAAGATCAGAATAACATAAGATCAGAGGAGCCCTGTCAGAAAGGCCTCGACTTCCATGCATACATTTAGGACACCCTTTAAAAAAGTATCAAAAGAGTAATAAAGTAACAAAGTAACATGCATTTAGAATGTAAGAACAGGTATATACTATTGGTGCCGAGCTCCGTTTGAAGGAAAATACAAAATCAATAAAAGAAATTTATGTATAAAAATGCTGTAGGTTACAGTGTATGGATTTAGCATATCTTTAATTCTGTGACTGATACAAGCTTTTGAGGACTTAGGATTTCTTAAATCTATAGTTCCAAGAGGTTAATGGGGTAAATAGAAAATAACTCTTGGGAAGTACCTTCCCACACTTAGGAAGACTGGTTTACTTTTGTTGTGTGTCACCATGAAGAAATTAAAATAAACTAGTTTACGTGATGGGTAGCTTCGATGGCCCATGAAATAAGATGCATAATTGTTAAATAGTAAATATTGAAAACTGTCATTTTACATTATGAAATGCTATACGTCGAAGATAAGTGGGTATCACAATTAACAGAAACTAAAGGAAAAAAACCGGAACACAAAAAAGGTGAAAAAAAATTCGCAATCACACTGTACAATGATCTGATTAATAAATAATTCTACAGATTGAATCAAATATTCCCGTAGTATTAGGTCAAAGGGAAACAAGTAGAAGAACATGCATCGATAACTCATATTTACATCAACTAACGAGCTCAGTGTTTCAATGAAAATTTCAAAATTTATTAAAAACTGCCTATTAACAGAACATTAGGCTGCAATGTAAATAAGGACTCGGCATTCCTTCAATTAAGTATTTGTTTAGAAAGAAGCAGAATTTTCTCACTAAAAATGAAAAAGGTAATACTTGTCATAAGCGCTTTATCTTAATGTGTATATATATATACAGGGTGTCCATAATTAAAGTCCCACTTTCAAAAGGCTGCAAAAAAAGAACCACTGGTCAAAATGACTTCAAATTTGAACTGAATATGCTAGAAGAAGGGGGAAACGATTTGGCATAATAAAAAAAAAATTCCAACCGCTTACAGCGCCATCTACTGATATATTTTGGAACTTTTTTATTATGCCAAATCGTTTCCCCCTTCTTCCAGTATATTCAGTTCAAATTTGAAGTCATTCTGACCAGTGGTTCTTTTTTTGCAGCCTTTTGAAAGTGGGACTTTAATTATGGACACCCTATATATATATATATATATATATATATATATATATATATATATATATATATATATATATATATATATATATATATACAAAAAATAAACGAATTGGTATAAACCTTGGGTATTTTTAGCGAATGAGTGATAGAGAAAAAGTATAGAAAAATTTATGAAAAATTTATGAAAATAATTAATTTTAAGACTGATGTATAATTTCTAACTCAGCAACATTTGAAACAGAAATAGTTCAAATTAAAAAAAGAACTAAGAAACTCTACATTTTGAAAAGATTTCTGGTTGAAGTGTTATGGTGCTAACTAAGAAACTATAGATGAGAAAAACAAATAAAAGTGAAAAAATGCATTACTTTCATAATTATAAAATACTAGCGGAAAAAAACTAGCAAAATGCGAGATCAGCTTTTATAATGTTAAATATTTATATTGAATAATAATCAACATAATTATAAAAATAGTTTTTTTGGCCAATTCAAAATTTCTCTGAAAAGAGTTTCTTGTATTTCAAAAGCTTTTCATATTAAGGGTTGAAAAATGCCTGAACGTATTTTAAGTTGAACCGGGAGTTCAAATTTCAGTTTTGCTTTCAATGTTCGATATCCCCATTATTCCATTTTTCCCCTATAAATATATATATATAGTTTGCTTGATATTTTGTAACTTAGTCATTTTGTTAATTTACATAAGTTGTTATAAACTAACCCCACCATGTTCCTCGTTATTTTCTTTTTACTAAACCTTGAAAAAAGAATCTAATATTTCCACTTTTTAAAATTCCGCATGAAGAATTTTTAAATGGCATTTTTTTTATATATAAATTCTTACTAAACGAATGCATAAGAATCCGTCATGAATGCCGCACTAACATGAATATAAATCATTCATTCATTTTCCGTTGCCAACTTTACACACTGTTTCTTGGCTGGAATCTGAAGGCTTACGGTTTTTTAAACGCTTTTATTATATTTGCATGGCATCCTAGAGAAGAAAAGAAAAGAAGACAAACGAGTAATGAGTTGAGTGATGTTCTTGCTTGCAGGTAAAGATCGTTTAATAAACAAATGCAGGAAGTTCTAATCAAATAAGATTTGCATGCAACTGTGAAGGGAATATTAATAGATAGTGTGTGTGTGTCTCTTTCAAGTGATATTAAGGAGGAACCAAAGCAATGATCGGGAACAAATAAATCGATTTACAAACCACAAAAATGTGTCAGTAAACCATGATTAAAACACAGTATGTTACAAAGTGCAAAAGAAATTAGTATGTTACAAAGTGCAAAAGAAATTAGTATGTTACAAAGTGCAAAAGAAATTAGTAGTATGTTACAAAGTGCAAAAGAAATTAGTAGTATGTTACAAAGTGCAAAGAGCATTATAAATATTTAAAGGATTCTCATGAAGATATCTGAATAAAACTGATTTCAAAAAAGGTGAAAATAACTATGATGACGGGGGCCTCCTTACTGAAGTGAATATTAATTGATAGTGTGTGTGTCTCTTTCAAGTGATATTAAGGAGGAACCAAAGCAATGATCGGGAACAAATAAATCGATTTACAAACCACAAAAATGTGTCAGTAAACCATGATTAAAACACAGTATGTTACAAAGTGCAAAAGAAATTAGTATGTTACAAAGTGCAAAAGAAATTCGTATGTTACAAAGTGCAAAAGAAATTAGTAGTATGTTACAAAGTGCAAAAGAAATTAGTAGTATGTTACAAAGTGCAAAGAGCATTATAAATATTTAAAGGATTCTCATGAAGACATCTGTGTAAGGTATACACAAGATTCGATTCACAAGAATCGAACTTTTGAGTGAATTAAAGAAGCTGCTTTAGATATGCTAATTTCGGCATACGTGCTTAGTATAAATACCACGCAGCGTCATTAATGAAAAAAGGGGAGGTTGTTAAGGTTGAAAAGGTGTTATCCTGCGCTAGTGCTTAGCGGGCCAGAAGTTTACATGGCAGTACTGCTGGTTTGACTTACTGTTCGTGAGTATAAAAATATATTGTTCTTGAAAGCTGTGTTTATACATTCCGTACAAGTAGTACGCATGCTTATTGCTGTAAAAGCCAATTATATGTGCAACGAATTCAATAAACATTGTTTCATGTATAAACTGTGTTTGCTTCAAATTCAAATAGAGTGCCACTTCAAATTATATACACCCAAGTCTGGGTAGAAGTGAGCATAGATTCTCTATACTGGCGCCCGAAAGATATATATACCCTGGTAGTTAGCGTTAAATTTGTAACGAACAACATAATTGAAATTAAAAACTGTGTACTGTGTACTTATATTGCTAAATTGTTGCAAGTACTTATATACTATTTAAAAATGAGTGTTGTAGAACAAAACCCTGCTGGAAATTTTCCTCGGGTAATTATGGTTCAGCAAATTGCGCCATTCGAAGCCACATTCAATGGCGGCCCCTCAAGCCAATTCCTAAAGAAAATTGAGCATTACTTTCAGCAACAATGCACCCCAGAGGGGGATAAACTTAAAATTGCTCTAGCCGCTTTAAGAGGTAGTGCATTTCAGTGGTACACGTGTATTAAAAGCAGTAATCTGATTTTTGACTATTTGTCATTCAAGCAACAGTTTCTTAGCGTTTTTCCAAAGACCTTTAATCAAAGTGAAATTGAAGCGGAAATTTATTCGCTAAGGCAACGTGAAGGTCAGTCTGCGTTAGATTTTGCTACGGAAAAGATTTCCAAGTGTGAGGAATATTTAGAAGGGGTGACGGAAGCGATAATCTTAAAAATAGTTATCCAACGTTTGAAGCCAAGTGTTCAAGATTTTTTAGATAATCAAACAATTACAAGCAAGGTTACCCTCCTTCAAGCTTTAGCTAAACATCACAATAGGCATTTCTTCGCTACCCCGTACCGTCATTCAGGTACGAGAAGTTTTATACAGCCGCGCCAAAATTTTTCGCGAGTTTCAAACCAGCAGCGTAAGCAGTACCGCAGGCAAAATAATAGAAGCGCACGGCGTTATAATGAAATTAGTGCTCTTAAAGTAAATAATATGGAAGCACCTTACTTGCACTGGCAAGTTGACTCACATGATATGGTTCAACCTGTTGAAACTGTGGGGTCAAATGTATTATTTTGTCCGAGCAGTAATCATTATTTTGAGAAAAGTGAAAGTCAGGGTATTTTTGTGGCTTATAAAGAAAGTGAGTCTAGCTGGAATGATGAGGTAATTCCAGTACAAATTTCTGAAAATAGTGCCGATACTAATGTTAGTGGTTTAGAAAATAAATCATCTGACACTTCTATTAATGCTATACCTGATATTATTGATGCTATACCTGATATTTTAGATGATATTCACACATCTGTTAATGAAGGAAATTTAGTAGATGACGAAGTATGCGTTACGGAAGTTAGTGAATACTTATTAGTTGACGACAATAAAAATTCTTTAAACGATAGTAGGAACTCGCTAGGTAATGATGATATTATTTCAAGTTTCCATCCGAATGAGGATGCTGTAGGCCAGGTTGATAATATGGTTTTAAATAAAGTACATGAAAACCAGACTGAGAGTCAGGATGAAAAGTTGACACAGAGTTATACTGTAAGTAGTTTAGCTGATGCTTCGGAAGTTATAGACACAGGTTGCATTAAAACGCACCAGTACGAAAAGCTTAATCTTCCTAAAACTGAAGCAGTGTTAAAGAATTTAAATGATAACGATTCTGATATCGCAAGTTTCAAAGAGACTTTTTCGTCAAAAGAGGATAAAACTAAAGATAAGGGGAATAAAAAACGTGAAAAAGCGCCTTCAGGTTCCAGCATTAAAACTGCAAATACTGAAGTAATTAAGGCGGTAAACAAGAAGTTGCATAAGCACAAATACCAAAAACAGAGTCAGTTTGTTGAAAAACATGACACAAGTAGAGAGATAAAGCCAGTAATTAAACACGTTGGTGCTGCGTATAAATTTGACAAAACAGAATCTGCATTAAAATCTAATACCGATACAAGCAAAAGTACGAAACAAAGTAAAGTGTGCACTACAAAAACTCCATCAAAGGATGAATGCGTCGCTGATAAGGTACACAAGGTTCTCAAAAGGAAGAATGACAAGTTTAAAGTTCCTTTGCATAAGTACAGGAAACGGAAGATTTCTGCCGCCCAGCAAAGTTGGCCTCCTCCCAAGAGACCTCCTGTCCATCGTCAAGCCGGACCAGCGCCTCAGGACCTACGACCTGCTGCACAAAGGATGCCCACACGGTCAACGAATCAAGAGAGGTTCCACGGATTGGACAGACTGGTGCAAGGAAGTTGCTGCATTCATGAGGAAAAAGTCTTGTATCAATTCTCTTATTCTAACTCCCACCCTTTAATAAAACCGAACCAAATTGGTTTGAAGTTCCCCATTGTATATACTGTGTAAACATTTTGAGGGGAAGGAGTGAGCCACTGAAAAAAAACGGCATACTGTTGTTTTATAAATTTTTGAAGGGGACATGTAGTGACTAGGAAAAAAAATACATACTGCACAATATACCAGATAACAACTAACATACTAACTTCACAAATCATAACACATGTGCATTATGATTGGGGAAGAGCAGATACAAACAGTCAAGAAATGTCATGCTGTGCAATTGTGTTGTCACTTTAAACTAAAATAGTTTTTTTAGGGCGCAGTTGGCAGCCCAGTATCCGCAACTCTGCAAATCCACTGTGTGTTGGTGTCACCTGGACCCTTCGGGGTTAGTTTTGTAAAATGGTAGTGGCGTTTTTCCCCCACACAACGTGTGGAAGGTTTTTTTAGTTTTGCCACCCATTATGTAAAAAGTCAGACCAGCACGCGTTTTCAATTAGTTAACTGAAGCCGTTCAGACCTCAGTTACCTAATTTTTTTTTTTCGAGGGAGGCCAGTGTAAGGTATACACAAGATTCGATTCACAAGAATCGAACTTTTGAGTGAATTAAAGAAGCTGCTTTAGATATGCTAATTTCGGCATACGCGCTTAGTATAAATACCACGCAGCGTCATTAATGAAAAAAGGGGAGGTTGTTAAGGTTGAAAAGGTGTTATCCTGCGCTAGTGCTTAGCGGGCCAGAAGTTTACATGGCAGTACTGCTGGTTTGACTTACTGTTCGTGAGTATAAAAATATATTGTTCTTGAAAGCTGTGTTTATACATTCCGTACAAGTAGTAAGCATGCTTATTGCTGTAAAAGCCAATTATATGTGCAACGAATTCAATAAACATTGTTTCATGTATAAACTGTGTTTGCTTCAAATTCAAATAGAGTGCCACTTCAAATTATATACACCCAAGTCTGGGTAGAAGTGAGCATAGATTCTCTATATCTGAATAAAACTGATTTCAAAAAAGACGAAAATAACTATGATGACGGGGGCCTCCTTACTGAAGTGAATATTAATTGATAGTGTGTGTGTCTATTTCAAGTGATATTAAGGAGGAACCAAAGCAATGATCGGGAACAAATAAATCGATTTACAAATCACAAAAATGTGTCAGTAAACCATGATTAAAACACAGTATGTTACAAAGTGCAAAAGAAATTAGTATGTTACAAAGTGCAAAAGAAATTAGTAGTATGTTACAAAGTGCAAAGAGCATTATAAATATTTAAAGGATTCTCATGAAGATATCTGAATAAAACTGATTTCAAAAAAGGTGAAAATAACTATGATGACGGGGGCCTCCTTACTGAAGTGAATATTAATTGATAGTGTGTGTGTCTCTTTCAAGTGATATTAAGGAGGAACCAAAGCAATGATCGGGAACAAATAAATCGATTTACAAACCACAAAAATGTGTCAGTAAACCATGATTAAAACACAGTATGTTACAAAGTGCAAAAGAAATTAGTATGTTACAAAGTGCAAAGAGCATTATAAATATTTAAAGGATTCTCATGAAGATATCTGAATAAAACTGATTTCAAAAAAGGTGAAAATAACTATGATGACGGGGGCCTCCTTACTGAAGTGAATATTAATTGATAGTGTGTGTGTCTCTTTCAAGTGATATTAAGGAGGAACCAAAGCAATGATCGGGAACAAATAAATCGATTTACAAACCACAAAAATGTGTCAGTAAACCATGATTAAAACACAGTATGTTACAAAGTGCAAAAGAAATTAGTATGTTACAAAGTGCAAAGAGCATTATAAATATTTAAAGGATTCTCATGAAGATATCTGAATAAAACTGATTTCAACAAAGGTGAAAATAACTATGATGACGGGGGCCTCCTTACTGAAGTGAATATTAATTGATAGTGTGTGTGTGTCTCTTTCAAGTGGTATTAAGGTGGAATCAAAGCAATGATCGGGAACAAATAAATCAATTTACAAGCCACAAAAATGCGTCAGTAAATCATGATTAAAACACAGTATGTTACAAAGTGCAAAAGAAATTAGTAGTATGTTACAAAGTGCAAAGGGCATTATAAATTTTTAAAGGATTCTCCTGAAGGTAGCTGAATAAAACTGATTTCAAAAAAGGTGAAAATAACTATGATGACGGGGACTTCCTTACTGCCTGTTATTAAAGTTGATGTGTTCTAACTCTATTGGATTCTCTCACCGCAAAGTTTACCTAAATGGAGAAAATTTGTCTACTATTTACAGTTACATAAATGCCAATAATCCAATAAAAATGGTATTTTCAGATAGCCCGAACTTTTCTGTGCCTTGCAACAGGATTCATTTTTTAAATTTCGTCCACCAAAGGAATTTATGAAATTTTAAAACTCACTATACCAGATTTTTTCCCGAACAATTTAAATTTTAAAATACAATTTGCTTTTTATTTAAATCGAAAAATGCCCCACGGTGTAAAATTTATTTATCTATTAAGGAGGACAATTAAAAAAAAAAATCTTTAAATCCTAGTCTGCAATCGTTGGAGAAATTTTCTTCGTAGGTTAACACTGAGGTGGACGAATCCAATAGGGTAAGTACACAGCAGCCTTAACAAGTTTCTCGCATGCAAACAGAAGGAAACCACAAATAACAGAAAGAAACTATTTTTGATTATTAATGTCTTAAAAACATTTATATTGTTTAATTATGTTAAGAATTGGTTCATGCTTAAATTTACTATTCATATTTCATCGACAATCCTTGAAACTAATTCGTGGCAGGAAACTATGACATATAAATTCAAAAAGCATACTTCATGAACGAAATCTTTTTAAAATGATTCACTTTAAATTTGGCCAAACAAGTATATGGTTACTCAAATATGCTATACGTATTATCCTGTGTTTTACAAAATGTTTCATAAATTTTAAATAAAATACTGTCGTGAACAACTGGAAATCCACATTCTTTTACTCGATAACAAATATTCATAAACCAATTTTTTTTATAGAATAAAAAAGTTTTGATAAGATGAGAATACATCCATGAACAACTAAAAAAGAAATTGTTTTCTTCATAGCACTTATTTATTAGTCACAAAAATTTTTTATAGCATAAAAAAAATTCTGCAATGATGCAAATGCGATTACAGTACATAATTTGAACTGTTTATTTTGAAGATATTTTAATTCTTGTTTTAAACCTTAATTTAAATTTTTATGATTTTCATAATTTAAATTTTTATGAATGACTGAAACTGTTGATTACCTGTATGCAATAACTGAGAGCTAATAGAAACTGTAAGCTAATATAAATTTTATAAATTTCAAGGATTTTGAAAAAGATAATCCTTTTGTGAAATAAAGAGATAAACATTTTAGGGGAAAAATGATAAATTTGTGGCAGTTTATGAAAATTAGACGGTTTCGTCCATGAGTCAGTCTCCTTCTCCTTTATTTTCTAGTGGAGGGTGGAATGTGAGACTTCAGGAAAATTATGGCATTAATGAAGGATGTCTTCAGAATATCTCTTCGAAGATGAGAAAGCATTGAGAATGATTTTCAAAATAATCTATATACAGTATATAAAACAGTTCCCAAATTGATTGACTGACTGACTGACATATAACACACAGACTAAACCGATGGACCTAAAGGGCTGAAATTTTGCATGGCGATTCTTCTTATAGTGTAGGGGTGCACTAAGAAAGATTTTTGAAAAATTCTTGGATTTTTTTAAATTAAATTTTTAAGCTGTTTTGCAACTTTTTTTAAGTTTGCATTCAAAATAATAATCCGAGGGTTATAAATTTTATATCACGAGAAAGATCATAAAAATTCATTAAAATGAAATCATTTTCGAATCTTTACCTTCATTTTCTGATTTTTGGTGAATTTTTAAAGATTAACTTTTAGAATTTAATTTATTAAACGCTGATCACGTGGTTTCTTTTCTTTTTGTGATACTTTAAACTAATTTTGCGTCACGTGCATAACAACGAAATAGACAAAAAATAATTTTTTTTTCTTGCTAATGCGGCAGACGATCGGATATCATCCCCAAAAATAGTAAAATACAGTAAAAGATATGTTCTTCAAACTGTATTATATTCTTTAGTATGTTCTATTAGATTTAATTTGAATATTTTCTTCTACATTATTTTGTCTATAAAAATATCCCTTACGATTTTTTTACAAATATTTTTTTTTTGTTTTTTTTTAACATCAATTGCATACATTGACCGTTGTATTTAATTTTAATGCACTCCGTAGCGAAGTACGGGTATTCAGCTAGTCACTTATATTTACAGAGAAAAATATTGATACACGTGAGAATGTGTGGCTGGGGTCGTCATAGTGCTTTTATGAGCAATTCTGATAACTGTTCCACAGTCTGACTGAGATTTCGAGAGAATGAGATAACTGAAATTGAGAAAATTAAGTAAAATTTGCGATGATCAAACATGGTATTCATAGAATAAATAAAAATGTTGTTAGGCGAAACATTTTAGTATGTAAAGGACCATTTACAATTTTAAAAATGAATGATAAGGTTAATAACATAAGTACAGTATAAGCTATAACAATTAAGCGTGTATAAAATAATATCAATATATATATATATATATATATATATATATATATATATATATATATATATATATATATATATATATATATATATATACTAGCATTATTGCCCGGCGTTGCCCGGGTAGATATATAGATATAAATTTTTTCATGCATTCCATCAAAAAAATACTGGGCTGCACCCCCCGCAAAATAAACATTTCGCCCCCCCCCCGCCCCCCCCGTCACCCCCAGACCTACTCTCAAACCTCTTTTCCCCCGCGTATCGAATTAGACTGGTTGTGGTGAAGGGGCTGTATCCACATTTAAGAGGTGCGCTTAGGGGCACAAAAATCATTAAAAAAGTAATTTAAAAAAACTAATTGAGCCCCAAATTTCGTTTTTCCTGATTTAAGGTTCTCGGGTCCTAAACATTAACTGTGCCGAATTTGGTCCCGGTGGGTGAAACAGTCTATGATTCTATAGCGGACAACCAAACAGACAAGCTCTTTTATATATATAGATATTTAGAGGAGAGGAGGGTATTATGGATTAGTCGTGTAATATGGAATACCGAGGTTTCAGCTCTGTTTGGTGCTGCTATCACGTGGGAATATCATGAACTACTCAAGAAAGACTCCCATGATGCAGTACACTGAGAGTTGACCGCTTGTTGTTGTCATACCACTTGCTACAGAACAAAATGTGTTTTGTGATTTTCAAGAGTATTTGCAGGTAAGTTTTCAAACATTTTAACCTACTAGTACACATGTGACCTGAACATTGATGTTAAGCATAATGTACACTAAAAGAATTGTAGTTTGTTATAATGTGGTCGTTTTTTTAGCTGATAATGTTTTGTCCATCAATTTAAAGGTTCATTTTCCATGATGGCGTGTCGGGTATTATGGAATACTAGGTATTCAATAATCCCCTTATAGGCAGGAAAGCTAGATCTTCTATAATAACCTACTCCCCATATAAAAAAAGAGTTTGAGGATGAAACTGAAAGAAAAGGACATAAAGGAGGGACCAAAAGCTTCAAAACAACCAAAGAAACTGAACTTTGAAAGACCCCCCTGTTAAGAAATTAAACTTAGACCGACTTTCTAGACCTAAACCTACTAGAGATGACTCCAGTGTTAGCAGCGATGAGTCTTTCCATTCTGATGTATCATCTGTAATGGACTTCATGCCATCAAGTAAAGAACCGGAAAATAAAGACGCTGAATGTATCTTCTGTAACGGAAAGTTCTCCGAAGATCAATGAGGGGATATTTGGATTCAATGCTTCCGCTGTTCTCTGCGGGCTCAACTTGACTGTACCGGAGCAGAGAAAGAAGATTATATCTGTGACTTTTGTAAATAGACTAGAAGCAGAAATGACTTACACATAATATTTAAAATATGGTTTTTTGAGTTAAAAATAACTATGTTTTATGAAGTCTAATTAGTTTTTCAATGGTTTAAACCGCCTATTCCATATTACCCGACTATTTCATATTAACCTCCACTTGTAACTTTTTTTAAAAATATTTTTTTTTATAACAACAAAATAAATAGTATTTTTTTACAAGTGACAGTTCGTTACAGTTAGTTATAGTAGGTACTCATGATGATTTTGGGGATTTTTATTCAAAAACCATTAAAGTTATTTTTAGAAATGTAAATGGTATTCCATAATACCCTCCTCTCATATATATATATATATATATATATATATATGACAGGATTATCACATCCATGTCCTGATACTAATTTTGAATAAGTAGAAGAAACTACCTTAGATTATCTTCATTGTGTGCCACGACTGTCTCAATTTATAAGTACGTCAATGTCCCAGAGCTCCTTATAATTATTTTTAAAGATTTATACGACTTATTAAATGAAACCGCTCCATCCCTAACATATTTCAGAGAGCTGCTGCAAGCCTCCTTACCCCGTGATATTCTCCAAGCGTCTGAGTCGTTCTTTGTTAAAATCCCGCTCAATAACTTGCTGACATTGCATTTGGAAACTTCCAGAACTTATCCTTACGTAACTGAATCGCCTAACCTGATCTAATTTAGAATCCCTCGCCTGAATAATCTCTTTTTAAACTGGACCGTCAGGTGGCGGCCTCTATTGATCACTTTTGCTATTAAAACCCCCCGTTTCTCTCTTTTCCTCGATATTTCGTAATTTCACAGATTCAAATTGTTAATTCGTATTTTTTCTAAGCAAAACCCCCCGTTTAAGGTTCCCACGGTTGTATGTGAAGAATACCGCCTGTGAAACCTAAAATGAAACATTGTCGAGTTTGCCGAAAATGCTTGTGATATAAAGTTGCAAAGATTTTTAAAAAGATCCTATATTAGGTTTATATTAAAGTACAAGGATTACTTTTTCACGAATGGCAATCATTTGTTACTTAATAGCTTATACAAATTTTGAAAAACAAAGCGCTTTTATGAGTTATTTAAGTATCATGTAACATTTTTTTTGTTCGGATAACAATAGTGGATAAGAGAAAGTTAAAATAACTTTTAGAATTTCATTAATACATTTCCATTTAACCAAGAGCATGAAGTAAGTCTACATTTATTATACCGATTTCATCTCGCATGAGCAAAGCTAGTAAAATGCAGCAGGTAGTTTCCATTGCCTTAAAAGGTAGATTATAAATAAATAAAGAAAGCAAATTCGATGCAATAAATGATGAATTCATAAGTAGAACTCTCAATTTATATCGGTTTGATTTGCATTAGAAGAAGTAATTGATTGTACGTTCTATGTAGCTTTTAGCAATATTCACTCTGGTTAAGTTCCTATTATTTCAAAATAATCTTTATACTTGAGTACGTTTCTTTTTAAACATTTGTGTATAATTGTTGAAGACTGAAAATGATCTTATGCTACTGTTAAAGTTCGGGAGAACAGAAAAATAGTCCCTCAGATCATTTTCCTAAAAGATATCTCATTCTATCTATAGGAATTGTGAGACCTCGAGGCCCGGAGTCTAACTACTTTTTTTAGCAAAAAGTTCCTATTTGAATATTCACGTAATTAATTCGCATTTCTATTTTTAAAAATTTATTTTATGAGTCTGTGTAATGAAAATGACATGTATATTAAAGTTTAACAAGAGAAAAAAAGAGTCCCCAAGAGTGTTTTCTTAAAAGACATTTTATTATATCTATAGGAATTTTGAAACCTCGAGGCCCTGAGTTTAACTCCCTTTTTAGCAGAAAGCTCCGATTTGAATATTTACATAATTAATTCTGATTTCTATTATTAAAATTTTATTTTATGAGTCTGTGTAATGAAAACGACATGTACATTAGAGTTTAACAAGAGAAAAAAGAGTCCCCCAGATTGTTTTCTTAAGAGATATTTTATTATATCTATAGGAATTTTGAAATCTTGAGGCCCTAACTCCTTTTTTAGCAGAAAGCTCCGATTTGAATATTCACATAATTAATTCCGATTTCTATTATTAAAAGTTTATTTTATGAGTCTGTGTAATGAAAACGACATGTATATACCGCATGTATATACTTGTATCCATGTGTTCGTGCATATGCTAATCGCTTTCTGGGAAGTCTCCGTCCTCCAGAGAGAGTCAGAGGTGAAAGTAATCTGCAGACCTACCCACAAGTTCGATGCCAAATCCTTTAAAAGGTGACGGGCGGACCACAGGTTCAAGGACCCGTTTTACAGCACGGCAAAACAATGATCGCATCCCACGCCTTGACCTCAGTTCTGGTACATTTTCATTGTAACGTCTGAATTATGCACATCTTCCGTGCATAATGGATGTGATTCATTCGAGCATAACTTTATCCCTAATATGTGTGCACACACAACACACGTGTGTATGTAAGCACTTTCACACTTGCTCGAGTTGGGTAATAAAGCTTGGAACCAGAGAGCGATCTTTTTAAACATTATATTCAAATTTAAGCACGCTCGCAAAAATTGGAAGTTAGTACAACGATTTTTTAAATTTTTAATATAAGTAGAAAGGTTAATCGACATACGCACTAACACTTTTTAGCGTTCAAATAGTATAAAATAGGAGAGTAAATGAAGTATATAGATAAAGTGAAAGAATTACTAGATGTTTAACTAAATTTTAGCGAAAATAAGTATTATAAAATTTATATATATATATATATATATATATATATATATATATATATATATATATATATATATATATATATAAAGATTGTTTGTATTTGTTTATGTTTTTTAATATTTAAATCATTTTTTATCTTTAGATTTATTTAACTGTATATTTCTTGTTTAAGATTGTTTTGTAAACACTGTTAAGGTCAACAATAATAGGGAGGGGCAATAGTTTTACAAATTTATTCTCCATCAAAATCGTGTTCATTTCCCGTTTATGCTAACCGTAATTTTATTTTTATGCTGATTTACATAAATAGATATCACAATATTAACTTTAGTTGTGACACATAATACTGAAAGCTTTAATATCCATGAAATGCCCTTGTCAAGTCTTGCATGATAACAGTTTGATAAAGGTAAGTGCGTTTCTTAGGAAGATCTGTTCTAATAAATCTCTTTTGTGGAACTTGATATTGAAATCCATCCAATGCTGACATATATGTGCACTGAATGAAACTCATTTTTGTTACTTAGCTTTTAACTCTCTGTTGTTAGACTTGATGTATACACACACTTGTGTGTGTAAGCATGAACACACAACGGGAAGTTTGATGATTCTCAAGGATGAAGACTGAGTTTGTTTCTAACGATCTCTCCGTATTTGAGGGATAAGGACTCAAAAATGTACAAGAAAATGAGTATTTTCAATAAAAAAAATGAATAACAATGTTATGGACATAAGTACAAGTATCTGACTACACGTAAAGGGACATAAAATAAAATAATGAATAAACAAAGAAATACCAGCTTTGAAGTCTAATCCGAGGTACGTTGAGAAAACTAAATGCAAAAAAGATATATACTTGCAAATGAAATATAAATTTTGTCAGTATTTATGCTCTGTTTCTTATATTTATATTTATTTTTATTTGTACATCCAATGTATGTTTATTCTGTGCAACGTTAACGTCAATACAACTGGTAACTGCTTTGCTTATTAATTCTGCAGGAAACTAAATTTATTTAAGTAAGCTGTAGGAATAGTTTGATTATTTGATATAATTTACATGATCTCATCTATATGATGCTCCCATAATGTAGCCAACAGATACGCGGTGTGGATGGGAAACTAAATTTATTTAAGTAAGCTGTAGGAATAGTTTGATTATTTGATATAATTTACATGATATCATCTATATGATGCTCCCATAATGTAGCCAACAGATACGCGGTGTGGATGGGAAACTAAATTTATTTAAGTAAGCTGTAGGAATAGCTTGATTATTTGATATAATTTACATGATCTCATCTATATGATGCTCCCATAATGTAGCCAACAGATACGCGGTGTGGATGGGAAACTAAATTTATTTAAGTAAGCTGTAGGAATAGTTTGATTATTTTGATATAATTTACATGATCTCATCTATATGATGCTCCCATAATGTAGCCAACAGATACGTGGTGTGGATGGGTCAATGACTTCAGGACAAAGTGCCTGCCACGTTGAAAAAGAAATTTGCATGATATTTAGCTCTGTGTATAGTGTTTAAGGTTGAGGTGAGTAATAGAAATCAGGTACCTATGAAATGACACAGTCAGATCATGTATAGTCACAGTTTCATAAAAATAAATATGCTCCGAAAAAAGATCTGTTCTTGTAAATCACGTGCTAGGGACCTTTAATTTTAATACATGACACTCTTAGGGAAATAAGCACTGAGCATTTGATTTATATTCTCTATTTTTAGACTGACTGAATTTGACAAAAAATGTTTGCTACAAACAACTATAACAGTTAATTTAATGCAATATAATTGAGCTAAAAATATTTACAGTAATGTTAATTTAATGCCTTTTGAATTGAAAAAAAATCAATTTATTGCTCATACTAATTGACATGCGTATAAAACGATATATATGTTGAATTCAATTTAAAAAATATTATCTTCTTACGCAGTCGAGAAACAATAGCATCATCTCATTGCCTGACCTCAGTCTCAGTGCATTCCCATTGTGATTAAGTCCTCCAGATGTACTTGAACGTTTTGTATCATGAAAGAGTTTGTCTGTCAATAACGGCCTTCAAAACTATTCAAATACGTTGAACAGGGAATTGTTGTCCTACAAGATTAACATGCGCGTCTTGCGTCTGTAATTTGCGGCCTTTAATGTAGATCTGATGATTTACATATCCATCTCGTTTGTAGTGACCAGCACAATTGAAATCAGTCCTCCCCGAACAAGGTCTTAAATTTTTTATACTTGGTGAAAACGAATAAGCCTCGAAGATGAAATAAACTATTCACACAATAGTTTCCAAACAATGTACAATAAAGATGTCTCTTTTATTTTTCAACTATATTTAAAACATATATTAAATTTTCTATTTCTTTTTATTAACAATCTGTCACAATTAATTAGCTCGTCTGGCGCTCTCAAAACGTTGTTACTTTTATAATAATAATTGGTCAAATGAGGAGATGATTCTCTGAATCTATTCACTGATAATGAAATATGTAATGATAGCATCTTTTATTACATTGTGCTGGTATGAAAATCATCGCAGATGAATGATTATGAACCATTATAGCAGATGACTGATATCTTTCCATCTGAATAGAACTAGTTCAATGTGAACACCTAAGACTTATAGTATCTTTGGTGGTTATCTAAATCTTAAATAAAAATAATGATTTTATGCTTTAAGCTGATTGTATCGACCAAGGATTTCGATTTGAACAAATAGGTTTAGTTTAGTAATCTATTTCGCAATAGCTGATAAATCTTTCAGGTAGAAAAATCTCTTTAAGTTTTGAGATAATTGGCGAAAGATTTTGCTCTTACTCCATGTTATTATCTCATCGGGGGCAATTATTTCATTTTCTTCTTGCTATAAAAGCAGTCTTTATTTGTAGTATAAGGATATAGGTTTATGATGATTACTGCACAAGAATCTAGATTATACAAATATTCAATGTAATTATTTTAAGGATTACCTCTCTAGAACTGAAGAATCGACATACAAAATTTAAACATTGAAATGGTTTCTTTACTTATGTTTCGCTTTAAAAAAATCGTGGCTTTAGAATCCTTAACGAGTCATTAATACCGTTTAAAAATGTCTAATAATCGTAAATAAAGTTAATTGAAATATTATTAATTTCACATTGTTATCTTTCACTCTTGCTATAATAGCGCGTGGGAATTCATCCATGGCAATTCGAAAGCCACGTTTGTTTGAATTGTGGTTGAGTGCTTTATCTGGAGGACTTGGGTTGTGCTACGTAGTTGCTTGCTGGTATTTTTTTACAATTAACGGATTACTCTTCACATGTAAGCACTTTTTGGATCAGATAAGAGGTGATGCTGGTATGTCTGCTATCCCACATCCCTTTATTCAACCCAAGTTGCCAACCTGAGCGTAAAATCTCTTACTAGTCGAGTAATAGTTGAGTTAACAGTGCCTTACGATCTACGGACTATTTCATCTGATTTACAGCTAATTCTTATGAATAAAAAGAAGTCAAGAATATCCGGCGGCTGGTGATTTTCTCATGCATAAACCAAAATAAATTGCTTCTAATCCTTTTATAACCTTTTTAAGGAAATAATATTATTTTGTTCCGGTATAACGTTATAAAAAAATAATGTATTCCACGATATGCATCTAATAACATTTTAATTAATGATGAAAAAATGTTCGGTGCTGCATTCATAAGATATAATAGGATTATAATTTATTAATATTCATTACTTTCTTTGTATCAGTCTTGAAAACTGATTCTTAATGGCTATTAATGTAGAAGTCATTAATCATTAAAGGGTAAGTCTTCGTGAATAGTACAAGATTACTTAAATATTTAGTAATTATAATACGCATTAGGGAGATAGAAATACAAAAAATATATGTGGCGCATTTTTCTTCACATGCTTAAAATTTGAATAAATACACAGAAAAATGGATGAAAAATACTCTGGCGTTTTTATATAATGCAGTCTCATTAAATGAAATCTCCGTTCAGGGAAATATTTTGCAGAAACTTGACTTTGAAAGGTAATCACAGGCAAATTAATCTATATTGCGAAAAATTACGTAAATTTTGAATTTTTTGGCATAATAATTTTTTTTCAGTAGCTTGCTTTGAAGTTGTTAAACATGTTTGCAGACCTTGCACGCATTTATGTAGAAAACTGATAAATTTTGTATCTAAAACCTGGGATATTTTTTATGAGGTAAACACTTTTAAATAAAAGACGTGTCCTGAACACAATAACAGTTTTTTTGCAGTTTAAGAAAGCATGTGTTGTAATAAAAAGACGAATCTATCATGTTCTGGATCTCTCTCTCTCTCTGTATGTGTATATATATATATATATATATATATATATATATATATATATTGTATATATATATATATATATATATATATATATATATATCTCCGGAAAAAGAACATGTTCTTTTTCCAAGTAAATAATCACTGAGTACAGTTTATCACTACAAAGTAATTCTTCAATCTGTTTATTTCAACATCCTTTTCAATAAAAAGCTTTATAATGTGAGTTTTCTTCAGTCTTCTTCATATTTCGGCTATAAGTTCTCGCAGTCGTACATCCCCCCCCTCCTTTTAGATATTAAAATAATTACAGACGATCTTCCAAGGTACCAATCATTTAGGTTTAGAATCTTTCTGGCCAAACGCAGCTTTTTCTTAAATAGTTCCCTTTTTTGACGTGTCGTTGACAGTTTGAGTGCAGAGGCACTTGTCGTATAGGGGAAAGTCTTTCACCGATCTCAAGGTAGGCCGTCAATTCTTAGAATTCAGACCCGGGACATCTGCTTGCCAGAATATGAGCTGACTGTTAGCTATCTCATGATCTTTTCCATGATCTTAAATTTTGTTTTACATATTAAGGAAGTATCGCAAAACAAACTGAAACGGTCTGTATTTTACTTATTCTTAATCCAGAGAAGTTCATGAAACCCCCCGATTATCTGTACTAAATAATGTAATGTTATGCACGGAAGATTATCTGGAAGATACTAATAATCCGAAAATGGCTCCATATTCAGTGAAATAATAAGTATAAAGTTTTAAACGAACAACATACAGTTAGATAAATAGGGCTATGCAGAAACAATAACTAAACTTTCCTAGATTTTCAGATTTTCCTCTGGAAAAAGTTTGGGGAATTCCTTTATTTACGAGCTGTCTTTCGAAGACATTTCGAAGACAGTTTATTTCTATCGGAAAACTAACGAACCGTTCTCGGGTTACCAGGAGTTCAGGGTATATTTTTCTCTTATGAAAAACAAATTCATTGCTGATTCAAAGAAGCCGATTTTGACAAAGAAATGAAAAAGAAAAAAAACAACAACAACCATAATCACAGTTCTGTTGAATGCAATTGTGAGATCGTTCTTTTTTGTCATTATATCAAAGGACATTCCTGCTGTTTAAGCTTTTATAAGTTTCTTCCAATCTGAGTGAGCTTTTACCATTTTCATTCATAATCAAGAATTTACAAATAAAAGTCAACAGGAATTCTTGTACATGGCTGTACATACAATGTTTAGATTCTTGCAAGGATGAGACAAAGGCTAAGAGGCGAGTTTTCGGAACCAGAGTTTTGGGGTTCGAATTTCCCAATAGGCATGCTCCCAGGGGCAGTTCCAGTCCAGAGATTTGGGGGGGGGGGGCAACGTCTGCTCTTTGGGTTATATATATATATAAAATAAATAAACATCCTCTCTCTTTAAATTTAAACTCACTTAGTATTAGGTCTACGATTATTTAATTTTAGGCTATGAAGAAAAAACATATGCCGGGCTTTCTTTTTTTTTTTGGGGGGGGCAATTGCCCCTACTGCTCTCCCCTTGGAGCCGCCATTTCATATTCCAGGTGAAGATTGTAGCACTCCAAACGAACTAAACACTTAAATTTCGATTATTCTGGCTAATTGATTCCGAACATGAGTCTGCGTCGTAAAACTTCAATTCCAAAGATAAGCTAACGGGAAATTTCCTCTCATTACATGTCTAATCAGCAAATGCGGGTTTTTGAATTCTGTTTCCGGCGTATGAAAATAGATATTTAACCGCAAAGTTCGTGTTTTTCCAAAAACAATTTTATTTTTGTAGTCACCAACAATTTAATGCCCAGTATTCAATGATTTATCTAATGCGTCCCCACCCTAAATAGAAACCTGCTTTTCCGATTTCCGATTGATCCAAATAAATTATTTCGTTTGAGATGGTGATTCAAGGTTGAAGATGACGTATGAATAGAGAAACGTGAGCCATTGCAGACGTCCGTTCGTTCTCACGATGCTTCAGCGTGGAGAAGAATTATGTTAAGGACTTGAGAAAGAATGTCCGGATGGTGGCCTTCACAAGGACTTAAATTTCTTTTTGAATCGAATTTTTTCAAGGTAGAAATCGAATTATTTACATACCACGTGTTTGTTATAAATACTTTATTAATACTCAGATGTAAAAGGAAGTATTTTCGTGTCTGTAACAGTATCATACAATTCTTTTGGTAAAAAGTTTGCATCGTAAATATCCTTTACGTTAGAACTTAATATATTTAGGAGCTTGGTACAGCTAAAGACAATATAGTAAATGTGATGAAAACCGTTAGAATCATTGATGTTTCTATATGAAATATCTTATTATAAGAAAATTGCGTAAAAAATAAACAGGAAAACTCATTTTCTTATAAAATAACAATATAATTAAAGAGGAGGCAACATGTTTCGAACTACTTAATAATGAATTCATCGCCTGGCCAAGAGCATTAGGTGTGATTGTCACTATTCCCAAATGCTTTGGGAACTGTTCCCTGTGATACAATATAAGGAGTTCATAGTGTAAGAAGTTGTGTTTTCCCGTTATTTACGTTATTTGTAAGTAACCAATGTTTGTTGATAGGCTATTTTTCTTAACTTAATTTCACATTGAAATGTATTGTAATTCATAGCAAGGCTAAAAAATAAGGCTTCTTTAAAGTAATTTTATTTTATATTGCATGAAAATGCATAATTTGATAGGCTTGTTAGGCTTAAGAATGTAAATAAAGTATAATAAATATATTTAGGAGCTTGATACAGCTAAAGACAATATAGTAAATGTGATGAAAAGCGTTAGAATCATTCATGTTTCTATTTGAAATATCTTATTATTTACAAAGAGAATAAGTCTAAAATATGCTTGTTTGATGAATATTTAAATACTCGTTTTTCTTCCCTGAGTTTTACGTAACCTGATATTTATTTTTTGAGCCTATCATACTCTAACATCTCCATCTTCATGAGTAATTAGTTGATCAATACAGCAATACAATACAAAAATAGCTATATATATATATATGTGTGTGTGTGTGTGCAGAATATCTTCCTTTCCCCCCATTACCCTGTCTAAAAACTGCTAATTCAAAACTACTCTAACCTACTTATCTAACCAATGATATCTTATAAAATAAGAAAAATATTTTTTTTCTATAATTTGAGTACTCGGGGAAAAAAATGCATACAAACATGCAAGAATTGCATCTGCACTTTTTCTCAAAAACTGGATAATAGCTATGACTTGCTCAGAATGCATATTCTCTCGAGGAAAAGATAAACCAAAGAAATGGACTTTATATATATCAATCATATTTTCAAATGAAAGCGCACAAGCATTTATAATGCAAAGCGATTCGACGAAACTTCCGAGTTGTTAAAAACAGAAAGTTTCCTTTTTATTGTGGGAATGAAATGGTCTTACGGTTAACGCTATATCAGATCTATGTTTCAAAGAAATTTTTTAAGAAATATTTCAGCCAAATATACAACTTTGGTTATGATTAAACAGTATTTTATATAATAAAAAACAATATTTATTGTGTGTTATGGCCACATACGAGAATAAATGCACATTTTTTTTTCAGAAAGTCAGACGTTAATACTTTTGCTTTTTAGCGGGTGCTGGAGCACTAGATAGCGCATTAAACCACTGAAGTAGTTTAGAGATCGGTTGCTCACTAATACAATTATTTTATTTTATAATGATGTCATATATGTTGATTTACAGAAGTTAAAGGACCTTCAACCAGTAATAATGAACATTTGAATTTATAGCTGTAAGATTAAGGGCTAGAATAAGAGGAGTGCTTACAAAAAGTTGTCCTTACAGGTGCAATTTAAAAATTATCGACCGAAAAT
The DNA here is from genome assembly GCA_907164885.2 of Dolomedes plantarius. NCBI lineage: Eukaryota > Metazoa > Arthropoda > Arachnida > Araneae > Dolomedidae > Dolomedes > Dolomedes plantarius. Next base: position 176,478,565 of record OU015494.1, read on the forward strand.
CATTGGAACCTATCTTTATTTAGAACTCATATGTTTTTAAGATGGAAAGTATGTGATTCGAAGTTGCTTTTATGCTACATGACACACTGCTCACAACTCTTGATAAATTTAAGTGTTGTGAGACCTCAGTTGTCACGATTGTTTAGATTTTGAACCGAGAATATAGAAATTTTAGACTTTTTAACACTGATCCAAATTTTTAAAAATCCAAGGAACTTCAAAATATTCATCTTTACTAGAGATCTGTTCCGTATTTCCAAGAAACTGCGATTTTTAAACAAGTCATAGTTTGCATGAATTAACCAGTGTTATGTGAGCAAGATAAACCCCAGTTTAAATTACTAACTTACCACGTTTTGAAACAGATAGATTTACAAAGTTTCGAGAATTGATTCTTTCAAGTTGAAAAAAACCTATTGGAAAAATGAGACCATAAGTAAGTAAAAATAATAACTAAAGTTTTCCGCCAAAAGCAATTAAATCTGATGAAAATCCCCTAGAATTTCGAAAACAATTAATTCATAGAAAAATAAATTTAAATTTTAGTCATTATCAACAAAACAATAAAAAACTAAGTTCAAGTCCTGAATTCCCTTTTTAAGGGTTCAAGAACTTACATAACTCAGGAATTAAGAGAAAAACTACTCTCTTAAAAAGAGAGTTGAAAACACGGACTCATTTTAGCAACCGGAAAGGAACAAAAATAAATAAAGATTTTTTCTAATCGTCCTGCCAGATTACTGGCGTTTATTTCCGGGTATGAAGGCTTTCTAAACAAATCCTTACAATTCTTACGACTAAAGCATATTGTACCATAATTTAAACACAAACAAATAGTTTAAGTTTTTGTAATATTTAGACATAGAGTGATAACGTAATTAAATCAAACCAAATAAGAGCACAAAAAGAAAAATAAAGTTTACATTGTCCATTAAATGAATTAACTTGAACCTCAGAATTCCTTTTTTCCTTAGGCATTTGTTTTGACTCCCTTTTTGTAATGATACGACAATAACATCATGCTCTTATTTAGAATAAATGCAGAAAGTTAGTCTAATGACACTCTTAAATATGGAAACGTCAAGTCTAATTCAGACTACAACGGTATTTCTTTCTTAAATAATTGCCTGAAAGAGGAAACAACCAAAAATAATCCTTCATTTTACTGTAATAGAATACTTCTTTTTTTTTTTTCACTGTTTATGGTTCAGCGACCACATTAAGTCATTCTTAACAGAATAACTGTGATATCGAAATGCAAATTACAGGGATTTTCACCATCTGAAAGAAACCAGTCATGCCTGGTATGTAGAAGTGGTGGGATACGGTTTGACGAAATATCACGTGACAGCGGCCAACTGTTTGTGTCACCGTTGAACAGTTGCACTATTTTCAAAAAGAAGTTCTGTTCCGCCGAAAAAACCACCTTTCTTTTGTACATTATAAAAATTAATGAGGCTAAAAGAATGCGGTGATTTTTATTGAATCCACGCAATATTCAGAGAAATAGAACAAGTGAAAGAAAAAATTTTCTATGAGTTTTAGGATTTTTAATATGCTACGAATATAAATTTACTTTGGTCTTTTGAGAGGTATTTTGAATTAATTTTGCCTTTAGTCTCCATAACCTGTTACATTAGCACCTTTATCAGTGCTCTTTAAAACTTGAGGGAAGGTTATCCTTTAGAATTTTATAAAATACTTTATAAGTTTCAAAGCTCATGAAAACATTTAAGAGAAGTTGATGGCGTATTTTTTTATATGTAGGGTTTTGTTTACTATACTTGTATTTTAATGCTTAAAGTACAATAATCTAACCTTGTTTAATAAAGGCTTACACGAAGAGATCAGTTGGAACAGTTGAATTTATTTTTGACTTTCGAAATTTATAAACATATCAAAGTTAACAGAACTTGATTGTATAGTGGACTAAAGAGGACCATACAGCTTCGAAGGAAATAATATCATGCTATATATATATTGAACAACTATTTATATTGAACAACTATTACGGCAAAAAGGACACAAAATATTTGGGAGACCTTGTATATTATTGTGCTACGTTAAAGACAACGCAATTTTAGAGATTATATTTTAAATAACAATGTTATTGCTTTTCTGTATTTTTACTGAAATTCTTTAGAATTGTCATTAAAACGTACCTTAGGCTAAATGTTCAGTTTATGCTTAATATTGCAAACTGGGGTTAATATTGCAAAAGTTTATAGCTATGCATTGCTAATGTGAGGAGAAATGATAAAAATCTTTTGAAGATATGACCTAATATGTAATGCGCACATTTGCAATGTTATGTACTTCACATGTAAAACCTTTTAATTCCATTTAATTTTAAATCAAAATGTAAGGTAAATTCGGATAAATATTTATGAAATAACTCTTAAAGCTTCTTTGATCAAAAATGGCTCATTCACCCCAAAACACCATTTGCAGGGGCTTTTTTATATGAACAAATGAAGACTCCTGTTTCTAATGATTTACTTTATAAGAGACTTTATAATGATTCGAAATATCCCATACCACTCACATTCTTTATTTCCATAAAAAAACTGTACCTTAGGGAACTCTCTCTGTTATATATATATATATATATATATATATATATATATATATATATATATATATATATATATATATATATATATATATATATTTATGTGTATTGTTCATTACATAGTATTTATAATGTATATATATCATGTAATAAATAGCATATAATGTACTTCAAGCAACTTTCTTTTATATCAAATTATATTTATTTTCCGAAAATAAAAATTAGTAGGTTTATGAATTGAACCCACCCTCCTTCCGCACAGAGAGATGTGCTACCAACAAAAACAAAAAGCACTACTTTTAACTTCTTAATGAGCCTCTCACAGTCATTAACTAATTAACCATTTTCAAAATAATAAGCTTGTCCCCAATATTTCTCTGCTAAAATTCACCTCTCCAAGTCAAGATCTCGTAAGGCCTTTAGTCTCCATAACCTGTTACATTAGCACCTTTATCGGTGCTCTTTAAAACTTGAAGGAAGGTTATCCTTTAGAATTTTACACTGCTAGGCCATTTTAAACTTGCTTGTTATTTATCCTGAATACCCAACAGAAATGAAATAAAGGCAACAGCTATCGTGGCACAGTATTATTGTCGATATCTCTACTTTCAAACGATGAAAAGAATTTTACCAGTTAACTTCAATAGGTATTATTTACCTAACAGCATTTTTTAAAATTCATCATACTAAGTCCACTAAAAGTATGCTCTCATAGGATTAAAGACACAGAATTTATAAGACATTTCCATTGCATAAATAGTGTAACAAAGGGCTTTATGCTGCTATTTAGAATAAAATTTAGCGAATAAAATTTAGTCTTAATACACACACACACACATATATATATACACATATATATATATATATATATATATATATATATATATATATATATATATATATGTATATATGTATATATATATATATATATATATATATGTATGTATATATATATATATATATATATATATATATATATATATATATATATATATATATATATATATATATATATATATATATGTATATATATATATATATATATATATATATATATATATATATATATATGTGTGTGTGTGTGTGCGTGTGTGAAAAATTTACTTTGGTCTTTTGAGAAGTATTTTGAAACTTATTCCGAGACGAATTCTTTCTTTCGTGTATGATATATTTATATATTTATATATTCACATAAAATTACATTTATATTTATTATACGCACACAAGCAATTATATATATGTGTGGGCGAGAGAGGTATAATTTTCAATTCCTCTATTAATTTACTTTTATTGACACTTTTTTCTTCGAGCAACACTCTAAATTTAACTACCTTCTCTTATAAATATTTTTTCCTTCACTGTAACATTTTAATTTCTATTGAATCTCTTTCTTTTATTTTCCATGAAAATTTTAAAGAAGTTACGTTAGTGTGCTATTCTGCTAAAGCTAGAGCAGTGATTCTCAACCTTTTTTTTTTGTCGCGGCACACTGTTAACGATTTCCAAATTTGGCGGCACACAAAAAAAAGATAAGTTTAAAAGTTGTTTACTTAAAACGGATAAAAACAGTTAAAAATATGGCGTTTAACGGTAAAAACAACAGTTTTCTTTTACAGTGTACTTTTCTTTAATTTAAACAAACTTTACTCGTAATAAAAAAAAGCATTATAATTTTTACTATATACATTTTTAAAATTTGGCGGCACACTTTAAGAATTTGGCGGCACACAAAAGTGCCGCTGCACAGTGGTTGAGAATCACTGAGCTAGACACTTGACAGCTTGGGTTTTGCAGACATACCATTATTTCACAAATTTCCTCCCTTTAAATATTATTCATAAACCAAAATCCCCCCGTAGATCTAGCATCAAACTCTATCCTAAATTAAACTCTTCTCTCGCTGTAAATCTATAATTAACTTGTGAAAACAAAGCTTTAGGGAATCCCATTTCCCATGTGACCTTTATTCTCGAGACCTTTGAAGGCGGTTTACTGATACATAAAAATTAGTCTAATCAGCAAGTAAAATGAACATTACCGTTTCATACGTGTAATATGTAGTGCTGTCAGCAAATTCGTTTGGGTCTAATTAACACCTCTATTTACGACGCATGATGAATATATTCAAAGCGATAAATTATTAGATTTCTAGAGTTGCATAATTGGATAATACACCATCTACAGATCTGAAAATCAGTCGTTCGAAACTCGGCCGCGAGTAGTCGGTCATTACAGTTGAACTCGACCTTCGGAACGAAACATAATATACCATTAGGGCAAACCTATGCCTTAAAATATTTAGCATAGCGAAAAGACATTTAAAATAAATAGAATATTATATAGAATGTGTATAGCCAACATCTTTGCCCTTGGCCTCAAAAAAAGGGGAGTAAATGTGAGGAATGCAAGGTGCATTAAAAATAAGACTCAAATCAAAATTCCCCATTCGCAAATCGGAAGTTCGAGACTGGCAGTCGACTATAACAGACCACACATTAAAATAGTCTACGTGAACGAAATCAATAAATCCTTATCAAGGTTCCTCCCACCTTCAGTGTTACGCAGATTCATTTTTTCTTTGAATTCTTTTATTAGACGTATCGCAATATAGTTGTAAACAACCGAACTCCAATTTTTTTGTGCCTAAGCCACTCTAACCAGCAACGGGCTTTGAAGCAAGTCTCAACTTCCCCTCTAAAATTCCCGCCAATTACCTGAGAATAATAACTTTTTCTCCGAGTTTTTTCCGGTGCGTTTTCTCACTTTTGGACATGGCTTTATTATTTAATGATAAGCAAAGAGGAGGCACGATTCAATAATTACCTCTTGTCACATGATTGCATTGAAAACACAATAAGTCCGAATATATTATTAAATAATGAAGTAAAACCACCTTTACCTTGCTTGAAAGAAGTTAATAACCTTTACCCAGGCCCGAGAAATAACAGAACTATCTGAAATGGACTAAAAAGGCGATGTCGGCAAAAGATGTGTATGATGAAATGAACTCATAGAAAAAGACAGAAAACGGCAAAGAAGAGGTCAACGAGAGGTGGTGATGTCAGCGAATCAACAAATTGTCACAGATGAGCATCATTTTTCTACATATTAATCAGTCCTGTCCTTAATAAAACAAGTTAGAAAGATTACGTGTACTAATACTGTTATTTTTATTCAAATTGAACCTTGAAAAGCATGGAATGTGACGATTCGGGTTTGCTTGCCAGGGAAGAATGTAGTAAATACACAGCAGACGGTGATATGATATAAACATGTCACTTCGATATCATTCCTCATCCTTTATTCAACATACAGGAAAGTGCTAATCGAAACTTTTTTATGCATAAACAAGAAATTGGTTGAAAAAATATCTCTAACAAAACCTATTACGTGGATCCAAAAAGTTATGTTTAGGTTTTGAATGAAAGTAGTTTTCTTGCGCAGTTTATGCAAAACTATTTTATTATTTTAAAAAAGGTTCGAAATATTGCCCTTCTAATGAAATATTAAGTTAATGTATTTTGCATAATTTTGATGGTCAAGAGATACATTTCTCCTCACACAATTGATGCTATAAACCTTTGTATTAACAAGGAGAAAATGCAGTTAACAATATAATTTAAAAAAGGGGTGGTAAATACTCGCTATTGGAGGACTTCACAAAAGGTTCTGTTAGTTTCAGGTTTTTTTTTCCCGTTAAGTAGTTAAGTACCCACTAGCATAGTTTTTATAAAAACGACAAAAGAAATCGAGAAGTGAGCGAGGAAATAAAAAAAAAAAAGTTGTTAAAAATCAAATATTTGCGTTTATGGGAAAAGAAGAACGCGTTATACATTCCATAAGTAATTCTTTCAGAATTCCCTTTCGTTTGCTACCGTGTCAAGCTGCTAAACTTTCTCAAACAAGTTAAAGGCGTGGAATTTAAATGGTAATTGCTATGTAAGAAAAAATTTTGCCGTAAGGAATTCAGGAAAGAAAGATAAACATTTACTGAAGGATAGCAAATATTTGATTTCTTTCACAGACTTTTGTTTTCAGTAGATACGTTCAACTGTTATATGTCTCTCAAAGTGTCTTCGGTAGCATTATAACAAGTACAAAGCATACTATTTCTTTTTCGTTGAAAAGAAGCTTTTGGCAAAACCTTTTTTTAAATTTTATTAACGTAAGCTCTTAGTCAGTATTAGAAAATAGGTTCATAAAGCCTATTGATTAATTGCATATGTATTTTACGAATGCAATTAATTTATGGAGGTTACCTTAATCCAAAAATCAGTTCACGATGTAGCATTATCAGTTGTTCTAATTAATGGTGCCATTAATCGTTTAAAACGTTAAGTGACACCGTACGGTATATAGTCATTTTAAAAAAGTACCCGGGGGAAAAGTTCCACTGATTTTTTTCCCATGGGTAAAACTCACTTGAAGTGAATAATAAGAGAATACAAGGTATGATAATTTATTACATATTCAACGCAACAAAAGTCGTTTAGGAAAAATATGTATTTAATTTTTATCCTTTGTATTTTTTGATTTATTTTCCCCATAACTATAAAAAATCCCATAACTATAATAATTTCCATAACTATATAATTTCTTGTTTTTCTTGTTGTTGTCATTATATAGGGTAATAATATCGCAAAAAATAATTTTTTTGATGACTGTGACTAATACTTTCATAATTTTTTGACATTTATAAATATGTATCTATAAAATTTTGCATTGTCTACTGACTTTTTATATCTTTAATTTAAGTTTCAATTTCACTTTCAATTCGGATATACGAACACATATATGAACTAACACAAGTAGTAGAAAAAAATATAGAAATATTGAGCTATCATGTTACGTTTACAATAATTTCTAGAGACAACCTTTGCTGACAACAGGATCATTGTTACAAGCATTACTAACAACATGATCATACGCATTTAAAAATTTAACTAGCAGATTAAAAATTTACCTTTAGCAGATTAAAAATTTACCTTAATTTACCTTTAATTTACCTTAACACATGAATAATGGATACACTTGATGCATTTCTGGCATTCCTAGTGGGATGCCTATAATAGCAAACGGATACCCGTCACCGTTTATTGTGTGTTAAAGTGTTAACAAGAGAGATCCGCAATGATCTCGTACGAGGCTCCATTGCTAAACCTACATATGCTTCAAATCTAAAAGGACATATCTTAGTACAGGAACAGTCTCAGAAATCCTGTCAGAAGGGAAGTTGATAGGAAAATGATACGTGAAATGCAAGAGTGGACAAAAGAAGGAAAGTTAATGTACAAGTGCTTTGCACCAAGAAAATAAAAAGGGTATGACTGGCAGAAACTACGTGAAAATTTCAGCATCAGTCTTGAGTAATCCATTTTAACTAAAACTTTGCTGTGGCAACAACACAGATTTGAATATCACAGTCCGGATGTCTTATGCAAAACATTTGATAACTCCTGTGAGCACACATGATCGAGTTCAGTAATGCAAAGATCACAGAGAAAGGGGTGGTCATGGTCCTATTTAGCTCCCCATTAGCTGCAAACACACGGATATACAAATGACGCCATAACAAAGAAAACTGATATCCAGAGTGTATTCTTCCATCTGTGAAAGGTTCTGGCAGTTCTGTAGCAATTTGGGGTGCATTCAGATTGTAAGAATCCACTTGGCATATTGGTAAAGTCAGTGTATGCTCCTGAGTAACACTTTCAATTCTTAGTGATCCTCTTCCTGTTATATTCTCCTTTAGTGTCTGTCAAATTTCATCGGGATGACGTTCGAATGTGCTCATCCTTGGGTTTACAGAAAAAGTAAGGCAAATATCCGTCTCATGCGGCGTCTCATTCGTAAAAAAGAAATTCCATAAAACACAGACAGGCATACACATTTCCGAGACATTTTAGGGCGTCCCTCGAGGCAACGTCTCCTACTAGACATATGTCCAAGGAGCAATTGATCCAGTTACTGTCGGATGAATGAAGTAAGTTTCATATGTTAAGTCCAAGCACAGTCGGCCTTTGCCTCGAAGAATACTTGCTGTATCACGTCTCACCGATGTCTTAATAATAAGAAAATAAAGCGTGTCCTCTTTTTATCAAGATATATATATATATATATATATATATATATATATATATATATATATATATATATATATATATATATATATATATATATATATATATATATATATATATATACTAGCTGAAAACCCGCGCTTCGCTACGGAGTACATTCAAATTAAATACAACGGTCAATGTATGCAATTAATGCCAAAATATATATATATATATATATATATATATATATATATTTATAAAAAAATCGTAAGGGATATTTATTTTTTTTGGATAATATCCAATCGTCTGCTGCATTAGAAAGAAAAAGAATATCATTTTTGTCTATTTAGTTGTTATGCACGTGACGATAAATTTATTTAAAGTACCAGAAAAAGAAATCACGTGATCAACATTTAATAAATAAAATTCTAGAAATTAATCTTTAAAAATTCACCAAAAATCAGAAAATCAAGGTAAAGGTTCGAAAAAGATTTCATTTTGAAGGAATTTTTATGATCTTTCTCGTGATATAAATTTTATAATCCGCAATGTATTATTTTAAATGCAAACGTAAAAAAAGTTTAAAAAACAGCTTAAAAATTTAATTTTAAAAAATCTAAGAAGAATTTTAGAAAAATCTTTCTTAGTGCACCCCTACACTATTAGAAGAATCGCCATGCAAAATTTCAGCCCTTTAGGTCCAGCGGTTTGGTCTGTGCGTTGTATGTCAGTCAGTCAGTGAATGAATGAATGAATGAATGAGTCAGTTACGGAACTGTTTTATATATATAGATATATACATATTTTTTAGCATAGAAATTTACTCCTTTATAAGTACGAACGAGTTAGTACAAACAAAGCACTACATTATTTTACCACCTATGAAAAATCTAAAACTAAATGTTTCCTAATGTATTCTACTTTCTTGTCAGTTGAACAATCTCTAAAATTTACTTTATTAGATAGCTTATTGACTGAAACTACAATACATGTGTACTTTAGAAAGTAGATGTTAATAAATAAAGTATTTTCATTGATACTGGTAAAATCCATTTTATATTGTAATAGTATCACTATACCAGACTAGGACTTCTCTAAACAAGTTTATTTATCTTTAATAATAAATGGGCAGAGAGGACGCTCTGATGTCACTATCTGGTCTTTCAATTGATATTCACATACACTAGAAAAATTTTACTACTTTTGCTTTTCTTTTTGTCTATTTTATTACTTTTGGTATTATTTACTGTACACTTAAAACTCTTAATTGTGAGAAAGCAGCATGTAATAAAGAAGAAAGGGTTATTCTTCCATGTTAGATATATTGCATAGCATGAACCTTTTTTATCCTGGCCATTTTCAGGAATTTTCATCCGAGTAAATAAATTCTTTCTGTTGGGCCTTTGAACTCAGTATCACCAATATACCAGACAAGTAACTGCATCACAAAACTGCTGACCGACATCCGACCCAAGTGAGATAAACGTAAATTACGGATTAAAAAAATATAAGACGTTATGTAAATTATGAAAAAAACAGTCACGCAGAGAATAGATAACTTGATGAATTTAAGTTTAAGCACATACACTGAACTCCTGATTATCTTAAATTACACGTTCATTGAAAACAAGAAAATAAGATATAAATTGTCCGAAAGGCTGTCACAAGGTTTTCAATCAAAAACTTTTTACATAAGGGAAACTGAAATTTTGTTTAATAGTAGTACTATTTTAATTGAATAATAAATAAATAAATAAATATAAATATATATATATATATATATATATATATATATTATATATATATATATATATATATATATATATATATATATATATATATATATATATATATATATATATATATGTGTATATATATATATATATATATATATATATATATGTATATATATATATATATATATATATATATATATATATATATATATATATATATATTTATATATATATATATATATATATATATATATATATATATATATATATATATATATATATATATATATATATATATATATATATATATATACAGTGGAATCTGTCACAAGGTTTTCAATCAAAAGCTTTTTACATAAGGGAAACTGAAATTTTGTTTAATAGTAGTACTATTTTAATTGAATAATAAATAAATAAATAAATATATATATATATATATATATTATATATATATATATATATATATATATATATATATATATATATATATATATATATATATATATATATATATATACATACATCTATATACAGTGGAATCTCGATCTATCGTTTTTCAAGGGACCGATTGAAATGAACGATAAATGCGGGAAAACGATAGATGCGGAAACATAACAAAGCAATATGATCGTTGGGACTGGATAAAATGAACGACACATACGGAGAAACGATGGATCCGAAAACGATCGATCGAGATCCCACTGTATATATAATATATATATATATATATATATATATCACTTTAAATTTTGGAGTACTTCAATTTTGTATTAATGTACCTACGTTTTAGGGTCATACATGTTTTAAAGGAACATTCAAGCATAAACGAACATGGATATTGGGGAATTACACGAGTTTGATGCTAAATATTTATCTAAGTGATAGGGTTCTTGCTGACTAGTAAATGCATTTCTAGATTTTAAAAAAAAGAAAGAAATGGAAACAATTCTTCACATATTGTTAATCTTGAAAAGAAGGTAAAAAATATTAAATCAATAGAATTAGGATATAATATTCTGACAAGGAAGAGCATTTTCCCTATCTTATTCTTGTTGAATGAGATGAGTGAATATTTTGATTTCCCGGTCCGATTCAGCGCTATAAATCAAAAACAAATTCATTTTTTTGAATAGGAAAATATATGCTTACTCTCAATTACCCGAGCGGATCATTCGTTTAACGTATTATCGGTGCATATCAAATGAAAAACTTTAGAAATCAAATAGAAGCTGCCCAAAATAATGATATATCGGCTTGTAAACAAAGGAATACATCGATCTTTTCCCCTTAAAAAAAGCACTCATGATCGATATGGTTTATTATTTTAACAAACCTTATTTAATAAATTAAATGCAGTTCCTTTAAAATATATCAGGAGTTCCCCCTTTTTATAGTGAATGGATCTATTTTGATTACCGGTGTTTTTCGGATTTCTTCCGTGTACATCCATGCAATAATTAGCAAGCATAAGCGGGAGTTTGATATATCTTAGTACCAAGAATAAGCAAAATACGGTACATATATGTTTCTTTCCTGATTTATTAATAAGTATGACAAAATATGTTTTAATACGCGTGAGACTTATTGCAAAAGATCATGAGATGGTTTATAATTAGCACATATCTTGGGAAGCCGATTGATCCGAATTAATAAGAAATGACTACCTGCCTGGGGCAGTTCCCGATTTTAAAAGAAAGGTGTTCTTATGTTATCTCCTTTGTTTATGTACACATGCACACACACATACACACACACACACACACTCACTCATATGCAAGATGACGTTATTTTAACTAAGGCATTATTTGTATAACTGCACTGTTTCTAAAAACTCATGCATATTTTTTTCTGGCAAGAAATACACTATTCTCTACACGTAATAATATGTATATAACGGATAATTTTGAACTTCGAATATTTGTGTAATTTACTCGAGAGGTGATTCTGCCCTACGGCAATGTTTCCTCAATAAGCAAAAGAGCAGATAATGACAGTGTTTCTTGCCTGGGTATTTAACCTACAATCCAACTTTATAACTTCAAGAGTAAAAGTTGAAAAAGAGAGCTCGATGATGATATCGTAGCCAGTATATTGTTCAGCAATGCACAAGAAATGCATTAAAGTCGAGATAACTTTTACATGAAACTTTGACAATGACAACTAAATTAAATCAAAGCCAACCAAATTATGTCAAAAAATAGCCATTGTTCATTATCCTTGCATGGCGAAAGAAAGAGGGTTTGAAATAAATTGTATATTGTCCCAAAGTAACCTGTTTGGGTTCATAAGCGGAGGAATATAGGAGAGTTTTTCAAAGGGAAATCATAAAACCGGGCAAGAATTTTTTTCTTTTTATTAAACTCTACACCTGATTCGGATTTTTGGTGTTTTTCACTTTTTCATGCACAGTAGTAAATTTATTGGCATGGATAACCAGTAATGCAGTGTATTACATATATTAAAATTGCAGTAAGAAAAAATATTTTGTATTTATATAACACACTAAGATTGCTGATTTTTTCCATTATAGCTTGAATTTTTTATTCTTTAACTCATGAAATTTCTTTAAAAAAATTAAGGTTTATAAGAAACTGTCATATTTACTTAATAATTTGAATGGCATAAAACAGCGTAATATGTTAAGCAATAAATTTCTTGATTGTTTCTATAAACAATGCTTATTTTTAAAGGCGTAGGCCAAAGATCGGTGAATTTCATAATCTAAGATAATCTAAACAATAATAAAAAGATTAGTACTCCAACTGGTATTCTGAAAAGTGTTTATTTTATTATCTAAAATTTTATTAAATAAGTAAAAAAAAAATGCTGATTGAATCATAAAGCGGCACAAAGAAAGTTCAGTTTTAACGATAATAAAACGATGTTAGGATAAGATTAAAAATATAAATATAAGCAAAACTAAACAAATATTTACCTTTTAACATTGAAAAGTAAACAAAGAAAAGTGCTCTGTTTATCGAAAAGCTTTAAACAGCTTTAAGCAAACTGAAAAGGGTTTAAAAAAACTGTTTTTGTTTATGACTAAAATGCTTAAAGAATGAACAAAGGGTTGCCGTAATAAAAATTTGATTGAGGAGAAAGAGAAAAACCTCTTCATTTTTTAAAAATATTTATTTCTTTTTAGTGATTATTTTTATTCCAAAAATTTCTTTTTATCTCGTTCTCTCTTACAGTAATAATAATTCAATAACTCATGTTTTCGGATTTAAAACAACTATGATTATAGATATAATGGTGTGTTTGTGTATTTTAATCTATCTATACGGTGCAAAAATAAAAAAAAAAGTCAAATATTTTCTCATCGATATTTTAGAGATGTTATCTTTGAAAATTAATATTGTTAACAAAAATATTTTTTCGCCAGCGCGCCTTTTTTTTGAAATTTTTACACATTTTATGCCAAAATTTACAAAAAAAGATAACTTATGAAAGCTTAGGAAAATTTAAAGTGTTGGTAACTTTACATTTCCCTACTGTAATGTTTACGGTTTAGAAAGATACAACTTTGATGACGAGGACGTTGGTAAATGAACGGTTACGATGAAAAAGAGAGCTCTTTCTGTTATTAACCGGTTTGTAAATACATTTGTTGTGGGTGAATATCAATGCATTTAATTCTCCTCGCTTATAGAAATTATAAATAATTTTTACTTAAACATGTGATTTTATAAGAATTATATATAAATTATTGGAAATGTAACTTACCCAGAGTAATCAGATGTTTAATATAGTTTTAATCCAAATTTTCTCGCTGAAATGTGAATATCTATGTTGCTTAATAAAGCTGGAAAGTTTAAACAATCTTTATGGATTATATTTTTTGATATTTTTTATAACTGTCATTGAAATAAGTATTTAACAGTGAAGTAAAAATTTGAGCAATTTTGTCGTCTTAAATGCATATTTAATATCACTGATGAGATGGGTTAGTTATCTTATGTAAGATGTTCTCAGTTTAAAATACATAGTCCAATATAAAATAAATAGCTGTAACCATTACTGATAAGTTTAACATGCATTTCTAAATTATGAGATGTATGTTGACTATTAACATTAACAGAATTTCTCTTAACAGAACGGATTGCACTACCTTAAATATTCAAAGTTGAAATCCCAATTTTAATCATATTCTTAATAAATACACACAAAAAATGCTTTATGGTATTTCCATAAGATAGGTGAGTTTCAAATATGCAGCTACAATGTCTATACATTTTTGTTTTTCATTTTATAAAGACATTCATTTTATATGATAGATGCAATGTCAATGGAACTTCAAAATACTTTAAATATCGATCCTAAATGCATATTAACACAGTCATGAGGAAGTCTAATTAACCAAATTTATTATTTGGGCTTACATTCATAGTTTCAAATCGATCACATGTATTTTCTGCTTCGACTGAAACGAAAAGATAAACTCTTTGAAACATTTAGAGAAATTTGTGTGTTGATTGAAACTAACTGATCATTCGAAAATACAAAATACAAGTTTGAAAACCCAACAAAAATTCTCAAAACGGGAAAAGAATGATGTGAAAGATTGCTGAAGTAAGTTTGCCTGTGTATTAAGTTATCCAGATTTTAAATCATATTAAGAATATGCTATTAAAGGGATTTTTAAATCCTTGCAAGCTTAAAAGCTTTTTTCGATACACGAACTTTATGCATAAAAAATAAATCTATGGATGAGCGGGACTTATTACTTTCAGTTTCACATTCAAAATACTAGTCTGTAAAAGATAATGAAATAATAATAAAGATAAAAATAAATAATCAAGATTTTGTTCAGATATTAAGAATTATTTACGAGCAATTGGATCGAGTTATGTAAATGTGCTCCGAAAAGATCTTTTCAAACATTAAAAATAAAAATTTTAAAATTAGGAAACTGAAATGTTGTTTTCTTTCCATGAGTATGATATTGGGTGCGATTATCTATAACATTCTAATTCGTGCAATCAAACAGAAGCTTATTAATGACCAAGAAATTAAATTCTTACCTCTGTTGCTTATAGTAGAATAATTACATCCTCAATCTCGAGGCGACAAGCTAAAAGTAGCAACCAATCTCTAGCCAGGAAGTCCACGTTTTGAGCAGACCGATTTTGGTCCCTATTTCGAACTCTACTTAACGCACGGACAATCCTCGGCACGATATTCCTTCTTTGGCGACTTTTTGGCGGGAGATCGCATGTGTTTGGCGATAGATTGTCCGTCATCAACCTATTAAGTTCTTGTCGCTCTCCTATGTCAGCTGATTGCAACCTGCGCGACCGGTTCAGATCGATCCCACAGAGCGCCGTGACGTAACCGCACACTTTCGCAAGTTTGGGTCACTACGAAAACTATTATTTCCTTCTCAACCGAATTGGATATTAACGCGCTTACTGACCGCTTTGCTGTGTTAAAAATTCTTAATGAACATTTCTTTTTTTTTTATTTTTATGGTTTCTTCTTAACAGCGATTGAGACACATTATATATTTCAGTATGAATTCTACGTTCACAAAATGCGAAAACAAACAAATAAAAAATTCGCCTTTACAGTTTCAAGTGTCAAAATTAACATATTAATAGCAATGCCAGATGATGAATTTTAAAATGAAATGTTTTTAATTATCTTGAATAAATTTACCCGAAGATTCAATCGTAGCGTTTGGGAAGGGTAATGTGGTGCTCTGTTATCCTTATATCTAGTTTTGTCCCATGTAAATTCCGTTTGATATTATTTAGAAGCTCCAAAATTTGAAATTATTGTAGAGACACCCTTCTCAATACTATTTTGACAATCATATGAAACCTAAACGCGCGAGACCTAATGACTAATTATGACATTTTTATTGATTAGTTGACTTTTAAAAATTTCATTTGCATATTTCAAATTTGCTTTCAGTGACATTTTTTTAAAATCTCTCATGAAATCATAAAAAAACCCATAATTTCTTCAGTTTTTTCCACAGAGGTCCTGGTTGTAAAGTTGCAAATTTAAATATATCCCACAGACAACTAACATAAATGTGCTTCCCGCCAAAACAACCAGTTTTTTAGTTGGTCTCACACGTTGCATTTTATTAGCAATTTTGTACTGACATTATTACTTACTGAAGCAGATAAGAGCTTTATTACTGGCTCACTTCTCCGTGTCAGTATTACTGATACGGACAATAGGTGAGAACAGGCATTCAAAATGAGGCATCCTCATTTCGCTTGGGTAGCTTAACTGGATAAAGCACCATCTGCAGATCGGAAGATCCGTATTTTTAGATCTGGAGGTAGTTACAGTAAGCATTTACCATTCAAGACAGTAGTAATGGACCATTATTTAAACAAAAAATTAAGATTCAAGGGGAAATAATTCAGCTTCATCCATAGCAGTAAAAACAAATATGCACAAGTGAATAATTTGTATCGTTAGCCTAAACAAAAATTAGAGGAAAGGATGTGAGAAAAGGCTCTCTAAAAGTGAATTTCTGAACACCGCCTGGATAGTTTAACTATATAAAGAACCGTTCGTTGGTCGGAAAATTCACGTTTTGAGTTTCGAGCATAACAGTCAGTCGAACTCAGGTATATTGTTTTATAGGATCAGGCAAAAGGGATTAGACACCAGTCTTTTCACACGCATAAAGTGTATATTTCCATTTGAACCATTCTGTAATTTCAATTGTAGATTTATCGTAAAGTTATTCATAAATAACCACAGTAGGATCCTGATGAAAGGAAATCTTAATGTTTAAAAAAAATACTTTTTAAAATAAAAATTTGACAAAATGTTATGAACTCAAACTAATCCTAATGATTATTTACGACAGTACGAATAATCAATTTATCAGCGAGCTTTGTGTTCTTTCTCCTCAACTGTGAAGAGAGAAGAATTTTAAAAGTAGCATTTTGATTTATTGTCGGAATTTTACTATTCTCGGTGACAGGGAATATTTCTTGCCGAAACTAAGTCATAAGTACATCCTTAGACAGAATTAAGAGCGTAATGCTTTGATCTTAGAATCTCAACGTAATCGTAAGCTCAACTTTATGCATGGATTATATACTTTATCTTATGCTGGAGGACTTATGTTAAGCATACTTTTCTGTTATTGTTCTAATAAACAATAAATTATTTTAACTGCCTTTTTAGTAATGCTAATGAAACATTGTTGTGGAATGTTATTAAGAGAAGGAATGTTTCTGTTTTAGGCCCCGTGCAGTTAAGGCGTGTCTAAACGATTAAAAAGTTTTGGTTCGGGCGCAATGGCCCAGTTGGCAAGAGCAGAGGCTGGTGCACATAAAAGCTGTCGTGGTTGCAATGTCCTCCAAGTTCTCAAAATTACCTCTGGAGGTGCGGTGTCAATTGTTCTGGTCTCGTCACTTGACTCGGTTCAAAATTTCGGGACTGGTCCTTTGGCCAAGTCGGACTCCGAAATTGTGGTGCCAGTCAAAACAGGAGTCGCACCTTCATTGCCCATAGCCATCTGGACTTGATCTGATGTTGCTGTCGGTCAAGCGGCATAAGCAACAACAACAAGTTTTGGTTTACGGAAACATGATGTTTTGTTTTAATTAGGATATGTCACATAGTTCAACTTAAAAATATGGTATAAAATATCGAGAGATAAGAATAAACTTTAGGTGTAAGCATTTAATCTAACAAAATAGAGAAAGTTTAAATGATGAAGCTAAACCAGTGGTTATTTCCCACCTCGACCCACTTTCTTTAAATAAAAAATCCCTTAACCCCCAACGAAAATTTTTTGGTAGAAGAAAATTTAAAAAAATTAGGAAAACTTTAACAAGAAGGAAAAATTTATACGCAAATTTTGACAAACTATTTTAAAAATCCAGATTTGAAAACCCCAGCCTCACACAGATAGGTAAAAGCAAATGGGAGCAATTATGTTTACCTTTTGATGAAGAAGTTTTTATTGTAAGACTGTTTGACACCTTATTTATAAGATAATAGCTGAATACATGTGGTTCACTACGGAGTACATTTCAGGATTACAATGAAAATCATAACGGATATTTTTATAGAGAAAATAATGTAGAAGAAAATATTCAAATTAAATCTAATAGAACATACTAAAGAATATAGTACAGTTAATATAGTACAGTTTGAGGAACATTTTCCCCGTCAATAACCAAAATTTCCTCAACCATTTTTTGACGGAGATCCACACAAAGAAAAGACGCCGAGAATACGATTTTCCACACAAACGTATTGAAGTGTCCCAATTTATACCCTTAGGGATGGAATTAAAAAAAATCCTTTCTTAGCGGCTATCCATGTCATTATAGGAATACACTTCCGAAATTTCAGCCCTTTAGGTCCAGCAGTTTGGTCAGTGCGAGGTCTGTCAGTCACGGAACTGTTGTATATAGGTTTAATTTAATATCCATAAAACATACTAATTTGAATTAAATTCTTAAAAAACTTCCATCTCAGTTAGTTTAATGGTTAAATTTTATCTTTTACTGTTTTTTAATATTTTTTTGTCAATTTATTTCGTTGTTATGCACGTGACGCAACATTAATTTAAAGTATCACAAAAAGAAAAGAAATCTCGTGATCAGCATTTAATAAATTAAATTCTAAAAATTAATATTTAAAAATTCACAAAAAAATCAGAAAATAGAGGTAAAAATTCGAAAAAGATTTCATTTTAAAGGAATTTTTATGATCTTTCTCGTGATATAAATTTTCTATCCTTCAGATTATTATTTTAAATGCAAACTTAAAAAAAGTTACAAAAACAGTTTAAAAATTTAATTTAAAATAATCGAAGAAGAATTTTTCAAAAATCTTTCTTAGTATACCCCTACAATATAAGAAGAATCGCAATGCAAAATTTTAGCTATTTAGGTCCAGCGGTTTAGTCTGTGCCTTATCTGTCAGTCAGTCACGGAATTGTTTTATAAAAATAGATAGTAACACAAATTTTTTAATTTATAAAAATATATATAATTAGAAATATGTAATTATAGAAAATTTAAAGCATATATCTTAATTAAATAATTCAATATGATTTAAATTTACTTTAGACTATCCACGACCCCTCCAATTTTTTTCGCGACTCCGCTGTGGGTCGCAACCCACAGTTTCCGCACCACTGATCTAAACGACTATTTGTAGTATAATGAAACATCATTTGTTCAAATAGATTCCTCTCGCATAAGTGAAAATGAATCTGTAACTTCATAAAATAACAAATAAAATATGTTTTAGAAATTCATAATAACAGGAAAATAAATATTCTACTCATCAATTACAAAGAGAGGAAACACAAACTTGCGATTCAATGGAGACAGTTTACGAAATTTTAAATGCGTTTAAACGCTGAAGAATTTACAAAAATTTTACGTTCCCTATACATTTTAAAGTATAAATAAATCCATTATTGTGCTCTATATAAGTTTCTCATGAAAAAAAAAATTCCTTCGTAAAGATCAGAACATTTCCTCTGTAATTCAAGTCGAATTATATAGAAAAAAAACCTTGTTATACAGAATTTTTTTTTGTATTTCAATTATTAATTTGCATGTAAAAACCATTTTCTGCACAACATTTCATTTACCAGGACTTCAGAAAATGGAGTTCATTTATAAAGGGGACTTAAATGTATGCAGAAAGGCCATGGAAAAAAATCTTCTTTGGCATGGTGTTGTTTTGAAAGTAAAATCCATTATTCTTTGCATGATCTATACAGAAACAATATTGTTGACTTCCTCAATTCTACGTTTTCTAAATCCATCCTGCTATAAATACAGGACTAATTTACGGAGACAGTATCTTCCTTTCTTGAAGCGAGATCATATTTTTATATCTGGTAAGTGCAGTTAACTTTTTCTTATAGTCTGTTTCTTTCCGTGCAGTCAATAGCCTCATTTTCCTGCATAATTTATCACAAATTACTACAGTTTTAAAAAAAATTCTATTGTACGATAGCCGGTAGCTGATCCGGATGTTTGGTAACTGATTTTTTTAACGTTTCTGTTACAAAACAGTTACAATCACTCAACAAAAGAACTATTATATGGAACTTGGAAAATAACATTTTGTGATATCATGTAGTTTTTCTTGTATGTAAATAAACGAGGATTGCTCTCCCTTACAAAGAATTAGCGGCGTCATCCCTCGTTCAGTGGATCATCTTTATTATGGTTTACTTCAAATTAAGGAGAGAAAACGTAGATTTATAATCATGAAGTAGAATTAAAAAGTTTAAACATCTTTTCTGGGCTGAAATGTTTTTTCTTATAGGTTTTTTTTTTATATAACTGATTACAATTCTGACTGTCTATTGCTAAATATTGTAAACACTATAAATACACACACACCCATACCCCCATATATATATATATATATATATATGTCATATGGACCATCTGTTTAAATCATTGCCGCATCACAGAACGGACCGGCCGCCCAGTGTAGGGTAGGTTTATTTAAAAAAAAAAAATTTGTCCTGTGAACGATGCAGCTGGCGCTCATTAGCAAACGGTTCGCAGAACCGAGGCGAACCGCCTGAATCCCGCCCCTGTATATATATATATATATATATATATATATATATATATATATATATATATATATATATATACGGGGGCGTGTCAATAAGTAACGCACATAATGTAAATAATAATAATAATAAAAGCAATAAATGACTATATAAAACACAAATGAAAGTATTACCCCTTTATTACTTTTCCCACGTAATTTCCATGCATGTTGAGGCATTTGTCCTAAAGATGGATGAGTTTGAAAATCCCAGTCTCATAGAAATCCGTCGGCAGCGAGAAAGGCCACCTTCTCACGACCCGTTTGAGTGCGTCGTCAGAGTCAAACTTCTTACCGCCAAGGAACTTCTTCATGGGTTCAAACAGATGGAAATTGGAGGGTGCCAGGTCCGGGCTGTATGATGGGTGCTCCAAAACTTCCCAACCGTGTCCCTGCAATTGTTCCCGAACTGGGTGAGACATATGCGTACGAGCGTTGTCCTGAAGCAGTCGAATGTGTTTTGTCGCACTGCGCTTGTCGTGAATGGCCCATCGCAGTTTAGTCAGCGTTGCACAGTAAGTTGCAGAATTTACAGTACACCCACGAGGCAAGAACTCTGCCAGTAGCACACCTTTCATCTCCCAGAAGTAAGTGAGCATCAATTTCCGTGTGGAAGGGGAATTTTTGAATTTCGATCGGGAAGGAGAAGATGGATTTTTCCACATCATGCTCCAGGATTTTGACTCCGGTGTCATGTGTAAGGCCAAGGTTTCATGTCTCGTGACAATACTCACCAAAACCTCATTACCCCCTCGTGGTACCTCTGCAAATGTGTAAGACTGCAAGCCATCCTGCATCCAGTTTGCTGTTCCGACAGTTGTTTTGGTACCCAGCGAGAACAAACTTTCCTGCCCCTTAGCTTCTCATGAACAATATCCCAGGCAGATCCATAAGAAATGTTGTAACGTTACTTTATTTCATTCACCGTTGTTCGACGGTTTTCTCGTATGACGTCGTCGATTTCATCAACAATTGAACGGGTTGAAGAAGAAAGACACTGGTCTCCGAGATCGGACTCGATCGACCAAACTCGTTCGCCCATCTTGAAGCATTTTGCATCTCCGAATGGATCTCTCCAACTTTCTTTCCTTTTGCAAAAAGAAATCTCATCGCGGCTCGTTGGTCTTCCACAGTTGACGATGCAATCACTAACGCCATTTTACCGGTGACTAACGAACGGTACCGGTAAGTGGAATCACGAGATCTTGCATTGCGCCCAGTCAGTAGTGCCCTCTAATTCCCTTTTTAGTAAATAATTTCATTTTAACAAATTATTTTCCTACTTAAAAATTCACACGTGCGTTACTTATTGACACCCCCTCGTATATATATATATATATATATATATATATATATATATATATATATATATATATATATATATATATATATATATGGGAATTCTACTCATATGGCAACACGGATGAGGTGCCGCTTGAGCAAACGAGTTGCAACTCAACTGCTGGTGCTTTGAGGGCGGAGACGAATTGAACGCACGCTATTTTTACCTTCGCTGAGTGCAGACTGCACGCTGTTTTATCTTCCTCACGCTAGACAAGCGTTAATGTCATGCCAGACGGGCACTGATATTCTGTGTTTTTCTTATTGTGATAATCTGCGTGAACATAAGTTGTAAATGGCTTGTGTTTAATTAAATGTTAGTCAAGAATACGTGTTATTGCATTTTGATATTTCAATTGTGGGAATAAATTCCCCACAATTATGGTGCCAGAAGATTTACGGACCCTATGCATTGGTTTTGAGATATGGGCTAGTGGTGTATGAAGAACTCGTGTATTTTGTGTCTTAGAGGAAGACCAGCACTTCTGTGAGTACAAAACATTTCATTTTCATTTCTGAATAAATATATGGGTATGACTTTTTTGTGTGGAGCACGTAAAATTGATTTGTTAACTTTAATTGATGAGTTACGACTAAAAGCAGCAAAAGGTGCTAAAGTCACTGATTTAATTGCAATCATCACCAGTTCAGAAACTTATGATGAGGACTTTAGTAAAAATATATTAGATATTATTATTGCTGAGAGGCAAGAAAGGGTGCAGAAAGAGGTAGCAGATTGGAGGTTTGAATTAAAGAAACTTGAACTGGAAGCAAATACTTGAAAAATTATCGATGTTCTGGTTCCGCCACCTGATTTTAAAAAACAGAATTTGTTGAAATTAATGACACATTATGATATGTCCGGCGATATAAGTGTTTATTTGAGATTATTTGAAAGGCAGTTCAGTCGAATTGAAATTCCTAAAGAAGATTGGGTCGCGTATTTACTCCAATTGCTGCCATTAGAAATAGTAAGCATTGTTGCTCGAGAACCAGATCCGTCGACTAATGAGTATGATCACGTTAAGAAGTTTCTTTTGAAACTCTTTAGGTACACCCCAGAACAGTTTAGACAAAAATTTGTTCAGCACAAGAAGGAATCGTTCTCCTCCTGGCTCGATTTCGCTTTTGAACTTAAAACTTGTTTTGAAGAATGGATTATTGGTTTAGAAGTCGAAACATTTGAAGATTTGAAAGAACTTTTGGTTGTGGACCAATTAAAGCGGAAAATGTCTCCTGACGCTCGCGAACATTTTTTGGGCGACTTGCCCACAATAAAAAATATCGATAAGTTGGTTAATAAATTCGATGAATACGAAGCCGCGAGGCGTAATTTCGAAAGGGAAACCGATCTAAACATGCATATGGATGGAAATATTGATAAGAAATTACTGAGTAAAGATTCCGAAAAATCAGCATCAATTATTCATGCTCGGGATAGGGATTTTAAAGCAAGGAAAAAATTTAATTATAGTAATAGTTCAAGAAATGATAATAAATCAAAGATTCATTGTTTTAATTGTAATTTGTTTGGTAATAAACATTCAGAATGTATAAATAAGACAGGCGGTCCCCAGTGTTTTCAGTTTGGACATACCTCCAATATGTGTGATGAAAAGAAAGAATCTTTGGTCTCGATAACAAAAAAATGCTCTAACAGAATCGAGATGACAGCTGAAATTGAAGGTGTAGGTGTGAGTGTGCTGTGTGATTCAGGATCAGAACTTTCTTTAATGGATTATGAATTTTATGTTAAAATTGGATCACCTAAATTGAATTTCAGAAATATATTTTTAACGGGAATCGGAAGTGAGGAAGTTTTACCGATTGGATACTTTCATTCCGAAATATCTTTTGATAAATGTGCAATTGAAACTGACGTTTATGTTCTCAGAAAATTGTGTCATGTTGTGATATTCTGCGTGAACATAAGTTGTAAATGGCTTGTGTTTAATTAAATGTTAGTCAAGAATATTTGTTATTGAATTTTGATATTTCAACCGTGGGAATAAATCCCCCCCCCACACACATACATACATACACACACACACATATATATATATATATATAATTTTATTTATATATATATATATATATATATATATATATATATATATGTATATATACATACACACACACACTGGTGGCAAAACCTAAGGACGATGTTTCGGTAAACGATGGCAGGCACAGAATATAACGCAGCATCTTGTGGGAATTTGCATAAAGGCGTGATGCAATGCGAATCAAGATGGAGGTGCAAATTTTTGATTACCGCACGTGTGGGTCACGTGACGGCGCACAGATCGGTTTGCAGGCATTCGGCGCGTGCAGCCAGTGAGTGTTGGAAGTTCCATTTCAACATGTCGAAAGACGTTGCGTTTTGGAAAGTGAGGTCATGTCTAGCAGACATCTTTTTGATCATTATACACGAGAATGGATAGTTTGAAAGCTGGAGGAAGGATGACAAATTTTAGATGTTGCTAGGGAATTCGACATCGCCCACAGTGCTGTTTCCAGGCTTTGGGCAGCGTGTCAAACAAGTGGACAGTGTACCAGGCCAAAGCTAGGAGTTCGTCCTAGCAGAAAGATGGCCGAAAATGATCGGTACATCGCTCTAATGGCAAAAAGGAACCGGCGCATACTGCCTGTCAGATGGCAAGTCAATTCTATGCAGCCACAGGAATTCGGATATCCCGCAAAACTGTTGCAAGGCGTTTTCGACAGACAGGACTATACGAAGACCTGTTGTGTGAGTCCTACTTGCGAGAGTTCATGGTAGCGACCGTTTTCAATACTGCTTTCTGCATCGCCATTGGACCGAGGACGACTGGGCCAATGTCCTCTTCACAGATAAGAGCCGGTTCAGTCTTTCTTCTGATACAGACGGCAACTGATATGGCGTGAAGTTGGTAGTGCTTATAGTCCAAAAAATATCCAGGAAAGGGACCGATATGGTACTTGTAGCATCATGGTATGGCCAGGCATCATGGTTAATGACAGCACACAACCGTGCTTCAGACAGGGACCATGACCGTTGCACGATACATTGCTGAACTTCTGCTACCTCATATTCGCCTTTTCCGTGCTGCTGTCGGCGATAACTTTCTGTTCATGGAAGATAACGCATCCAGCCACCACACAACGCAGTTCAGGACTGTCTGGAGAGCGAGAATATTCATCGTATAATGTGACCAGCACATTCATCTGATCTTAATCAAATAGAAAATGTATGGGATGCCTTTAGGCGACGTCTTGCTGGTCGTTCATATCCTCCGACAAACGAGCCATTCCTCATCCGTGCAGTGAAAGAGGAGTGGGACAAGCAGCCTCAAAACCTCATGGATCACGTCATTTAAAGCATACCACGAAGTGTGGGAAGTTGCATTGCACTGCAAGGTGGACATATTCCTTAGTGACATGTCACTCCAGATTGCCTGTCGTTATTAATCTGTATACTATGCATAGTTCTGTTTCCGGGTCAATATGTACCTTTCTCTGAAACCCCCTGTTTCAAAACTTTCTGTAGTTCTTTTCGAAAAAAAACTTGCTTTGTATCATGTCTCACATTCTGTCTTTACCTATTTATCCCACTTGACATGAAACCACACCTGCAGTTCTTTCAAACGCGGCCATTGGTTCAACCGTCCTTAGGTTTTGCTCATCAGTGTGTGTGCGTATATATATATATATATACATACATACATACACAGGGCAACACTGGTTCTGGTGCCGGGGTTTGGAGCTAATCTCATATGAATTTGATGCCCTGAATTTAAATATGGCATTAGTATTTGCCTAGGAGCTCGAATTTCTAAGATATAACATTTTAATGAAATATAAGTAGCACTATTTTAAGTTGAATCAATGGATCAAATTAAAAAAACTAAACACGAAATTTTTTATTATTATTATTATTTTAAAAAATGTTAAAGGAACATAAAAGCCATAGAAAATATTGCAGTAGTACATATCTGATTACAAAGAGCATGAAAGAGAAAAAAGTCATCAATGAAACCAACTTGTCACTGAACACTTCGGAAACTTCTTTTCCGTGACATTCTTGAATGTATTATGGAACAGTCACTTTTTAAACTTTAGCAGTATTCTGCAATCATGTGCGTATCCCATCTTCTTTGGTAGCGGTCCTCCATAGTTTTAATATCCTGGTGAAATATTTCACCTTGTTCCTCACTGGTGTCTCCTAAATTTTCAGGAAAACGTTCTAAGTGGCTGTGTAAATAGTGCACCTTAATTCTCATATCACACCCAAGGGATCTGAATCTGTTTACTTTGTTCCTCACTGGGGTATCCTAAATTTTCAGGGAAATGGTGTAAGTGGCTGTGTAAACCTCAATGCCCATGTTACACCTAAGGGATCTGAAACTGTTTAGCACCTCGTTCACCAGTTCAACATAGTTTTCAGCTTTGCATTTGCCTAGAAAATTTCCGACAGCTGCAACAAATGAAGTCCAGGCTTTTCACTCATCGTCGTTCATGGAATTTACGAAGGCAGGATCCTTAATGAGTTGTCTTATTTGTGGGCCGTTAAATATTCCTGCTTCAATTTTTCCGCACTCAACTTAGGCATTTTGTCTCCTATATATGCAAAGCATGATCCGTTCTTATCAAGAGCCTTTACAAACTGCTTCATTAGGCCCAGCTTGATAGCCAGTGGAGGAAAGATGATTATATCTCGTCCAACTAAGGGGTCGTTAATGACATTCTTTTCCCCAACGTCCATGTTTTCTCTCTTAGGCCACTCTTTTCTAACCCATTGGTGTGTTTTGTCTCTGATATCTCAGAGGCACACGATGCAAGTATATTTGGTGTAGCACTTTGCTGGCTAAGGAGAAAGTTTACCATTTTTAAGTCCGCACAAATCACCCATTGATGTTCACGATACTTTATCTTCCATTAGACCAAAGCTATGGTGTCATATTCTTCTTTCATTTTCGTTAAGTGAGCAATTGGTAGTGAACCATATTTGTTCCCATTGTGTAGAAGGACACATTTCAAACTTCGCTTTGAGCTGTCAATAAATAGGCTCTAATCATCTGGAAAATATTCAGGAAGACCCATTTTTCCCAGAAAGACTAATCACCCATACTTGATTGTATTGAATAGAAAAAAACATTGATAGATAAGTGGATGTACAGTAAAACCTCATTTATCCGTCTCTCGCTGATCCGAATCAGATTTGTAGACATTATTTTTATTTAATGTTCACATTAGATAATTTTTAACTATGATAGCAAGAACATAACTGCAAATACACCAAATATTCACTTTTTAGGCTGATTCAGTGTACAGTTCCTGCATAGATTGTACAATAAATTATGCTAATAAAATGCTTTTTCTTGAGTTTAAGAAAGCTCTACTTGACTTACCGATTCTTTGTTAAGAAATAATGTGAAAAGTTATTTTTATATATTTTAATGTCTTGTAAACAATACTATGTAATTTCGTTACAAAACAAAGAAAGTCTTCTTAGTTAAGGATTTTTTATTGTTTATTACCCATATTATCCGGATTTTCGATTGTGTGGATTGCTTATAGTCCCAGTTAGTACGTATTGCTTATAGTCCCAGTTAGTACGGATTGCTTATAGTTCCAGTTAGTCCAGATTAACGAGGTTTTATTGTATATAAGAAAGTAGAGCTGATAGAGAAAAATAGACTTCTTATTTAGATTCAGCATCCCAAATACAGCTAAAATCAGTTCTAAAATCCTAGGCACCAGAAATTTATTTTGTAGGCCTGTGATATATATATATATATATATGTAACAAGAAAACGCGTCTTCCTAAATTACTTTACTTTAAAGCATATTCTAAGGTACTTACCTTCTTTTTAACGCCATTAGCCTTGGAACAAACCCTTGTATAAGTGAAAAAATACTTTTCGGACATTTTGGCACTTACCCTCTTTTCAAGGCACTTACCTTCTTTTCAACGTCATTAGCCTTGGATCAAACCCTTGTATCAGTGGAAAATACTTTTCGGAAATTTTTGCACTTACCCTCTTTTCAATGTGAACGCACCAATTGTGTTTTTTAACGTCTAACGCGTCTTCCTAAATTACTTTACTTTAAAGCAAATTCTATTGTTAATAAAGTACGACCCCTTTTCCAAAATTGCGACCTAAAAGTAAAATAAGATAATTTATCGTAGCCCTGCAGATCATTAAGGAGGCATGTGAAGTATCTGAACTCAATAACATTCCCAGATATGAGTGTTCAAGGTTTATGAGATTTCGAATGTCAGTATAGTGTCAAAATTCTTGAAGAGCCCTCAAACCACTCTGAAGTTATGTCTTGTATAATGTCAAAAACCCCACTTTGCAAGAACTTTATGGCCACTTATCCTACGCCCAGGTCAACAGTTCGCGGTTTTAACAAGCGTGGGATCTAGCAGTAAAGTCCCCGATAAACTTAAGTGGACACGTGAACTCAACGAATCTAAAGTCGCCCAATTAAAAATTAAGTAGTTTAGGCCCTCTGGCGTAAATATCGCAAAACACCCATTTAATATTGCATGAACAGAAGACTTTTCTCGTAGAGATTTCGCTTCTACGTCCTTTTAATAGCTATGGGAATTTTACTCTTTTTTGTAGATAATTTAAACTTTTCTGCAGGATTAAAGTGCCTTAATTTGGTCGAATGTACGATTTCAGTAAGTTTTTTAGTCAAATGATTAGGTTTGTTAATTTCAAAAGTTACATTAGAAAATTGTTTTAAAATGGTGTAGGGTCCAGAATAAGGGGAAGTAAGTTTACGAGTATTTGGATATTGGAATTCTTCATACATTACTAGGTCTCCGGGTTTAAAATCAGCTACTTTAAAATGAGTATCGTATCTATCTTTATTACGCGAATGATATTGTGTAGTCCTCTTTTCTGCAATTTTCCTAGCTTTCTCTATTGGTGGATACATTTCTTGGTTTTGAATTAAATTTTCGTAAGGTAACTTGCTGTACAAGAGGTACGAAGGAGGAAATTTAGCGACGGAATGAGGGGTATTATTATATTCATCAGTTACTTGAGTCAATAATTTTGTCCATGCTATTTTTCCTTGATATGAACTAAGTTTGCATTTTAGTCTCGTTATGATAGTTTGATTTACACTTTCTACAGTAGCATTTGTTTGTGGTCGGTGTGCGGATGACAATAATTGACTAACATTATGATTTCTCAAAAAATGTTTAAATTTTGTGGAAGTAAAGGCAGCGTTACGGTCGCTTAATAATTTCTTTGGTACTTGAATCTGAAATAATTGCTTTAGACAATTTATGTATGTATCAGTGGTTAAACTTTTAGAGGGATAAGTCCAAACGTATCTAGTAGCATGATCAATAACAACATGTAAATACTTTTTCGTGGATTCATAATAATTTAAACCACCAACAGTGTCAATAGAAACAACATCAAAAGGTTCATGTGCAGGGGGTAAATTTTGTAACAAACCATATAACTTCGAGTGATGATACTAGTGACGGGGAAGCTACAGGTTTATCATCAGCAGGCAAACTTAGCGTAGATTTAGCTGTCTGGGAACGAAGATGCATCGAAATAGCTTAAAACATCACTAATCCATGGGGTTAGCTAGCACTAATCCATAATCCTTCCGGCTTTATAAATGTGATAATAATCACATTTGGAAAATTTAGCACAAGGGTACGAGGAGTGATGAAGCTTTTATTTTGATGTTTTGATCATTAGATATTTTTCTCTCTCCTTGCCCATGGAGCAGATAGGTTTCGGTTTCTAAATTTCGCGTTGGATATGGATGAGGATAAAGATGAATAAATATTAATTAAAATAATGAATAGTTAAATTTTAAATTTATCCACAAAAATATTTATCAACTTATGTAAACGGTTTGTAATCTATTTTAAGAAACTATAAGAGTTTAAGAAATTGTTTCATTTTATTGAAGTATTATAGTACAAACATTGCTAACTTAGTATTCTTCACAAATTACCTAAACATTGTACTTTTTTACATTGTAAATTGAAAAAGGTATGTGGTTTTGAATCCTCATGAGTATATTAAATCGTTGAAGGTTAAATAAAGGTAGGAGAGTAATATGTTTTTCAGGAGATTTTCTGGTACAGTAGAAATTTCAAGGAACAGTTTATCTATTAACTAGAAACGGAGTTCCTTCTAATCTACTAAGTGTCCCATATGCCACGGTTGAATATTAACATCCGTCTGCTATAGAGGAAGTGCCCGTTCCAGAAAATTCTCAAAATGATAAAGAATAAATAAATAGAAACAAGAAAAGTAATGTTTCATATATGATAAAAAGAGATGTATGTTTTTAAGAGGTAAGAGGTTATATAACAGGGGGATTCATACCAACATGCTAGTGGTAAGATTAAATAAAAATATCTTGTTACTTATGGAAGTTATAGTGTTTATATAAGAAATTAAATATGATATATATTGAGAAAGAATTTAGTACATTTATTTGACTTATTATTTTAGAGGTTATTATTTTTGTGGATGATATATTGTTTTGGGTAGTGAATATTGAATATTGAAATTAAGTTATTGCAATTATTATGGAATATTGAAATTGAATTTGCACAAGGAAATTCTTATTCTGTCAATGATATAATGTGTGTTTACCTTTGCTGCATACAGTGTTTCTCAAGTATTATAAGATTTATTGTTTATTAAATATTAAGAATGTTATTATATTATTATATCTGTAAATCATCTGTTCTATATTATAAGAGTACTAACGTATCAAAATTGCATACAAAAATGTTTTTGAGTACAACAATGCTAACTTGGAATCTTATACAAGTTACCACAATTTTGTACTTATTATGTTTTATGTTGGAGAATATGGTTTTAAATCCTCAGGTTCGCTATGTTTGAAAAAGGTAAAGGTATAATAATTTTATATGTATAAGAGATTTTCTTGGTCACTTATCTGGCATCGGAGCGTCCTTCGTAAAAGCTGCTAAGCGTCCCTTAACCACGGTTGGTTTTTTTGACATCCGTTTGTTAACGAGGAAAAGCCCATGTCTAAGGAAAGTCTCATTTCTTGTGATGATGATGATGAAAAAAAATGGTAATAAGCATATTAAAAGAATACGTGTTGAATTTACTAAGAAGAGACGGAGTTATATGAGTAGAGGATTTAAATCATATTGCATACATTTTGGTAATCTTGTTGAAATTAAAAACTTATTTGATGTTCTAACTAAAAAGCAAAATATCGACTCTTATGATATACTAGCATATGGACTTCTATATATTGTGAATTTTATCTATTTTAATACAGAGAAGAATTTGTCACCTATCCTTTCTTTGTTGATTATGGAATAAAGTCCTCACTATGACGAATGATGGAAACACTCAAGTCCATCATTTTGATGTATAGAGACTGTTCTTCTGTCAACATATATAATTTATAAGTGTTATATTGTTGTATATTTGTATCAGGTGGTAAATTTAAAATTTTGTAAAATTTTATGTCAACGGAAAAGTCTTCCTTTCAGCAAGAACTTTTCTTATTTCGATGGGGGGGAGGGGGAAATGTAACAAGAAAACGCGTCTTCCTAAATTACTTTACTTTAAAGCAAATTCTATTGTTAATAAAGTACGACCCCTTTTCAAAATTGCGACCTAAAAGTAAAATAAGATAATTTATCGTAGCCCTGCAGATCATTAAGCAGGCATGTGAAGTATCTGAACTCAATAACATTCCCAGATATGAGTGTTCAAGGTTTATGAGATTTCGAATGTCAGTATAGTGTCAAAATTCTTGAAGAGCCCTCAAACCACTCTGAAGTTATGTCTTGTATAACGTCAAAAACCCCACTTTGCAAGAACTTTATGGCCACTTATCCTACGCCCAGGTCAACAGTTCGCGGTTTTAACAAGCGTGGGATCTAGCAGTAAAGTCCCCGATAAACTTAAGTGGACACGTGAACTCCACGAATCTAAAGTCGCCCAATTAAAAATTAAGTAGTTTAGGCCCTCTGGCGTAAATATCGCAAAACACCCATCTAATATTGCATGAACAGAAGACTTTTCTCTCTCTTCGTTTCTAACTCTTGCTGCTGTCGGACCTACTATCCACAGTCCGGTGGTTACAACGCTTTTCTCTTAACTCTGGCATGTAAACACTGCTGTTAACACGTCCCGTCCTGGCATGGACGCCGGACAAGTCATGAGACCACTGCAGCTAATACCTTCGCGATGCTTCATAATTGAATAAAGGTAATTTCCTGGATATCGTCGGAAATGTGTGTTCCTCTTCTATGGCTCCGCGTGTGTTAATCTCCATAGATATCATCAGTGTTTTCCTGGATGAACACTCCGCCCGACTGCATCACTCCTCGTACCCTTGTGCTAAATTTTCCAAATGTGATTATTATCACACACACACACACACACACACACACACACACATATATATATATATATATATATATATATATATATATATATATATATATATGTATGTAATGATAAATCCGGGGTGTAGTTGTAGAGTGTCGGACAGTGCGGGGAGTTTTAGTCGTGACTGTTTCAGCAAAACGAGTGGTTGGCAAATTCCTGCAGGCACGCTGGAGAGAAATGGACACTTCCAGAATGACGGAGGACTCAGCTTTATTCCTAAAGTTTTTATTGCAAGGTAGTTTCTCGCTGGACATCAGTACATCAAACATTTTTACAGATCGCTTTTTTTGGGAAAAATCCCGGCAGCGCAACGTTGCGACATATTTGTAGGACTAGTGCAGAACACACAAAAGCGAATCGCAGCTAGCGGGGATGGGACCCCGGCCAGCGCAAAGCTGCGACAAAACGGACAAATGAATTACATGCTTGTCATGACCAGAGCGAAACCTCAAGTGCCCGCGAAAACCTGGTTGGATGCCCTTGAGTCGGCGCATTTAACTTTCCCGATTGGTTAGAAATTGACACCTGATCATCACGCCACATGAGGTGTTGATTTCATCATGGCTTCTAGAACATTTCACGTTACATAAGTCCTGTCGGCACATGGATTTAGGGGAAAACTAATAGATTATTTCGGTCAGATTGAGGGATAATGCTTTATTGCAATAGGACAAAGTTAATAAAGGGAAACGTTATTCTTTCATATATATATATATATATATATATATATATATATATATATATATATATATATATATATAAGCATGATATTTCACATACACACATTAGGCAGAGGCTGGTAGGATGGAGAGAACATTAGTAAACATTTTAATGAACAGGAGACACAGTCGTAAAGGCAAGAAATGGCATGGAGAATAAAAACATTATCCAATGAAATATTAAGTTTGGTGAAGGCATATTGGCAAAAGTGGCCATCGGCGTTTGCAAGGAGAGCGGAAAGGGAAGACGCGTGTTACATTGCAATGTATCAATTAAAAAACAGCCATGGCTTTATTTAACGGCCGTACTATCAAAAATCGTGGGAAAATCTTCCGTTCAGTGTATATAGAATGAAAATTTTCTGGTTTAACCACTAGGTGTAAAATTGCATATTTTTGTCAGAATCAGTCATATGGACTATACATGTGAGGTACAATGCAATAGTCGCGTGGTCTCTTAGTAAGAAAGAATTTGAAACAGGCCTTATTTATTATATGCAAACTTAATGACGCTTTCGGGTTCGGACCAGATATGGTGATGTTATTGAAATTTTAGCATCGTTTGCGGAGCTGGAATATTCTAGACGGACTCAGTGGTATGTGCATTAAGGGGTAGTATGAATATCAATTTAGTTATCTTTAGGGTGCATTTTGAAAAACGGGGTGTGCTTTATTAAAAAGAGAATTTGGAATACGCTTTAAAAGAAATTTAGGGGGATGCGTTTTTTGTTACTACATACATACATACATACATACATATATATATATATATATATATATATATATATATATATATATATATATATATATATATATATATATATATGAGCAAGGCAAACCGTACAAGAGTTGTGCGGAATAGCTACTAGATGTCGCTGAGGTTTGCGCGGCAAGGAAAACACGCGAGAAGGGAAAAACGGGAGAGCGGTCGTAGGGAGAGACGAGCGAGGTCATCTCCGAGAGACTGCAACGCTCATCTTATTTCTTAATGTCCATATGTTAGCTGTGTTGTAGCCGTCCCTATGTAAGTTGTTATGTCCAAGAAATATTAAATAGTGTTCGTTTCTGCAAGATCTTTGCATCATCATTCCCCTAGACATCTTGCCATCCTATATATATATATATATATATATATATATATATATATAGAGAGAGAGAGAGAGAGAGAGAGAGAAATATGTTTATAAGCACACACGAACATACATAAATGTATGTGCATTCATGAACTTCTAAAAAAAACATGTATGATTTCAGCAAGTATTAACTCTCATAAAGTTAAAAAAGTATCAGCTATTTGTTCGTTCAATTTTTTCCTTTAATAAAAATTGTTTAGTTTCAGTTCAGAACAAAAGAACATCCGTCAGATAAAAAATCTTATTTGGATCAATTGCGTTATATACCAAATGCTCAGCTATCGGAATTTTCAGTTATTAAGATTTCATTTACATCTATATTTTTACAGATATATAAAAAAGCTCTTTAAACTAATGGTAAGAACTGAAACAAGTAAATGGATTATAACGTGCGAAGTCAGGATTTTTGTGACAGAGAATAATAAAGATATATGACAGAGATATTACGACATCCTACTAGGTTGAAGGTACTTTTTTTTCTAGTACGGAGGCCCTTGTCGTGAGAATTTGGCTTTTGTTAATCACCGCGAAGTCTTGCTGGCTACTTTATGATGAGAGAGCACCATTTTGGGTGAGCCAGCATTGCTCCCTATGAGAGGACAACACGGCAACGACCAAGCTTACTGCGTGGAAGCCTATGTCGCTAGCCACTATATCATGTGGGTGGCAGTTGAAGAAACATAATGTAAGAAAACATTAAAATGTGGTATATTGATAAATATATCTTACGTCAATATATAATTTAAAATTTTTTGAACAAGGATCTCATTATGATGAATTTATCTTATGACAGAAGCTTTAACATTATCAGCATAACTTCTAAAAGGGGAATATTCGAAAGATAGTAAGCAATATGAATCAAAATGATATTAAGTATGGAAAAGTTTTCACTTTGAAGTCAAGGTTTTCATCAAATGCTATTTATCTGGTAAGATACATGATTTTTCTTTAGCCTATAAAATTAAAAAATTATTTCTTTATCTAGTATCCTTAATGAAAAAAGTTTTTAATATCTTGGTTTGAGATGCGTAAGATCTACGACTTTAATTACCTATAGAACATTTGGACCACAAACGCTTAGACCTTCAAATCACGATTTCCTTAACACTCAGGAATTGGTTAGTAAGCCTCCATTTTCATTTTAGTATCGCCAAGAATACTTTTTGTCTACATTGATAGTGTTTTAAGAAGTGGCTCTTAGACATTAGAATAACTTTAAACAATGCATTTCATGGAAAAAAAAATATAAGTAACGACCCCACAGTACTGGAAATAATTTGGCTGTGTTTCGCAATGGTATAAAATATGCTCTACTTGAGTGTACCTCACCTTTGTTATTGCATCACAAAGTTCGATGTAAGATAAGAAACGGATGGCCGAAATCCATCTTCCTCTTCAAAAAGAAAATGAAGTTCTTATTCCCATCAGTTATTGAAAATGTTACACACAAAACATGTTTTCTTAAATCCAACATTGAGCAACACTTATCACCGAAAAAACCCGTAATAGTTTGATCTAAATGAAACAAATAAAAAGGTCTTAAAATTTCTGTGGAGATTAAAGAAAGATATCAAAGTGGTTTAAGAATTTCTTAATCGCATATTTTCCTCAATTAAAACGTAAAGGAAGAAGAGACCCTAATGCCCATTGTCGTAACTGTTGAACGTTGATTGGTTTTGAGTCACTTGTATGTAAGATGCCAGTTACTCAACTCTTGTAACATTTAAGACCATTACGTTAATAGAGGGGAAAAGTAAAGCTTGGTCACTGAAAGAATTTAGATCGTTATATCTCGTGTAATCTCAAATACTTTTTGTTAGATCTAGATAATGCATTGGTCTGGGCGTTTTGCTTTAATGTTAGGCAAAATGTATTCTAGGTGTAAAGAAATTATTTTTATTCCAAAATATTTCTTCGACTAAATGAAAAGAACTAGATACGAATAAGAAAAAAAAACTAAATATTGCAGATAACTCGATTATACTGAATTTCATTAGAAATGCGAATTTTATATTCTTATAATAAATAGACACGTTCTGTATATTAAAACTCATACAATCATTACGGAGGAAATGTCTTTGGGCTCAATAGGCAAGCCTACACATGAATAAAGACAATAATAAATAATTATTTTTGTATTCAAGCAATCTGATTCTAATTATTTTTCATTTGACTAATTTCATGTGCAAAAAAAAAAAATAAATAAATAAAGGATAAGAATCAAAATAAAAAATAATAAAATAAAATAATAATAATAATAATACTTCTTATATCATGTTAAAAAAAAGAGTAGTTAATTGTTTATCATTGTTTGAGAGTAAGCCAAAATACTAGGTCGTAATTTTCTCACGCTTTACAGTGAAAAGATAAGGATATTTGGAAAAACTTAGTAACTTTGATAAGGATTAAATCACCTGATCATATGACTGAATCAAAGCGACGTTTATCTACTAATAGCAGTCGGATGAGAGTAAAACTATTTGCCATCTGTAGGAGGTGCATTCAGTGTTTTACAAAAGATATCCAATCAACGCTGGAAACACTAGAACATCTCCCACTCTTTGCATTTCCTAAATCTGAGATTACGAAATTTCAGACTCAAGATTGCTGTAATTTCAGCAATCAAATCAGTAGTAGTTTTACGAATGGAACATTATTGTAGTTTCTTTCTAAAAAATTAACAGTATACAATTGATTTAAATTTGACAACCAGTTCTTATGAGGCTCAAGTGATTCCTGAGATAGTTGTTACAGACCATTTGCTAAATCCTTTTTAAAGAGATTTCGAATACAAAATTTTAGGCTTTTAAACATATGTGGGTCCATTGTAAGGGATTTATTATTAAATAAATATCGCCCAAAACAAAATGAAGCATGACTTTCTACTCATTTTTCTGAACAACATAAAAGAATGACTTTTGCAATTAACAAATGAAAATGAACAAGCTTATGCAATCCAAATTAAGTAAATTTGAAGATTTTTACTAAGACGAAACCATTTAGCTACAGAATTGTTAAAATCAATTTTATTGTAGAATTTATAACTATATTAATATGTTAAGATTCCATGATTATATTTAGACTATTATGTAATGTATACGTTTGTATAATTAATTTTAATGAATCTGTATATATATATATATATATATATATATATATATATATATATATATATATATATATATATAATATCTTAAATATTATGCCCTCCATTCTAGCATTTAAATTCCCTTTCCTAAATTCAATCCCCAGTAATATTAATTTATCGCTTTAAAACCATTAGCTAACAGAACTTCCCATGAATCGCATGCCTTTGCATTTCTACACGTGTATATGTCAGGAGTGGGTTAGCATTGCGAGCCCCAAAATCTGCTGACCCTACAAGTAAGAGAGACATGTACCTCGCCCTCGTGTTTAATGTTGAAAGGTGATATTACTTCCAAGCCGTTTTTCTGAAATGAGCGGATGCACTTTTGTCGCTCTAATAAACTATTTAACCCGACTGCTTTCAAATTTAATTTTGTTCCTTTCAGGCTGAGTCTAGCTCGAGCCATGTAAATATGAGCTAGTTTTCCCTTTCAGGTTATACTTTAAGGACGTGATGTAATGGGTATATCACACACACACACACACATATATATATATATATATATATATATATACGCACACACACACACACACACACACACACATATATATATATATATATATATATATATACACTCTGTCATAAAAAAATATATGCACCCAGAAGGAAACGAGCTACTATCACGAAACTGAACATGTATGTAATGTATGAGGAGATAAGCAAATGATTACAAATTCAGAAGAACATACCGTTTTATTAAGAAGATATGGCATGGAAAAGGTTCCAAGCACGTCCCGGATGTGCTCTATTGGCGAGAGGTCTGGTGACCTGGCAGGCCATGGAAGTACGCTATATCCTTGAAGACATTGTTTGGAGAGTCGCGCAGTATGTGGACGAGCGTTGTCTTGCTGATAAATGGAACATGGGCGATTTGATAGCATAGGCATTACAACTGGCGTTAAAATCTCGTTCACGTAACTGCTTGCCGTCAAAATGAGTTGAAGGACGACTAGGGGTGATCGTGTGTCCCAACAAATGACTCCCCACACTGTCACACCTTGTGTAATCACCGTATGCCTCTTGACAACAAATGCCGGATCGGACCGGTGGCTTGGCCACCTCCACATGCGTATGCACTGGTCATCAGCATTGAGACTGAATCGGTATTCATCGCTGAATATCACACGCCTCCAGTCGGTCACACTCCAGCTTGCTCGAGGTCAGCAAAAATCCAATCGACACTGCCTATGATGTGGGGTCAGTGGTAGACGTCTTAATGGACGTCGGCTCCTTATACCTGCGTCGGCCGGTCGTCTCCGAATGGTTTTCCTTGATACCACCGGATGTCTGGAAGGTGGTAAATGGCTTCGAACCGATTCTAGCGAAGTTGCTGGTGCGGACGTAGCCGTTCTTATGATTGCGCGATTCTCTCGCGCATTTGAGTTCCTGGGACTCCCTGACCCTCCGCGACGGTAGACTATCCCTTTCGTGATCCATTGTTGCCAACACCGAGCAACTACTATATCGCTACGATCGAGGTGGCGGCCGATATGCCTGTTCGACCAACCTGCTTCTCTGAGGCCTACTATAAGCCCCCTCTCAAAGTCCCCCAATTGTTCGTACTGTCGCCGACTACGTCTCAGAGGCATCTCTAGTCACAATACCGTCCATCCAAGTCGACAGATTTGTTTGAATAACCCTATGGCACGAGCAATCATGCTTTTAAACTCTCCCAGCCGCGCATCTCATATGCGCATAGCGCGCTTACCCTTGTCTCATTCACGTCGAAATTTTAATCATTTACATATCTCTCACCAGACTACATTCCTGTCAAGTTTCGTGATAGTAGCTCGATTTCTTCTGGGTGCATGTAATTTTTTGTGACAGAGTGTATATATATATAGAGAGAGAGGAGAAGGTGGGATTATGGACCCCCCTATTGTTTTTGGCTCACTGTGGTCATACCAAAGACTGATTTTCATATTTTGGGGCTCGAACCTCTTCCATAGCTCATCATCTAAACATCATTAAGTGGATTTGCCGTTAAATCAAATTTTAAGATGTATACAATCACATAAGTGAAAAAAGTCAAAACTTGCAGGTGACCCAAAGTGGAGGGTAATATGGACCCCCACCTTTTTTACCAAAAAAATCATTTATCTATTTATTAAACAGCTGGAAACAAAAAAGAGAAAAATTTTCAAATGAAAAAGTTAAAGAAAGATAATATGTTATTAAACAGCTGTATCATCAAATATTATCTATATAAAAATACTTCAATTTTGGCGACAAAAGTCGCAAATATAAAACTGAGCTTCGGCTCCGTTGCACACAGAATGAGTCCAGTGTAGGCTCATCATGCAACGAATCCAAAGATCTCCTCATATGTCATATTTGAATGCACCTTCACAGGAGATTCACGATGCTTCTTGCTGGTCTGGGCCATCTCTGTAAACATAAGGGCTTGTATCCACCCAGAGGGATGAGCTCTTCCAATCGCTCCGGATGGGGCTCCATTCATAAGCTGATCCGTTAAGATTTTACGAGGACATCTCATCATTGGTGGAAAATATGCTCCCTCAGCACTCATGCAGCAAACCACAGTTACCAGAGAACCACGTTCAGATGTAGCCGAAGCTCCCACTTGACGTCTTCTCTTCAACCCGATGACTTAGGAAACTTTTGACTGAACCACAGTTAAACCAGTATCATCTACATTGAAGATTCTGGAAATGATTCCCAGAACACAAGCCTTCCAGCAAATAAAAATAACCCAGCCACCTGTTCAAGTGTGAATCCTTCTGCACGTGCATATGCCGTCCCTGTAGGTTTTCTGATCGAAATTTGTCTCACGAGTGAGGAATCTGTTTAGCCAGTCTCTCCCTGCTGCTTCGTTTATGACAGTGTGGGAGATATTATTGCATTCAGCCAATTGGAACGCCAATTTCCTCACATCTTGTCGAGTAAGACTGTGAAATACTGACTCCATCTCTAGCAAATAGGCCACTAACTCTTTTTCAGTGTAATCTGGTAAAACAGGCTTCCTCCCTAGTTCTTCTGCCAGCTGATGGCCGATTGGCTTTGGCACTGGCATTTGGTTCAGATCCTGTGGGTTCGATTCCCACTGATGGCATGATGATTGCATAGATGA
This sequence comes from Dolomedes plantarius, assembly GCA_907164885.2. Taxonomy (NCBI): domain Eukaryota; kingdom Metazoa; phylum Arthropoda; class Arachnida; order Araneae; family Dolomedidae; genus Dolomedes; species Dolomedes plantarius. Next base: position 176,519,357 of record OU015494.1, read on the forward strand.
TTCCCACTGATGATTGTAGCCGTTCGTAATAAACTGCAGGTCCCGGTCTAATTACCCCTGTATAACAAAAGTTGACCGTAGCTCTCAAAACCAAAACCAAACCCTAGTTTTTGTATAATCAAATCTGCTGCTGGCTTATCCACTTGTGAAGCCAATAATCTCAAAGTTATTCTTGATACACCAAGCACTATTTCAGCCTTCTTTAGTCCCGTTTCTCCTCATCTTAGCTTCTGGATCGCCTCAACCATCCTCACCCTATCCCAACTTCTTTTGCGCAATACAGCGTCCTTGCTAGCGGAAGATTACTCCTCAATTTGCATTCTTAGCTTCCAGAATAACCGAAAAAGATTACCACAGATGAAAATAAAATGTATCACAATAAAATCCTCTGTGGGATTGCATTTTCTCACGGAAACATTATTATTACTTCATCGAAACCGGTTTTTGGTAATATGGACCCGGGTCCATATTACCAGCACCCATGAGGTCCATATTTCAAACAACGCCATCATGGAAACAAACTCGTTTTTCACATTATCAGTTACATCGAATTTAATTTCGAACTAGTTCAAAAGGAACTTCATGTCGTGTAGAATAAGGTACAGATATCAGTTTTTACAAAACATAGTAGTAGATATGTAAAATATTTACTTTTACTTTCCTCAGAAAAAATTTGAAAGCTCAAAAAACAAAAAATTGGCCACAGGACGTCCTTCGCGAGTGAACTGGGGTCAATGACCGTGAATATCCATTGCAGCCACTTAGGGGCTCTAGATCACAGGTATAATTAGCTGCTGCACCTGCGCATAGGGCAAATATTAAGGGGGTCCATAATAAATGCAGGGTCCATAATCCCACCTTCTCCTCTCTCTCTCTCTCTCTGTATATATATATATATATATATAAATATATATATATATATATATATATATATATATATATATATATATATATATATATATATATATATGTGTGTGTGTGTGTGTGTGTGTGTGTGATAATAACAGCCCACCATTATATATCTAATGCGTATTTAAAACTATCCTTGTTTCTTCTCAATAAAGTACAGCCCCTTTCTTCTAATTGCGACCTAGAAATTAATGAACTAACCATCCATATTACCCCTTAGTGCACCCGCGTTAAAGATATTTGTAAGCATAAATAAGCACCACGTGTTGTTTTCGCCACGGTGCGCTTTTCGGAACATCATGCGAAACATCAGGCGAACCTTACGTAATCAAGTCAGATGCCTAATTCTAGCCAATAAAAAGATTTCCCCGCGGTCAGTACCCCTACACTTTATAACCTTCTGCAAAAGTTTTCGGCGTGCTTTTTACCGTCTGTCTATGTCTTGTAGTGGTGTCGTCCTAGCTCTGCTTCCTCGCCTCTCTTATTAACCTTGTTCTGTTTTCGCACTGCTCCGCTACTGTCCGATATAACGATATAAAATCTGCCTTCTGAATGCGCCCCGGCAGGGACCGGTGGCGTTGCTATTGTGTGTGTCCAGTTGTCAAGATACCTGTGTTTTGCTGAATAGTATTTGTCTGCAGAATAATCTGGAATACAATAATATGCGTCGCATCTCTATTCTGTGCGTCCCTTCAATGCCTCTCCTCTGTGGGTTTTTCCTCCCCTATGTGCGGATTACAATATGCCTGACTTAGTGTTCCTCAAGTCTCTTCTCGCCCCTCTGCCTCGACTACAAAAGTGTTGAATCCCGCCCGCGAATATTGGGTGTATCATCTTCTCCACTACGTGATGTACAGAGCATTACACACACACACACACACACACATATATATATATCTTAATTTAACAGAGCTAGATAATTATAAGAAGAATGTAGACAAAAACAATACAGAAATCAAGTACTCAGGTACTATTTTTTTAAAACTTTTAAATTGCCGAAATTTTTAGGTTTTCCTCAAAAATGTTACATGCCTCCAAAAAGTGTTCAGCGTTATTACAAATGTTTTTAATTCTGTACAGTTGCGAGTAAAAGGTATTATTATAGATTTTATAGTTCAAGTTGCTATTGAAATTGGTAAACGTGATAACCTCAAAGTTAAAATCTAGATGTTTTAAAAAATGGCATTTAGACTCGGGTATATGTTACAGATGTTTAGGATAGCGTTTCTGGTTTCATATTTTTTTTAACTTCAATGGGGTGTAGAGCTGTGGTTTTGCCACAGTGACATAATTACTGGGAAAAAATTGGGCTGCTGTTTCACCATAACTGTCACCTACTGAATTAAGGTATGTTTGCATCTGTGTCTTTTCATTAGGATTGTATGTGTACTTGCATGTATGGTGCGTTAAGCCCTTACTGTAAGTTATCCGTGTCTATTCATTTTCTATTGACTAACTGCTTCATTGGGGAACTCGGGGTCTTGGGATGTCTTTTGGTTATACCTGCATCCTATTCAGAAAGTTCCCCTTGAGGTAACTGATTTGGTTAGGCTCCCTGATGACGAGACCTGTCAGTTACCTCGTACTTCTGGTTTAGTTCTGGTACTATTACAGAATCTTGCCTCTGGTGCGGGGATGCCCTGAGTGCTTGATTTCTGTATTGTTTTTGTCTACATTCTTCTTATAATTATCGAACTCTGTTAAATTTAGTTATATTTGCCTTTTTCAATGTAAAGATATGCAGCAACTGCGCAATCTTTTGTTGAAAAGTTATGCTAGGGCAGGTTTTGAGTTAATTTGTTTGGCAGTCTATGCCCGCCTTTTTATTTTATTTTTTATTTTAATTTATTCTTTAGCTTATGTTGTTTTGCTTATATTTTTATACTTTATATATATACACTGAAGTGCCACTGAATTAGGGATACCTACCTAGTAACGAGTTGGGCCTCCTCTGGCCTTGATAACGGCTGCCACACGACGAGGCATAGATTCAACAAGTTTCTGGAAACGTTCCACGGGAATGGCTTGTCAAATATTGGCTAAAGCTGTCCATAATTCAATAAGGTTCTTTGGTACTGTGTGATGGCCTTTCACGCCTTGTTCCAAAACATCCCAAAGATGCTCAATAGGATTTATGTCTGGGCTTCTAGGTGGCCAATTCATGACAGAGAAGTCAGAGGAATGCTCATGCAACCAGCCAGTAGCCAACCGGGACTTGTGAGAGGTACAGTTGTCTTGCTGGAAAACTCCATTACCGTGCGGATAACAGAACAGCATAAACGGATGGAGGTGATCATCCAGCAACTCTACGTACCGAATTGCATTGAGGGAGGTTGGTACACGCACCAAAGATCCCAAACTGTGCCACGAAAAAACACCCCAGACCATGATTGAGCCACCATGCCCTTGTACAGTTACAGCCAGGCATGCAGGATCCATGGCTTCATGATCCTGACGCTATATTCTCAGCCTCCCGTCAGCGTTAAGTAGTCGGAATCGAGACTCATCACTCCATGCTACTCGTTTCCAGTCCTCTACACTCCAGTCTCTGTGCTCTCTTGCCCAGTCAAGACGTGCAGCCCGATGGCGAGTATAGAGCAATGATACTCTCGTAGGTCTACGGCTCCCGAAACCCATACGGTGAAGCGAGCGTTGCACAGTCCGTTTACTGACTGTACGACTGGCACCGTCATTAAACTGGGTGGTAATTTGAGCTAATGTTTGGCTTCGCTGGCTACGTACAATACGCCTGAGCCGTCTCTCACCACGCACAGTCAATGCTAATTGTCCTTTGCAGTTTGCCCGATCGCTAGTTTTTTTTCCACCATCCATGTATTCTTGGTATACTCTTGACACTGTCGACCTTGAAAATCCTAGCTGTCTGTCGATTTCGGAAACTGAATGGCCCATGCGTCGCGCACCTACTATTTGTCGGCGATCGAAGGCGTCTAAATCAGGCAGTTTACCCATACTGGCAATTCCAACAACTAATTAAGAACAACCACAGTACGCGCTATATATGCAGTTACCACAGCGACCTCACTTGCGCATACATGATGCGCAGCGCTACACAATTTGCATAGGCTTTGCTATCCCTAATTCAGTGGCACTTCAGTGTATATATATATATATATATATATATATATATATATATATATATATATATATATATATATATATATATATATATATATATATATATAAATATATAAATATATAAATAAATGTCTATAGTCTAAACGATTGTAGGCCTTGATGGAAGACATTATTCGGTGTTTTCATTTTTCTAAATCAGAAATCAGGTAAATTGTTCCCTATTAGACAAAAGGAAACATGAAGATACTGACTTAGTGTATTAAAATTATAGAATAGTGTATTATTGATTTATGAGTATCAAAATGCTAGGGATTTGTTATGAATCATACAGAAGTCCGGAAAGGATTGTGGCACTTTGCTGAAAGATTTTAAAAATCACCCAGAGGATAGAGTACAAAAAGAAAAAAAAAACATGAAAATCTTCTGGTGGAATTTTTTTAGTGGTGAGGACAATAGGGCCATTCACAAGCCAAAACGATTTATTCCTCTATTTGAACTATTTAATATTTTAACTTTTTATATTCATAATAAATTTCCCCAATAATAAGGATTAACACCACGAAATGACAAAATATTTTTTGGCCCTTGAATTATAAATAATTTATTTCAGAAGACAATCAAATTAACTCCCTACTCTAATGTAAATCGTTGCAATAATGCAATTCAAACGGAGAAGCAAGTACTTGACGGTAACTGTAAATTGTTTAGTGTAAATTCTTAATTTAGTTTTGTGACTGATAAGATTAGATCTCAATTGTCTTCTCAGCCCAAAAATGCATTTATCAGCCATTTTGATTCTGTTATCAATTTCTACTCTTAGTTTATTTTTGTCATTAATTATAGTGTTCATCAATCTTTATGCAAATAATTACATGACTGTTTTATGAACATAGAAGAAATACATTTCTTTTCAGTATTTAAGAACTTCTCCTTCTAAGGTAGGATTATGGACCTTTGTACCTTTTGACTGTTATTAATTCCATGATTGAAATTTTTCACGATAATTCTATTTAAAAAAACAAAAACAGGTGAGGGTTTCAGAGATGCTATATGAAAATATCATGTATTATTTTTAGATTATTTATTAAAGTTAGGGGAGCTTTTATCCCCAGACGTAGGAGAACAAAATTACATTTTGTTTTCCTTAACTTTTCAGTTTATAGGAAAATTTTCCATGGGAGAGTAAATTATGAAATCTGGATACTCTTGTTAGCTTTTCAACAGATAACTTCCCATGTAGTTTTTCGAGGAATAAATTCTATTAATTTTAAAAGCCACTTAAAATTACAAGTGCTTGAAAATATTATGATGAAAACCAACTGTTGTTTCACTATAGTAGATTTCTCACGATAAGAAAGCAGTGCATGGTTAAGTTTACATAGTTAGTTTTTAAATTTGCTGGTTAGATTAAAAGTTTTTTCCTTATTACTTGTAGGGCATCACTCTAATAGTTCTCGTATCTCTGAGAGGAAAATGTCCCCAACTACTAAACATAATGTTCAATCCCATTATGATTTATTTTTTCAAGTTAGGAAAACAGCCGGATTTCAAAATTTCATTTTTTTCGCATAAAAAAAGCACTAAAAGCACACTTCGTAATCTCGACGGAATGATTGTTTTGTAATTTCCGTATATGCAAATATTGCAATAAATTTGGTCACTTAAACAAAGCTATTAAGCCTCTCCTTTTAGATCAGATCATCCATGAGTGAATACTTTTAGTGTACATAAGAACTAGAATTTCAGGTTGATTCTTGTGACTTCACTACATTTTACTGTTTTGAGAAGGAGTTCAATTTACTAGTGGTAAAATGCAGAAGCGACGGGCATTAACATTTTTAAGTAAGGGCGATTTAAATGAATATGATCACTTCCCATAATCTTCAATCATTGTTCCTCCAGTATGGGGCAAATAACAGGAATTATTTGCACTTTTTAGTGAAGTTTTCTTTAATATATAGGTCTAAGGAAATGCTCAATCAGGTTTTTGTAAGTTTCGGTTTTATTGTAATACGGTAGTGCATGTTGAAGAATTTTGCCTTCACTCTGATCTTTAAGTAAAATACTGGTTGTTTTCATCTACTTTGTTAATCTAACTAAATTTCTCATGCTTAACAAGAAAACGTGCATTTAGTTCTTCCCTCATTTTTTACCAAAACAGGAAATACTTGTCAATATAATAAAGTTCTGGTATGGATAGGTGTGGAATGCAGTCGAAATTTGTACGCAGATTTTTCTATTTCCTAAAGTATTTTTTTCTCAAATGAACAAGAAATTTTTTATTGATGACTCAGCAAAACCATAGATTTCGTTTCAGTAAAAGAAACTAATTCGTCAAAACAGTTTCTTTGCTACTTTGTAACCGTCAAAATTTGAAAAGCAGCTTTTAATTGAATGGTTTTCTTTAGAATATATTATGAGTCTTAATAATAATATAATATAGTTAAGATTATTTAATCATAATAGAGTTATGATCTTTTAGTTGAATATTGGTTGTTTCCATTTACTTTGTTGATCGAACTAAATTTCTCATGCTTAACAAGAAAACGTGCATTTAGTTCTTGCCTCATTTTTTACCAAAACAGGAAATACTTGTCAATATAGTAAAGTTCTGGTATGGATAGGTGTGGAATGCAGTCGAAATTTGTGCGCAGATTTTTCTATTTCCTAAAGTATTTTTTTCTCAAATCAACAAGAAATTTTTATTGATGATTCAGCAAAACTATAGATTTCGTTTCAGTAAAAAAAAACTAATTCGTCAAAACAGTTTCTTTGCTACTTTGTAACCGTTAAAATTTGAAAAGCAGCTTTTAATTGAATGGTTTTCTTTAGAATACATTATGAGTTTTAATAACAATATAATATAGTTATGATTATTTAATCATAATAGAGTTATGATCTTTTAGTTGAATATTGGTTGTTTCCATTTACTTTGTTGATCGAATTAAATTTCTCATGCTTAACAAGAAAACGTGCATTTAGTTCTTGCCACATTTTTTACCAAAAAGGGAAATACTTGTCAATATAGTAATGTTCTGGTATGGATAAGAATTGAATGCAGTCGAAATTTGTACGTAGGTTTTCTACTTCCTAAAGTATCAGTATCTACGAGGAAAATAAATTGCCTTTTTTTTGTTGTTCTGCTTTTGTAGGTTTAGAGGCACCATTAGTCGTATGAAATTACAGTTGATCTCTCTACGATGAATAATTTTTCATTTGTTTCAGGGTTCTTAAAGTTGCAGATCTGTTGAGAACTTTTCATTGGAAAAAAATTTCTGAAATTGCACCTTCATTGCAATTCCCTTTCAAGTTCTCCTAAACTATTGACGGATTTTTCTTGAAAAGTGTCCTGGAAATAATTATTGTCCTTTATTACTGGGTACTGTAAAGTAAAAAAATATTCTGCTAAATTTCTTCTGTTATCAGAAACAATGTAGTAGTTGTCAATAAATTCAGGATTCTTAAAGGAAGTCAGTAAAATTTGTAAATTTACAGTATTAAAGTCTTATGTACATATTTTAGTTGTATCCCTTGCGTATCAAATAACAATGTTTTATATGAGTAGGTCAACAAATGTGAACTGAAACGTTCAAATGTAAAATATTATTTTTTAGGTTTTCAAATCACATCTAAGTTATATTTGAATTAAAGTAAAGCTTTCTTTTCGATTTTCGTAAAATTTCTAATAATTTTCTCAAATTAACAAGATATTTTTGTTGATGACTCAGCAAAACTACAGATTTCGTATCAGAAAAAGAAACTAATTTATCAGTACATTTTTCAATAAAATTTGAAAAGCAGTTTTCAACTGAATGAGTTTCATTAGAATATATTATGAGTTTTAATTATAATATATCATCAACAGAAAAGGGGGTTTTGCACTTATCAGAATATGATTAGCGTTAGAATTTTTAGTCAACTATAACAATAAAAAAATTGCTCTTTGAAATGAGAGTTAATACTTTTATAACTATATTTTGCATTGTACAAAGATGTTTCTAAGTACATTTCGTTGATTTAGTATAGAAAACGCATGTAAGTTTAAAATTTAATGCAATTCCAGTTAATAATCTCTATTTGAAAGTTTTTATTTAACGTTTTACCCTAATGACTTCAGCTAAATTTCTTAAAATAATGTTTGGATAAATAAGGAAACAAAACTGTTTATGAGATTCCGACAAAAAACTATTGTAATGGACCAGGAAGTCATAGCAGTTTTTAATCATAATAGGTTTGAAAACAATTGCCACTGCGATTCCGGAAATTAAGTGTTCTTTGCTAAATTTGGAAAGTTTTATTTCTTTTAATAAAACAATGACAGTGATGCATGTCACCTTCTATACTCATCCATCATTTTTTTGTTTCATTTTTCAATGTTTTCTCTCGGCTGTTGCGTTAAAATTCAGGATACGGAACTACGTTTCTGTAGATTACGATGAACAAACCTAATGGTGCATTACATTATATCTCAACCAAATTTAAAGGAAGTGTAATTATTGAAACAAACTCTTAAATATAATAAAATAATTCCATAAAAATTCATTAAACTGTCCTTTAACTCTATTTATGGTTTATATCGATTTTAGCTTTCCTAAATTTTCCCCTGACTTCCTGTTTACAAAAGCTAGAACCAAAGCTTCTGAAAGCTTAAAGGCCTGTTTACATTGAATCCTTCAGCGTTAGCATGACGGATTCAATGTAACAAGATTCCGTTGGCACTGATTGGTTCCGTTGGTGATGATTGGTTTATATTGGATAAAAATTTTTACTCTAACGCTTCGGATTGAGTGTGAACAGCTCTTTTACCAGCTAGAAGGGCTTATTAAATTTATTTTTAACTATTTTTATTTATTTAAATCTTATCTACATTGATACCTCTGATTTCTTTAATTATTTTAATCAATGTTTCTTCTCGAGTCTGTTGTCAATTTTTCTGTTTCTCTAGATCTCTCATCCTGGCTAGCATTTCACATACTTTCTATTTTAACATACGTTCTATACATATACTTTCTATTTTAAATTTATTTATATTGGTATCTAATCTACTTTCTTATCTTCAAGGATCATAGACCTGAGAAGACTGCCGTGTCTAGGTGTGCCAGTGGCCACTTGCGATGCCGAAAATTTGATCGGCAAAACAAAACTTTTCCCACTTGTAAAAAGTGCAATACTGAGGAGGCCACCCCTGGCCACATCCTAACATGCTTAAATTTATCTAGGGAGGACTTTCTTAGCGATTCTTGCCTATTAATGGACCTTCCGAGGATTTATGAGCTCATGGACCTGATCTAGCTCCACTAGAACAGGAGGCATTAGAAATAGCAGTTTTTTTCTCTAAAGCCTATCACCTTAATTCCTCACTAAAAAAAATTATTCATCCTAATTAGTACTTCCCTACTTTTATTTTCTCACATTTTATTTATATTGGGATCAAAAATTGATATTTACGATTTCTTTAAGATTTATGGGCACATTTTTCCCCCATGCTTTTGCTTACTTTCGTATTTGTAAAAATCCCTCATCCTAGTTAACATTCCTTATTACATTTATTTTCTAAGCGTTTACATATACTGAATCCTATCTCCATTGATTTTTCGATTTCTTTAAGAGTTTTCACCAATTTTGTTTTGAAGACGTATACCCTTTTTATTGTTAGCAAAAACGTTTCACATGTCAAAGTATTTCTCATTTCCCTTTATTTTCTCAAAACATATATATATATATATATATATATATATATATATATATATATATATACACTCGTATATATATGTGTGTGTGCGTATTGATATTTTATTTATATCGATATTTCAAATTTCATCAATTATTTAAGTCAATATTTTTTGCTCACGCCTTTTGTTGTTTTACCTGTTTGCTAAAATCTTTGTTATCAACCACGGTTACTATCCATTTTCTATTATTTAATTTTGAATGACACTTGCATATAAAAACGAAAATGGTACCTCTAAAGTCTTTCCAGCGCAACTTATTTCTTATATGAAGAGTGTTATTGAGTGGTTATGCCACTAGGATTGTATAAGCGCATTGACTGCTCTGTGGACAATCTGCAGACAATGACTTTCTACACGAGCCATTTTGATAATTTTGGATTTGAAGAAAATGTATGAAATGCCTTGAAAAATCCTTTAAAGGGTTCTTAAATGAAATAGAAGCATATGTCGGTCTTTTATTGGGTCTTACTCCATCTTCACTTATAATAACTTCTCTAATCTTAAAAATATTAAAATAGTCATGTCTATTAAACACAAATACGTTAACGAGGACTATACATGTGGCCGAAGCGAATGACCTGAATGAAACCCCTAAATGACCCCTATGAAAAATGACCTGAAATTCTCACGACATTCAGCGGGATAAATAAATAAGACGTGACAAATAAAAGGAAATAAAAGGAAAATTAAAGCATAAAAAAGGGGGATAGAAGTACATAAATTTCCGTAATGTATAATTTGTATTTCTTTGATAAAAAAATGCTCGTTTAGTGCTAACTAGTACCTCATTGATTAAATACGCAAAATGCGGGTATAACTCAGTGATATAAATTTCGTGTCATTAAAAGAGGTTTAATTCTGATGAAGTAGACAATTTAAAGTGTTTTATAATTCTAGATTTCGTCAGACTTAATTTGGATCTATCTTACGTAAAAAGCTGCTCCACTTTTATCATTTTAATCCATTTCACGGATAAAAGGCTAGCAAAAAATTATAAAATGTATTTTCCTAACCTTAGAGGTCACTTAATGTTCAATGCAATCGTGATCAGCATTTTATGCTCAATTTTCTGGGCACAACTACGAATGGGCTTGCTTTGTCTTGATTCCATTCCTCGTTTAAATATGATTTATGAAGTGAAAGAAAATGGAACAAAAGCATTTTTTCATCCAGACACATGATAATTACTTTCGCCCGCAGAAGATAAGTAGAAATTAAGAATGGGAGGAAATGTATCTGAATTGTTTCAAATTGATACATTTTTTAGAAGAATCAGTTACGCATGAAATGTGAATCTTTTTTAAATCGATAACAAGTTCGAAGTACTCCAAACAGAGAAAAGAGAATGAACGATTTGTTTTTGTCTATGGGCAAGTAATTTATTGATTCTGATAAGTAGAATTAATGATAAGAAACTCCTTTGCCCAATACATTACTCTCCTCATTTCGTTAGCAGAAATGTCCGCATAAGATAAAGCATATAAATTCTAATTCTCTCATGGAGATATCAGATTCAAAATAAGGGCGTTTTCTTCCAGCTGTTTATTCGATCAGCGCAAAACCTTGAGAATGGCCTTGCTTCAATCTGCAAAATATGAAATTTAAAATTTTTATTTTAATAAATTAACTACAAGGAATCGAGAAATCGCGATATTTTTCTTCCTAAAAAGCGTAACCTCTCTCAGTTTTCAGGTTGCTTGAAGTTTTGTTAAAATCAAGTATTGTGGAAAAAAAAGTTATATAATAATAGATAATAGATACATGAGTGTTATATAATAATCTTTGCCATAAGAGTCAAATTAAGAATTATGTATAAATATATATATATATATATATATATATATATATATATATATATATATATATATATATATATATATATATGTATATATATACACCAGGTGACCATAATTAAAACACCTCTCCTCCGACCTCTCTATATATTGAACTACTCAGTGTATAAGCTTTAAATTTTGTACACATACTATTCAAGACATGAAGAAACGGATTACGCGAAAAACAAATAGTCTCAAAAACTTCGGTAGGTGGCGCTGTACAACAGAAAATATGAAAAGAAGACCGTAATAATAATAATAATTTAAAATAACTAATGCGAAATGAAATTTTTGGCAGATTCTGGGGAGCGACGAGGCCCATTTCCACCTCAGTCGAACAGTAAACACCCATATCTGTCGCATTTGGGACACTGAAAATTCCCGTTCTTTCTAAGAGATTCTACTCCACTCACCGAAAGTTACACTCTGGTGTGGATTCACAGCCACATTCATTCTTGGAAATTTCTTTTTCGAAGAGGCTACTTCCAATGTCCCTGAGATATTCACTGTGGCGGCCAACAGGTACAAAAGGATGCTCGAAATTTTTGTTGTACCCCATTTGCAACAGCGGCAATGTCTTGACTCAATTACTTTTATGCAAAATGAAGTTCCTCCTCATCATATTGGACTCTGTGTACAGCAGTTTCTTGGGCAACGTTTCACTAATGACAGAATAATCAGTCGTGCATTTCCAAAAACCTGGCCATCTTGTTCTCCAGATCTTATTCCGTGTGATTTTTGGCTATGGGGGCACTTAAAAAATCTTGTTTTTCGAGCACATCTGGTAACCGTAACAGATTTGAAAGAAGGTATCACTCTGCGAGTGAGAAGCATTTCAGTCCACCAGTTACGATCCTCAGTTGAACAAGCTGTCCACAGACTGCAGTTTTTACATCTTTAAGAAGGGAACTACGTATATTGAGCAGTATTCCCTCCGTCAATAAGGTCCATGTCACATGAATGTTTGATACCTTCAAATGAAATGTGTTTAAAATGTGTTTTTGTGTCTTTTCAGTCATGTCCAGTTGTACAGCGCCACCTATCGGAATTTCTAGAACTATTTTTTTTCACGTAATCCATTTCCCCATGTCTTGAATAGTATGTGTACAGAATTTGAAGCTTATACACTGAGTAGTTTAATATGTAGAGAGGTCGGAGTAGGGTGTCGCAGTATTGTGCAAAATATGACTTTATAAAAGAGAAAGATGTTCATGTGTCAAAAGAGTGAAGGTACAACAAGCTTCTCTAATGAAACATTTTTCATGAAAGGCCCATAACATTTGTAAAGACAACTTCAAAAATGTGAGCATAACAAAATTAGTAGATACAATGGATTAAAAATATTTAAGTACTACTTGTAGAGTACTGAATGCAGTTTAAACCCCGTGAAAAAAATGTAAACCATTTTCAGACATAGGAGATGAGAACTAAAAATGGATTAGATATGAGAACAGGATTAAAATAACGTAAAAATAGTTGCAAAGGAAATTAATAAAGCAATATTGAATGAAAATAATCAGAAAATATGTTTGATCATCGAGGACGCTTGCAAACCAGTTAATGTACTTATCTTAAAAGTTTAAGATTCATTTGCGTCACCTACGATTTTTGTTGAACTGGAAAAACAAAATGTTCTTCAGTTATGGAAAGTTTAAATAATGTTGGACTTACTAAGAATGACCTACAAAAAACAATGAATATGATATTGCTCTGCTGGGAGAAAATCTGGATTGAGCACTAGGATAGCAAAAGAGTTTCCAAACATAATTTTATGGCACTGTTTAAACTAACTTGTTTTGGATGATTCAATAAAAGAATTAAATATTTTCAAAAATATTCATTGATAAGATATATACTATTTTTAACCAATCCAATAAAAGCCAAAGGGAATATCCGAACAACTTGGAATTCAAATTATAAAGATTGGTAGAATTTTGGGACCAAAAAGGGACCGCCTGTAAGTTTAAGGTCAACCCTAGCTCTATTTGGCGCACTTATCCTACCCTACGGGACTATTTTTCTTCAAATCCAAAGTACTTGGGTCGTGAAAAAATATATATTTTAACTAATTTGGTATTGATGATTCATATTTCAAACAAATTTCTCTACTTTCAAAGGCGCTGCAAACAAGAAATACAGACATAATAAAGGCTGTGCCACGATCTATTAAAGCATTTCAAATGCTTTAATAGATCGTGGTATTATTAAATACAGATTTGTGTAAGCATGTTAAGTAACTTTGATATTTTACTATATTAAAGTCATATTCTGATCTTTTATCATAAAGATCAAAAGTAAAATTACTATGAGAATTTATTTTTATGTTTATATCTAAGAAGTTTACATTAAGTTTATCTTGGCTACTTTGTACTAGTTCTAGATTAGGCGGGTAAAAATTTAGGGCTATATTATTATTACTGTTATTAATTACAATTATGTCATCAATATATCTAAATATTTGGTAATTGCTATTAACAATATTATTAATATTATCAACTTCAAAAAAATGTAAATGTAAATTTGCTAGCATACTGGAAGACTTTCCACCTTGTGGCACACCTTTAACCTGTAGGTATATACTATTATTGTGTACTATATAATTATGTTTAGTTACAAAATCTAATAGGCTATTGAAATGAGTTAGTTTACATTCTTTGTTTCAGTATTGAATATTATTTTTTACTAAAGTTATAATTACCCTATTTAAATCAATTATTTTGATATTGTTGAATAAATCTTTGAAATCAAATGTGACTATAGATTTACAATTATTTAATGTTTGTAGTTTTCTTATATATATATATATATATATATATATATATATATATATATATATATATATATATATATATATATATATATGTATATATATATATATATATATATATATATGTATATATATATATATATATATATATATATATATATATATATATATATATATATGTATATATATATATATATATATATATATATATATATATATATATATATATATATATATATATATATATATATATATATATATATATATATATATACACACAACGTGAAGAAAAACAACAAATAGCTTTCGTGGCCATGCGCTAAAGCAGCCATTAACCACAAAGCACAAATATATCATTTATCTAAAGTTTGCAAATACTATAGCCATATCTACCCAAGTCTGTACAATCTATATATATAAAACGCGTAGGTATGCGGCACAAAAATCGACGCTATTTCTACACACCGAATGGCAATGGCTGCAACTACCGGATGTAAACATTAGCGGCCGTCCGAAATTTGCAACCGCGTGTGTGTAGTGACTCGGCGATAGCACGTAATTTGGTACAGTTCAATTGCTGTATTTTACTCGTGAATAATTTTAATTTATTCATTTGATATGATTAAGTGGAGATATCTGAATTGTGAACAATAAGTACATACAATAGTAAACACAGAGAGTGATTCACGGTATATTT
Source organism: Dolomedes plantarius (assembly GCA_907164885.2). NCBI lineage: Eukaryota > Metazoa > Arthropoda > Arachnida > Araneae > Dolomedidae > Dolomedes > Dolomedes plantarius. The sequence continues at coordinate 176,534,393 of OU015494.1, forward strand.
TAGTACTTACTGAATTTTTACTCCATTTTTTTAAGTGAAAATTTTCCCCAACAATATCTTATTTGATGTAATGATAAAGTGTAGATATCTTAATTTTGAAAAATTGTACATACAGAGAGGGATGTAATTTTTAAAATCATTGGTGTTGGGTTTCTCAGCCTTATCTTTAACTCAGTTTTGAAGTAATGGAAATTCACATTTTTTAATCACGATGTTTTAGAATCAGCCTTATAGTGAATTTAGCAATGATTGTAAATTTTTTGGCTGAGCACCCACTACCCCTTAACAACGTATATTCATGATGACAGGTAAAGGTAACATTCCTTACATATGTTACTTTCAGTTGAGTTGTTTTGCAAAAGAAAATATAAAACTAAAAGCGACCATGATGGTCGCACAGCGACTAGTGGTTTAGAAAACCCCTTTAAAGCATCGGCCATTGGACGCCCGGGGCAGGATGGCTGCTGACGTATGTGATGGAACGACCGCACGTGTACTGGCTTACGCATATATGGTATAGACGGATATGTTCATTGTTTCTAAGTCGTCTGTTCTTTTGTACGAGCTCTGAAGCCTGGATATGAAGATTTCTATTTTAATGCAGTTTATTCTGGCATGACTTCTCTTTTTTCGTTAATTTACAGGTCTACAAGTGGTCCCGTGGGGTGGTGCTCATATTTCTTTTATAAGCGGTTATTTTGTAGCACCTATCTACGACCGTCGTGTCATAATAATTTCTTTTAGTTTTTTTGTCGCCTGATTTAGCCATATTAATTATATAAGTTTTTTTTTTTTAATATGACACCATGGCGAAACCACTTGTGTTTCATTATGTTTCTTTGCTTTACCCACGGCTGATGAGTCAAGCAAAGACAGATGATTTTCTTGATATCTTTTTGACTTTTTTCAGTCTGCTTGACTTTTTGTCTTTTGAGTGTTCATTCACCTATATTTCTATCTTTGGGTGCTAATGCACCTGTGTTTTTGTTCTTTTTGTGTTAGCTGCTAGGCTGCGCCATGCATATGGCTATAGTATTTGCAAACTTTAGATAAATGATATATATATATATATATATATATATATATATATATATATATATATATATATGTGTGTGTGTGTGTGTGTGTGGCTGTGGCTTGGTACAAGAAATGCCTAAGTTAGTTTTTTCCAAGATGACTTTGTTTTCTTATGTCTCTTTAAAAATATTATTTTCAATGTAAGAAGTACTCAAGTCTGTACAATGGTTTAGAAAACCCCTTTAAAGCATCGATCAAACTTGGGTACCTCTTACATTGAAAATAATATTTTTTTAAGAGGCATAAGGAAACAAAGTTACCTTGGAAAAAACTGACTAAGGCACTTCTTGTACCAAGCCCCCCCCCCCCCACACATATATATATATGTATATATATATATATATATATATATATATATATATATATATATATATATATATATATATATATATATATATATATATACACTGCTGGCCACCCAAATTGCAACACCAAGAAAGACAAGAGATATCACAACAAAATTTATTTTGTAGATAACATGTTGACCAAGTATCAAATGATTAAATTTATAGACTTCTGTGAAGTGTGGTTCCTGCCAAAATGAGTAGCCAGAGTAGCCGCCATTGTTGGAGATCACTGCTGCCACACGCCTCGGCATTCATTCAAAGAGACTTTGGATGAGTTCTTGGGGTACAGCAGACCAAGCAGCTTCCACACGTTGTCAAAGTTGATCTGCTGTGGCAGCTGGGGATGGAATCTGGGTCAATCGTAGAGCAACCATGGACCGCATGTTTTCTATCCGTGAAAGATCCGGAGAGCGAGGCGGCGAGGGAAGCAATTCAATCTGGCGATTGACGAAGAACCGTTGGACAATGCGTGCCACGTGTGGTCGCGCATTATCCTGTTGAAATATGGCTGTGGCCAAGCCCTGAAGGTAAGGAAGGACAACTGGCTCCAACACCACGGAGATGTAGCGCTGGCTGTTTAAAGTACCGGCTATGCGTACTAGAGGTGTGCGAGAGTGATATCCAATACCGCCCCATACCATAATACCCGGTGCAGGACCAGTGTGGCGGTGCATAAAGCAGCTGTTCAGCATTCTCTCTTCACGGTGTCTCCAGACTCGAATGCGACCATCGTGGTGTTGCAGACAGAAGCGTGACTCGTTAGTAAAGACATTTTCATTCCATTCTGCCGTCCACATCCTTCTGTCATCGCACCATTGGCGGCGGAGACGTCTGTGGTTCTGTGTCAAGGGTAGACAAAGCAATGTACGTCTTGCGGACAGACCACTCTGCTGTAAACGGCGTCGAATTGTACGCGCAGACACTGGATGATGCGTTACAGACTGCATGTGCTGTGCTATGGTTCGTGATGTGACTGAGCGATCCGTCACCGCCATGCGCACAATTTGCCTGTCATCACGTGAAGTGGTGCGTTGAGGTGGATGCGTTCGAACACGCCGGTCCGTCGTACCCTCCTGCATCCAAAGATCACATATCCGCATTACAGTTGTTTGGTTTCGTCCAACACGACTACTGATTTCCCTGAATGATAATCCACAATCTCGGTAGGCCACTATCCTTCCTCTGTCGAACTCGGATACTTGATCAAAAGATGATCGCTGTTTTCGACGAGACCTAATTGATCGTTTTTTTGAAAAAACCACAAGAAAAACACAATTGCCGAACTTGAAATCGTCGAAATCTCCAAGCCTTAAATAGCGCTTTGAAGTGACGCCACAGGCGCACGTGATGTGCGTCTGCGCTGAAATTCTAATCATTTGCATATCTCACCTCCGCTAATGCAAGTTGTAAATTTCATGTTATTTGCATGTTTCCTTCAGGGTGTTGCATTTACAGTGGCCAGCAGTGTATATATATATTGAGAGCCGAATATATATCGGGAACCGAATCCGGATGGTTTGCTAACTTCATATGGTCGCCGTAAATGCGCCCCTGACACAGTGCTTGCTATGATCTCCGTAATAAGCCTTAGGAGATGAACCATTAATTTCAACGTGTCTTGACTTCTTAATTTTTTTCCGATATATGACTTCTTAATTTTTTTACGAAAACATTAACCGGAAAACTTGTAAACAGTTTAGTCTCTTATGTAAAAGGAAAAAAATTTCATAATGCGAAAAAAAAAGCATTTCTAAACTATGTCTCGGTCTTTGAGATTTTTAAGTTCTTAAAGTCATTACTATAGTTCATAATCTTACATAATGTATCCCGGATTCTAATGCAAGTCATCCACTCAGAATCCTTGAGCAAAATTGCATTTAGTACCTGTGAGAAATATGGGAGTTCAAAAGGTTACAACATTATTCTTAACTCAGATGACTTAACGCACACAAGAAATGCCTCGTGGAGACACAGATTTCTATTTATTTGTTCAACTGAAATACAAATCAAGAATCCTGCTTCTAGACAGCTTTAAAAACGGCGAGAAAAATATGTTTAGGCACAACAGGACGTTTGTTAAAATCCACATGGAGGTACTTTGCATTGCGTGAAAACATAATCATAAAAGTCACGGAAGTTTAAACTTGGTCGTTTTTTACGATGCAGCCAATAAATTGCGTCCATTGGTGATCTCTATATAGGTGTGCGAATTGTATAGATATTTGCATTATTCTTGTCATTAAAAGTATTTTTTATTATTTTTAAGTTTAAAGAGAAACTATAGTATATAAATGTGAGAAGGTTTCTTATAAGTGATTCAGACCTTGAAACAAGCATTATTTATAGTCATAGCAAAATATGTATTTTCTGAAATAACTAACATAAATATACCATCTAGCAGCTTCATTTGCAAATGAATTACATTTGAGGAATGTAATTCTTTTGCTTCATTCAGAAGAATAATCACCTGTGATTCTTCACAAATTCATAAATAACATCCGTTTGATTATGTTTAAGTGTGTGAGTAAGACATCTTAACAAGTTTTAGGGGTTTGTCTATGATTTTAAAAGACGAAGAGAAGATTAAATGTTGATTTTTTTTCGAATATACATATTAGAAGATGGCCATGAATCTAGAAAAATATGACATTATATTGCCAGTAGAGATATTTATCTGAATTTTATAAATAAAGCCGGTTATAGATATTTATGTGTGGTGATGTTTTAGAAAAGAAATTTAATTTATGTTTTCCGGAAGAGGTGTGGAAGAGACAAAAAGATGGTTTAATGTTTAGACCTATATTTCCAAGTATATAAATTCCTAACCGCTATATGCCTATAATAAAATAGGTTATTCAAAGAGCTTAGTTTATGTGCAAATAACTTTCTTTTCAGTTTGAGAACTGAAAAGATGAGGGAAAAACTGTCTTTTAAGTTTTTCAAAAGATTTTCTAATTTCTAGCAAATTATATAACCACTCTAACAGAATTCCTGGTTTATAATCATCTATGGACAAATATTAGAAAATAAAGAAATATTTAGTCGAGGCAAAAGAAAATTCTAATTTTACCCTACATATATTTAAACATCGGTTCCCTACATGTAGTAAAACATTTCATGTAGTAAAAGATACACCTGATAAATTATGCTCAGATAATACTTGGAAGTGTAGAAAAAAATTCTGTTGTAAAAATAGTTTTATTATTTAACGCATAGGGAGTTTGAAAATTTCTTCTATTGTGATACCTTGAACTCAAAGTTGTACCATCGATGTCTTCTAAGAAAGAAAAAAAAATTCTCGCTCAGAAGATACAACTGAAGCAAAGCAACTTAAATTCTCAATAACATCAAATTATGCTTTTTTAAATGCTAACCATTTGAATCCTTGTTAAACTTAAGCTGTTCCTAGACAAAGGAAATCGTTGTATTACATAACGCTGGCTGTGTTAATAATTCAAAAACCTCCAATGAAAAATTTAATTTTTTCATAAAGAAAAAATAATTTTTAAGTATTCTAGTAAACTTATTATAATTACCATTATTATTCTAATGAATAGTCTAACTGAAACTTTTTTTGATGACACTGTAATTACAAAAGAGATAAATGGAGTCTACTTTTATGGCAATGTAATTAATTGTAATTAAACTACATAATATTAGGGAATTTATTAACCTTGAGTTGAAGGTTTTATGTTTAAACATATGAGTGTTGTATATCTTAGACTATTAGAACGAGTTGAAATAACAAAAGGGAAGATAGCTCGAAAGTTGCATTTAGTAGCTAGATTTTTCTTTCATAGTTTTATAGATTTTGTGTCAAACGGACCTTATGTACGATGTCAAACCATCTGCTGTACAATTATATGATGTAATAGTGACAAAGTTTTCTCACTTGTATTTCTAAATGGTGTATAAATAAAGAAAGAAATGAGAAACTGATGCTAATATAAAAACGACATCTTTAAGGTAACTTAGCGACTGTACATGTATAGTTTTAAGTCGAACTACAGCTGAGAAGTTAAATTAAACGGTAAGAGACAAAAGTATTTTCAGAATGGGGAAATTCATGGGATCTCCCCGTCTTTCTGAAATGCCTATAAGTTTATTTATTTTAAGAAAATAAAAAAAGTTTATGTTTGTTTAAAATAGATATTTTCTGATCATATAGGGCATTTTTTTCTTCTGTTAATATAATTCATTATCAGTATTTCTGATTCATACAGAGTTTTAAGTTAGAAGCGAGGTCTCCATCTTAACCTTTCAAAAAAGTTTATAAGTTTGTTTAAGATATTGGTAGATGGGGGCTGCGAAGAAGAGAATTTTAAACATTTCAGTTTATTGGTCGTGTCATAATATCAGTCTTTAACCTTGAATTTCAATGAAATTTCCCGAAATGAATAACTTTTCAATAAAAAAGCTGTAATATTTTACGGATTCAAGAGTTTTTGAATTTGCCAAAATAAACTGAATTAAATGTGAAACGTCCTGCATGTTGGAGTCCGGAGTCAAACCCGAGCTTCCTAACACATCGATACCAATATTTTACATATTTAGCTACCTGAACAATAAAAAGAACTTATATTTTTAGAATTCCATTCCTCACAAAGGCAGTATTAAAAGAAAGGGAATACAAACAAATAAAAATGGAGAAAATGCTGTTAGAGAAATAATGTATCCCATTTCTGGCATATTTATTACAAACTGATACGCTCATCCCTTACAAGGCATCTACTGCAAATTTCTTTTAAAATATTATTAATACAAAAAAAAATCAAAATCTAAACAAACAGTTATTGGGAAGTTTTAAAAAACGTAGTTTCAACTGGAATTTGAGTAACTTACACAGTCGAACTAAAAGAAACTATTCATTTGTTTTTATCTATACTGTCCTTTTAATTTAAATTAATTCTGATACGCTTATCCCTTACAAGGCATCTACTGAAAATTTCTTTTAAAATATTATTAATACAAAAAAAATCAAACTCTAAAAAAACAGTTATTAGGAAGTTTTAAAAAACGTAGTTTCAACTGGAATTTGAGTAACTTACACAGTCGAACTAAAAAAAACTATTCATTTGTTTTTATCTATACTGTCCTTTTAATTTAAATTAATTCTGATACGCTTATCCCTTACAAGGCATCTACTGAAAATTTCTTTTAAAATATTATTAATACAAAAAAAAATCAAACTCTAAACAAACAGTTATTAGGAAGTTTTAAAAAACGTAGTTTCAACTGGAATTTGAGTAACTTACACAGTCGAACTAAAAAAAACTATTCATTTGTTTTTATCTATACTGTCCTTTTAATTTAAATTAATTCTGATACGCTTATCCCTTACAAGGCATCTACTGAAAATTTCTTTTAAAATATTATTAATACAAAAAAAATCAAACTCTAAACAAACAGTTATTGGGAAGTTTTAAAAAACGTAGTTTCAACTGGAATTTGAGTAACTTACACAGTCGAACTAAAAGAAACTATTCATTTGTTTTTATCTATACTGTTCTTTAAATTTAAATTAATTCCTTCTAAGTAAATCATGAGTAAAATGTTCTTACAGCAACAACAACCATATCGAAAATCAAAGATACAATCATATTTGTCTAAACGTTATATATTTTATATCATTACGAACATCATCATTCTTATTCCACATTCATTCTAACCATTGTTATAAATACCGAAATTTGGAAACTATGGTTAAATATGGAAGTCTCACCTTCCAGTTCCTTTCAGATAATTTCCGCTTAAATTAATGGCACCTTCGTGTATTCTTATATGACTGTAGTGGGAAGCTGTGGATTTGTGGAAGCGAGAGTACCCTTCGATGCAATCAAAACACTACGTTTTTCCAATAACCTGCGTATGAGAAGCTTCAATCCATCTAATTTCATCGGCTGACTTTGGTTCAAAGTAATTCTTCTATTTCCAAAGGTACGGAAGTATGTATTTTATCCCTTATGCATTTAAAAGGGTTATAAGTCAATATAAAGGGTCAAACATTCGCATATTGCAGCAAAGTTTTGACTAACGGATATCCGAGTATCAAATCTTTCAAGGATATGTTCATAAGATTTTATCTACTGTTGTGATTATAAGAACTTTTTGTTAACACTCAGATGGTCAGATACTACGACCATAATCTAGGCTATACGGTCGAAATACTACGATCTCGTATTAAGGTATTATAATCTTTATTTATTCTAACCCTAATTACGCAACCTCTGATACATGCTTGCAAAGCCTCTTTATTATCATACACTAATATGGAAACTTTACCGCTCAATGGCTTTACAATCAGATTTAATCTGAAGCAATTGTAATAGAGAGTTTTCAAAGAGCATTTCTCTCACATTTATATATGAACATACTTATATTAAGTGCACGTGTGTCATAGTATTTTAAATAACATTGAGAGATAAACGACTACAAAAAATTTTCTAAATGCATGTCTTTTCCGCCAGTCTTAGAAGTCCAGAGTGGATCAGGCAAAATTCGAAGTATTAAATACCAATTGTTATTAATCCATTTAACATTAACATATAGATTCAAATGATTGAGGGAACTTCCTTATATATTAAAAAACAAGCAGTTAAACATTAGATCTAAAACAAAAATGCAGAATTCATTTAATAAGAGCATGCTAATTGAGCGGAAGTTGTAACTAAAGTGTGGACGATGTAAATAAAATATATCTAATGCTAATTTATGTGGATTACTTAATTCCTGTGTGGATTTCTTAATCTCTTCAAATGTAGATTTCCTAAAACCTGACGTGGTTATTTGTCGGAAAGACTCAAAGTAAGTAGGAGTCTCATATTATGCCCTTATTCTAAATTAGCTTGGCGAATGAATAGAAGATTCTTTGAGCATAGTTTCTATCTAATGAATTGCCCGTAAGATTCAAGGTTTTATAATATCAGTTGTCAACTTTTTTAACAGTGTGAAGTTCAAAAAGAGAGTCCTACGGGGGTATAACGGTTCAGAGAACTCGTTCTAAAAACAGAATGTCTTGGGTTATTAACGATATGTGATAGTGTTTTGGGACAAGACAAATTTTTAAATGAGGTATTATGACTATTGACTTATGCTATACAATATGGGAAGAAACATTTTTTAAAACTTCGATATGAACAAAAATATTAAGAGTAAAGTTTAAATTTCTCCTTATTTATACATGGAATGCATCTCTAGGGGAGGAGAATCCATGAGTTGGATAAAAACCCCGATGAAGGAAGATGAACGAAAATAGCACTCCTAACCACGAATTGGCTTTAGATGAAGAGCGGTATCCGGCTCGAGGTCCTGATTCAATTCCTGGTTATGACCGTATAACGTTACGAGCATTTTAATGGTTTCCTCAATAATAGTTCCTCTTTGTATTTGTAAGGCTTCCTATTCTCCAGATATACCTTAAAAATAAGTTGCCTTATTTTTGAAATCATAATAAGCTCTATTTCAAGAGGCTTTGATAGGAGGAGATGTCGTAATACCCTAATACGCCAAGTCCTAAATTTGATTTTCGCATGTATTCCATGAGAGAGACATTAAAAAATAACCATGGTTGCTCCATGAAAGGGCATACCAAATCAGCGGGTGTGAAAGTCCCCGTCCAGATTAAGGTCGTTAGGAAAAGACGGTGCAAACTCTAGGGAATCGCCAAATCGAGAGCAGGAGACGACAACCCATAGCCAATTGGTCACGAAGAAATGCATGGAGATACTGAAGCCGAACAACAGAGGGAAAATATAAATGGAAATGTCTTAAGAACTTTTTGAGTATCACATGACCTCCGCTTAGACGATTGTGCTCACGAAAACCGCAAACTTTGACTCAAAGTAAAAGAAAAAAAAAGTGTCCTCTGCTGTTGTGGATGGGTAGTTATTATACAGCGGTGCTGAAATTACCTAAGTACTGAACGATGAAGTTTTATTAAGGGGACAGTGGACTTTCAAAATTGTGAAATTTGTCCAAAATTCGATTTTTTTTATTTTATTGAATTGTGAAACTACGGACGAGTAGGAATGTATTGCAAAAAGAACTTTTAGTTTCTGTGATTACTTTCCTAGTTATAGGCATTTTTATTTGATTTAGATATTATGTGGTTACTAATAGCAATAACTTTAAATGTGTTTTTCTCAAAATAAAAATTTTCATGTCATACGAATATTCAAACTGCTCCAGGCGCATTTCTAATTATCGTATTGTTTTGAAATTTAAGTTTTATATACTTAACATTATATCAAATAAATCTTATGGAAAATAATTATGCTTCGTAGCTCAGAATTTCTAAATTTTGTACTTGAAAAGATGATTTATAGGTATTTTACGTAATGAAAAGGGTGTTTTCATTAATTACTATTGTTTTCTCCTTATACTTTTAATGAATACTTAAAATAAGCAATGAGTTTCATTGTTAGTTCTATAAGGTATCCTGCAAATAAAAATTACCATATTATATGGCAAAGAAATGCGCATGGAACATTTTAAACTAGGCCAATTTTTGATATAATTAATAATTAATAATTCATAAATTATTAATATTTCATCATTAAATTTTAACCACTTTTACATATCTATAGTACTAATCACATATTCAAATTTCAAGCAAATCCATTCAAAACAAAAAAAGTTAGGTTTGAAGGTCCACCGTCCCCTTAAGAGATCGAAATAGAAATTAGATAGAATTTTTGAAATATTAAACCGGAAACCGTCAATTTTTCTAAAGCAAGGTACAACTAAGTATTTTTCGAATTGAAATCGAGATTTTTAACAGTTATAAACAAAATCAACGGTATATGAAGATAACACAACCCCCCCCCCCCCCCCCTCCTCTCCAGCAGGCAAAAGTAATCTTTTTCTAAAGAACGCGGCTACTCATATCCAGAGTAAAATTATTTTACGGTGTGATGGTATGCTGAACTTATCCATTTTGTAAATCATTCATGCATTACAAAAAAAAAAAATATATTTAAAATAAAATGCAATGTTTTGAAAAGATGTCCACATATCTCGCAAATTAAAAGGATTATGTTACATTTTATAGAAAAAAACTTAGCTGTCTAGGTAAGTATAATTATTTTAAATAAACCCCTTTAAAACAGTATGTGAAGTTCATTTAATGAAAAGTAACAACTCTCTTTTTTATGCTTTAAGAGACCTTTATGGATTGCATGTATGTTCAGTGCCCACTCGTGCATAAAGTAGCACGGATAATCAGGAATTCTGCGTATCTGTGAGCATTTTATGACAACGATAGCTTAGCCAGTCTCTTTGAAATATTGTTATCTGACACTTAAAAACCCACTTGATTGTTCTGAGTATCAAACTCAGAAGCCTTTGTCTGTCTGGCAGCGTTGCTAATTTTACATTTTCAAGCCATGCCATATTCTAATTTAATTTAACTTTTATATCTTTTTATTTAAAATCTAACTTTCTACTAATATTTTATGTCATAGCATTATTCTTTCAATACAGAAGGTTCATATAAAAAAGGAAGATCTCAATGTTTGACATCATTATTTCACTGAAGGTAAGGACTATTTATGTCAATTGTAGCCTTGTGATCACCTTAATGATCTCTATCATTGTATTCCTAGCTAGACGTCCTAATATCATTGTTAGGCTAGCCCTCCATATCTAATGCAAAGTCATAATATTTCCTAATAGTAAAGAATTAAGGTACCACAGATGACTTAAGATAAAAGTAATTGGCTATCTACTACCTTGAGTGAACTAGAAACAAGATGAGAGCAGTTAGTCGTAACTGAATGCAAAGTTTTATGTAAGCACGTAGAGTTAAACTGCTTCGTAACTCTAAAGAGACCAATATGGTAAAGATTTACCCCAGCCTAGGATTCCAGACATAAACTTGAAATTTATCTTATCGAAATTAGGAAATTTTAAATTTTAAGCCTTAAACTCTTGTTTTCCAGCATTATGTAGAATAATATCTTTCCTGAAGAATATCTTCCCTCCATATTAAGGAAAGCAATTTCTACGACAGATTAATGAACAAAAGCATCCAATCAAAGTTTTTTGCATACTTGATTTGTGGTAAATTTGTACATAGTAGAATGATAAATTTCCGATGAGCTTGTAATAATATTCATCCACCAATAATTATATATGTATACAATGCTTCTTTTGCACAAATATTGTTTGCGCTTCTTTCAGCGCGCTTCTTTCCCTGCATAATATTGTTTGTGAATCCATCTAAAGTGAATAACCTTCTTAAAACATTTTACATTAAATTCTTAAAAAGATATACAAAAAGATATTTACATGATGTCTTCGATACGAACGCTCAGGACAAATTTTATTTACTTCACTCCATTAATCTAATTTTATTAAGGACTATTAAAAATTTACAAACTGAAATATCATAAACGTTACTTAACTATAAACGCGTTACACATAACCAGATGTAGACTGTGTAAATATGCATGTACTGTCACGAAAAACAAACCTCATAAGTAGAAAAGAAAAAAGGTGCCTAGTAACTGCGAAGTAGAAATCTTATATCTCGTGTTTGGCTGCACCTAACAAAAAATAAATTTACCCAGATTAACAATGACAACTATTTCACCACATCCTGAACGAGCAGAGCATGAACAGAAAAATATTTTTGATTAAGAAGATTAATCTTTATTTCGGATCTAATCTCCTTCTGATAAACTAATTCGTATTATACCACAGGAATTAAACGAAAATTCTGTGATGCAATAGTTCATATTAGAAAATCCTTGAAATCCTTATTTGTGTATATATATATATATATATATATATATATACAGTGGAATCTCGATCTATCGTTTTTCAAGGGACCGATTGAAATGAACGATAAATGCGGGAAAACGATAGATGCGGAAACATAACAAAGCAATATGATCGTTGGGACTGGATAAAATGAACGACATATACGGAAAAACGATGGATCCGAAAACGATCGATCGAGATTCCACTGTATATATATATATATATATAATGAGTCGAGAAGACGAATGCCTGTCGCGATAAAATATTATCTTTCTCTTTGCATACTTAATGAACTTGGATTTTTTTCATGAACTTCGGGAAAGTGGTATTCACCACTGACTTACAATAAGACTTGCAGTCAAACATGGTATGCGTATATGATTATGATTTACTCTGGATTTAAGATGTTCTTAATCTGAATGACGGACGATATAGATGGTAAGAGAATAAAAATTAAAGCTAGTGTAAAAATATCAACACCTATCTTCTAATGCTAATCATTTTCTGGACCCTTAAGTTCCAGATAAATAATTCCTTTGATTCAGAATAAGTCGTTTAACGATCCTTTAGATATAAATTTAGAGGAAAAAGGATTTATACTTTTACCCTATGATATTTTACAGTCATCACAGCACTCTATTGGGGAGGTAATCCTCGATTTGTATAGATGCGGCCTGAATGTTAAAGCAAGGTTTATCTAGCATGTATCACAAATAAGACAAATGTTTCGTTTGAAAACCTACCGGGAAAGTTTCTCATCTGTCCAATTGCCCGTTGAAATAAGGCTTATTACTTCATTTAATATCATCATACAATCTTAGGTATGTGACGTATACGTGAAATAAATTTCTTTATCTTTTAAATTGCTTGAAACTTTTGATACATTGTGTAGTGAGGGTCGGGAGACTACATAACTGCATGTTTTTGACATGAAGGAGTCTTCAAATACATCTATAATTTTAACTAAGGAATAGGAAATAAAAATTGTACCTTATCATTTTTACACCATAATGAAATTTTAATATGTTTCTAAAAAAAGATATGTTGCTTAAAACTAAATTTAAACAATAGTAACGACACTTTAGAGCGATTTTCGAAATGCAGTCATATCACATTTTTATACCGTTCATTACAGTCGGAGGAGTTTTTGACGACAAGTAGTCATTGTTAATGAACACTAGGAGTTCTGACATCAGATATAAAAATTTAACGCCAGGAGTTCAAACCCCGATGGATATACTAGTCGTGGTGGGGTGCATATGCTAGACTTACCTAGCATGTGCCATGAATAAAATAAATGTTTCGTCAAAAGAACCACATAAAAGTTTCATATGCGGAACAAACCATCTCTATGAATAGTCAACTAATTCAAACCCAACAACCCTGATTGCTGCTGTCAAATAATTGGAGGTATATGACATATTGAGTGAATATTTTAACAGAGAAGAAATTTTAAAGCATAATATAATAAGCCACTTGGGATTACAATATGACCATGAAGTTGATAGAAGGGATATATGTAGTTACATGTATTATCTTAATTGAAGAATATGCCTAATTTTTTCTTTATATCGGCCAAATGAAAGTTGATTATTTCTTTAGAAACTTCTGTTGCTAGAAGCTGTCTATTTTTTTATTAATGACTACCGAATGAGGTTACTACATTCAAAACATCTACTGCTCAAAACTGATAACTTTATTTACCCGTATCACCGGAATAAAGTTAATTTACTTTACTGAAAACCTCTGTTGCTTATACAACTGCTATAATACTTTTATACTTTACTATTATACTTTTATACTTTTACTTTTATACTTTTACTATTATACTATTATACTTTTATTTGGTCTGTATTACTCGAAGGAAATTGTATTATTTCATGGAAAACACCTATCGCTTAGAACTAAACTAAAGCATCAGTAAGAGCATCTTTTAAGTTTTCTATTTTGACTCATTCGTAAGTGCGTGACATGCAAGTTTTATTATCTCGATCTGGATGTTCAGATGCGTTGCGCACCAATTCTCATAGTAAGATAGAGTTATGATTCCAAACTCACGAAACTTGCTAAAAATACTCGTATTTATTACTGATGTACTCAGTGTTTTGGGGATTAATCTTAGCTGAAGAAAAGTGTCTCAGTGTCTGGGCAAAGAATAACCCAAAACTACTGTTTTGTCTGCATGTCATGAAAATAATACTCAAATTGTTTGTTATGTAGGTTGATATTGTTTATTTATTTTCTTTAAAATCAGCGATTTATGTTTTTATGAATTTTTACCACTTAAAGACGAGATTAACCATAATCTAGTGTATCACATTTGACAAAACACAGACAAATAAGAAAAATTTGTCGCAAAAAAATCCTGTGCCCTGTGTTTTATTTTTAATACATAAATTGTTCTCACATCATTGATTTTGCACGACTTTGTTGATTGGGAGATAAGATATAAAGTTTGAGTCCTATACAGTTTTGCTTTTTGTGTAAACTAAATGTAGTATGGGAATAAAGTCAAATAGCTGACAAAATCTATTATACCGGAGAAGATTACTTACAAATATGTTAACGTGGTACATTCACATTATACTGTGCACATGTGGAAGTAATACTTATGTTTAAAAGTTGCATAGTCATGTCGGGTTTGATAAGGGACTACTATTTTTATCTGTTGCCCGTACAGCGAATGGTCGGCAAATCAATTCACCTTTTTCATTGAAATATTCCCCATCTGAATTTCTTACTGTTCCATGAAGAGAAGTTAAAGTGATTCTTTATTTAAAAAATGTTTTTTGGGGAAAATTTTGCCTTGAATTTTCTGATCTCTATAATCAAATTTATTAGCTTCAAACTGACGCACTTTTTATTACTCCATGATAAATACTTGTATTTAAGAAGTTATAAAACTTTTATTATGGATTTGCTATTCTTAAGTTTATTTGCTATTCTTAACTTTAATTAAGGATTGGGAAAATAAACCGGTAGTCCGTATCCAAATGACGGAATTTGCTAATAAATTAAGTTTACTCCAGGTGTTATAATTTAAAATAAATTAAATTCCTGCAAAGTATCGTTTACTGAAATCTGGTATCTCATTTTACAAAATGTTGGCAATAATTTGTCTTTACACAATGACAACATTTCTCTTTCAGAGTTCTACTTACGTCCGAAATGTGTTATTGGGAGAATCAACATTTGAAATAAATTTTGCTCAGCGACAAAGGCTCTTCAAAAAGTTAAAAAAAATTTTTTTTTGTCTTCTCGTGAAACTTGGAATACATTTTTATTCTATGGGGATTAGTATTATCTTTCCACTGCGTAAAGTTACATTTTGAGCTTTTTTTTCTTTTAAATATATGGTATTGTCGAAAGTTGGATAAAAATTAATATTTCTTTCATATTACTCAATGGGTATCTTATATAATAGTCTGTCTCAAAGACTGTGGTTATATTTTATAAATATTAAATAGTTGAATTAATGCCCTGTTGAATAGCTCCTCTGGTGGCATGAAGAGGTTGCATCAAATGCTAAGATAATGCTTGGTTACAATATTTTTGACGATTTTATGCCGTAAAGATTTTCTCAGATTCATACAGCAGAATACAGTTTAATTGAAAAAATACAAGCTGTGTTTTCCTTTCTTATTAGCCAAGAATATCTGAGGTTGGATAAATTAATTTTAGCTTCAATTTATCCGAGACTAATTTTCCTCTCTTTTTATTATTATTCTTATTATTTTTAAGGTTTGTTTTATATTTACAAGTTGTTATCACGATACGTTGACTGAAATAAGTAGTATGTAACATTTTATTACCGATGCAAATTTCTTTTGTACAGCTAAAAGCATTACAGCTAGCTTCCCCAAATATCATTTACCTTTATTTGTTCTTGTATTTCATTACTTTAATCTCGCCAAACATGCATCCGGGACACAGCCTCAATTGCTTCATCTCCATGCTTTCATACAGCTCCAATTATTATCTTTTCTGCTGAGATGATTTTTAAATACTTTGAATGATCTTATGGAGTATAATAAGATCTAAAAATAATCCGAGAGGGACATCCTATTCTGTTGTTTAGAATCATTGCTAGTGGCAAGGAGCTAGCTCTCAATTAGATCTATTATGATAATACAGGGACTTTTGAGATTATGCATTTCTCAAATTAAATGTTATTAAACTGAACCTGAACCATCTTATTAAAAAATATTCCCTGGCCATCGAGTCTTTTAAACTTATGTTATAGTGATGCGACATCGATAACAAAACATCGATGTTTTGAAACATCGATATTCAATATTAAAACATCGATGCTAATAAAACATCGCCCAAATACCATCGATGTTTTTAAACATCGATGTTTTAGAACATCCATGTTTTAAAACTGGTTTAGTAATCTCTAACATTAATGTTACTTCCGTTAGTCGTGGGGGGAGGGGGTGATTTAATTTTACACAAATGACAAAAACTTGGTTGCTTTGGGCTACATTGATGACTCAAAATTCTCGTTGTAAATACCGCCATGTTTTGCCTTCAAATGTCCAGATAAATTCGTGGTATTGCCAGAAGTTTTGAGGGACTTAAGGCAAATATTGCATTTTGACAATTTGTCAGAGGTTTTGTAAAAATATTTCCAAATGGTACTTTTGGGAGGCATCTTACTAATAATATTAAGGTCAACTTATATAAAACCAGCACAAAACAAAGACTTAAATGGATGCACTCGTGTATATACTATTTGTAAAATAAAACCCCATGGAAGGTTCTGGAGTGTCAGGAACATTCCAAGCGCTCTGATTGGTTCATTGGTTGTTAATTGCCATTTGTCTATTTGCTAAGGAATCATTCCCCCTTTTGTATTCGTCCTTTTCAGAATTCAGACTTACATTTACTGAGTGTGAAAATTATGCTATGTGGTAAATTTTTTTAATTACGGTACTTTTTCATTAAAAAAAAAAACATCGAGCACAAAACATCGATGTTAAAAAAACATTGGCTTCAATAAATCGATGTTTAAAACATCGATTTTTTTTATCAAAACATCGATGTTTTGAAAACATCGACATCGATATCGCATCCCTTTTATGTTATCCGTTTCGCTTGCTAGCAATTTTTTGGAAGAACTTGTGTGTGTGGGTGTTATGAGTAGAAAATACATTCACTTAGATAAGATGTAACATGAGCGTTATTTCGAAACACACAATGGCATATGTATTGTATTAACACTGTGATATTAATTTAAAAATTTGTTTTAATCATTTACAAAAGTATGAGCAAATAAGATAGTTGCAGAGTAAACATTGAAACTGCACATTGATCTCTCTTTCTGGTATTATTTGAGCTGATTAAAAAGGTTTAACCATTAAAAATTGACTACTGTCAATTTCTTCCAATTAATTAAATATTTCATGGGAATGTAGTGATTTGAAAAATTTAGAAATTTATATTTTTCCCTGCCAAGTCCCCTTTTAAACAGAAATTAAAACTATTTCTTTAATAGAAAAGAATAAATAAATGTTCGAAAAATTCTCCTAAAACATTTATAAAATGTAGATAGGAAAAATATTCTAAAATGGAAAATTTCTTATACAAAAATTTCAGAGGTAAATTAGTCCAAGGATTATTTTTAAATCTGGTGTTAACCTTTATAGTCGTGATCCGACAAATCATTGTCATGTAGAAGGAATTATAATTGTAGAGTCAACTCTTATTTCAAGAGGTTTATTAACATATTAAAATCTTGGTTAAATACGTTATTTACAAAGTTTCGTTCCGACGAACGTTAAAAATACTCGTGAGAGCTGGGCTCATTATTTCAAAGTCCGACGAGCTCCCCCGTCTCCCGTAAGCGTGTTGACCCTTCAACAGTCCGAATCTATTCTTTTCGTTTGTTACTCGCGTCTGTCTTTTATGCCTCCTCTTCCCCTTCTCGAACGACAATCGGCCTTTTTTACCCACGATACGCAGACCACCTATTGTCGGTTTCATTGTCCACCGTTCCTACCTTAGGTGACGTGCGCCGCTGTGTTTCCTTAATCATTCTAAATGAGTTCGCTGCCTCCTATTGTCAAGGGTTTCCAAAGGTGTATGGCTCTCGACACCTGTTTGCGCTCCTTTTGATGCTTATTGAAGACGCTATTACACACGTTCATCAATTCCACTTAGGAATGGGAGACGAGAGTCTGACATCTGGGATGCAACAAAACTTGCTTTAACTTTTAACAAGACGCATTCACGTACGGTAAAAACATTTTATTTTTGAAATCATATCAGAATTTGGCAAAGAATAAAAGTAATAAATCCTTTAAAAAGATTTTAATGAACAATTTTTCCTCTTTGTCTAAAGAACCAAGAAATACACTTCGAGTGTAGACTTAAATTAAATATAGTTTTTAAATTTATATAAAATATTTTCTTAAACATATTAATTATTCATTTGTCTTAAATGTTTTATAAACTTAGAAAATAATTTAGAAGATTTACGCTAACAAAAGTGGTAAATCTGATTACTAAGGTATTTGCAAATCTTTTGCAGAAATGACAACAGTAGATTATTACAAAAGGTAAAAATATTTTTATGAAATTACACATTTTTAAAGCAAACAAATAATTAGCTTATTTTACAAATATTATTTTAAAGTATTGTTAAACAACACAAACCTACTGTTTTATTTTTGCTTTGAGACAAAACAGTTAATTTTGAAATGATCTTGTTGTGAGATGCAGGTTAAATATGGCTTATAAAATATGTAACTAGGGTAAAAAAAATCGCCGGAAAGGAGAGATTTAAAAAAAGGTTATAAGCTGTGTTTGTTGTTAAATTAATGAAGCGAACCATTAAATCCCTTGCAACAAGTATAAATAACTAGAGAAACCCTGAATAAATTGGGATTTATCCTATTTGTTTTCTTTAATGTCATGCATTTTTAAAATTTCCACCTCTGTATCATTGGAAATCATTTGCTTTTCTATTCTAAATAATTCAAATGCCAACATTTCGTGTGTCTTATAATTGACTTAAAATTAGATTTGACTAGGAACTGCTTCAGTGATGTTTTAAAGGATATTCACACCATAAAGAGCATTAACCTCCCACTGAAATGATAAATCCGAGATTTTTTATGCCACATTAGAATTTTAGAATTTTTAAATTTCCCTTTAGTTTATAAAGCTGACATTTCCCCCCTTTATTTCATCAGCTCGCTGAATCTGTGTGATAATAAATAATACAATTTGCTTTGAAAATTAAACGTCTTATATAAGAAAAATGCTTTGATTTTCTTCTTACTTGCTGTCTTCCGATTGATAAATATTACAAGTTGAAAGCCACTTCCCTTACTACTATAAAAATACCTGATAAATTAATGAATAAAAAGTCATAAAATTTGTTTTTAGGTGTTATCTGAATGAAATTAGACAATATTTTTGTCATTACATGCAAATTTCAGTTCAGAAATTGAACAGTTCACTGAGTCGAGTATCCCAGTACATACATCAATAAACTTTGGCAGGGGGCGGGAACGAAAGAGAGACTTTCTCAGAATAGCAGTATTCTTCAGCAAGGACAATCAGCTCAGAATCAGAAGTCTCAATTCAGTCATTCTCAAATCAATCTCAGTTTATCAGCTCAGAATTAGAAGATCTGGGTCCGATTGTTGATTCTAGGAGATATTTCTTCTATTGACTCTCTACCATTGTTAGAGAAACCTGATGGATCCTGGTGTGATAATTCGTTTATAAAAAATAGTGGATTGTCGAAAAATAAATAAATGTGTACGGCCAACAAACTGCGTCATTAGTCTGGGGGAAAAGGATAATAATGAGAGGATAATACCACCTCTCAATGCTTGGTAGTTTAAGAACAGGAACTCGCGGTGAAAAGATATGAGTACGATTCCTGAATCTGTCAGAAATTCATAATCTATATGTATATAAAACAGTTCCGTTACTGACTGACTCATTATCTATATGTATATAAAACAGTTCCATTACTGACTGACTCATTATCTATATGTATATAAAATAGTTCTGTTACTGACTAACTGATTGACAGATAACGCACAGACGAAACCGCTGGACCGAAAGGTCTGAAATTTTGCATAGCGATTCTTCTTATAGAGTAGAGGTGCACTAAGAAATATTTTTGAAAAATTCTTAGATTTTTTTAAATTAAATTTTTAAGCTGTTTTGTAACATTTTTAAAAGTTTTCATTTAAAATAATAATTTAAGGGTTATAAAATTTATGTCACGAGAAAGATCATAAAAGTTCCTTTAAAATCAAATTTTTCCGAATCTTTACCTGCATTTTCTAATTTTTCGTGAATTTTTAAAGATTAATTTTTAGAATTTAATTTATTAAATGCCGATCGCGTGGTTTCCTTTCTTTTTGCGATACTTTAAATTAATTTTACATCACGTGCATAACAACAAAATAAATTGACAATAAATATTAAAATACGGTAAATGATAAAATTTAACCACTAGACTAATTGAGATGGAAGTTTTAAAGAATTTAATTCAAATTAGTATGTTTTTTGGATAGTAAACATAACAAATTAAATCAATACAATGATCGTTGTATTTAATTTGAATATTTTCTTCTACATTATTTTGTCTATAAAAATATCCGTGGCAATTTTTTTTATAAATATATATATATATATATATATATATATATATATATATATATATATAAATTTTTATTTTGGCATTAATTGCATACATTGACCGTTGTATTTAATTTGAATGTACTCCCGTAGTGAAGTACGGGTATTCAGCTAGTATAATATACAACGATTGTTTGCCACGATTTGGGGTTGAAACTGGGGCTCATAACCTCGAGTCATTATTCCAAAATTTGAACTGCCATGGGGATGATTGAAAATCTCTTACCTTTAACATCAGTCCCCGAAACACTATTTATTTTTGTATATGTATTTTTAATAAGGATAAATATGTTTGATTACCTGAATATTAAATCTAGTAGTTCTATGGATATCTAAGGCTATCTATGGATATATTTTCATTTACATTCATACCTACATCTATGCAGGAACAACGACTGAAGACAGGCCCCAGGTAGCTCAGTGGTAGCTAGTCGGCTTTCGGTGCCGAGGGTTCTCCGATCGAATTGCGACAGGTGCCATTTAATAGCTCCATGTCTAGGCTAGATATGGGCACGTTAAATCTGTAGACCTGATGGTACATATGCATTCATGCAGAGTTCTCTGCATGGAGACCCCCCACTCCTGTCATCACATTAGTCACGGTAACCCTACACGCCGTGTCCCCCGCCCCCATTGACACCATTTGACCCCCGGGACCCTGGGATCTTTGATGCTCTGTAGCAGGACCGAAAGAGGAGGCGATCCACGCATATACAGAGTACGCAGTGAACATAAATCACTGGCTTCCCCAAGGCAGAGCAGAGTACATGAATGCAAACGCAGCATCAAAGTTCCTCTATGAGGTCAGAGAAGGTGGGTACGATTCCCCCAGATGTCACCCCTGGGCATCTTTGGTCAAAATTGAAGTGGCACCTGTCTAAATCAGACTCCGACTCTTGTGGTGCCAGTATAAACCGGAGCCGCACCCATCCGCCCTCTGACTGCACCTGGTCTAGAACTTCCGTTCACTGGGCATTAGAAACAACAACAACAACAACACGACTGAAGAAGGAGCGTAAATGAAGTTTCTTCCTTTCCCTGGAAGATAATCGAGAAGCTAATCACTGTATTATGTTCCCTCTCCTTCCCCCCAAAATAAACATAGTTATACGACAAAATAGATAAGTATATTAAAGAGCAGGTGTCTGATTTTCATAAAATACTACGACATAAGCAGATATAAAGGAAAGAAAATAAAAGGTTTTTTTATATACCTCATATAGAATATTTCTGAAGAATAGAAGTGTTTTGAAGGTTTTTTTTTAACTTCTTTTAAAATGCAAAAAGCCTTTTCTAAAATAAAAGATATCATTACTTTTACTATCCAAAACTCTTGGAATGAAACCTCCCAAAGCCTTTTAAGGCTGCTATGTACTAAGAAAAAAAATCGTATTTCCCTTTTCCTCTTCTTGCAGACTCTTGTGGTGAGAGGAGTCCAGTTGACAGTTCGAGAATTCCACCCCCCTTAGGATTGACATTTTGAGGGATTGTAATGGCTCTCTCTCTCTCTATAGGGGGGGGGGGGGTTAAGCGCTGCCCCCCAATTTTTTTATTTAAAAAATATTTTTGTCAACTATTTACAGGTACATAAATACTGATAATCAAGTAAAATTGTTATTGTCAGATAGCCTGAACTTTTCTGCAACGCGCTACAGGATTCATTTGATAAATTTCGTCCACCGAAGGAATTTATGAGCGTTTAAAACACACTATACCAGATTTTTCCCCGAATAATTTGAATTTTAAAATATTAATTGCATTTAAAAAAAAAACGAAAAATGTACAGAAATGTAAAATTTCTTTCTCTATGACGGAGTACAATTTTTTTTAAAAAAAATCTTTGAATCCAAGTCGGCAATCCGTGGACAAATTTTCTCCATAGGTTAACATTGAGGTGAACGAATCCAATGGGGTTCGTACATAGCAGCCTTAAACGTATTATTTTCTCACATGTGCACACATAGATATGTGTGTATATATTTACCCCATAAAATGTATATAAGAATATTTTCCGTCAATTACACCCCGAAATTTGAACATATGTATGAAGATAACCTCCGCGCACGCTTAAAAGTTTTTGCTACAAATTCCACTGTTTTGAAGGTATGTATAGTTTCAAATACATCTTAATGGAATTTTAAAAGTAATTTGTTCCTAACTATGTCTTTAAATTCTGAAATTCCTCAAATATACCCCCCCCCCTCAAAAAAAAAAAAAATTTCTTAGCTAGTGGAAAATTTTTATCAAGATGAAATTTAGACGTTCTGCTATACAGGTTTGCAGCGTAAACGCTGTGCCAAATATTAATCACGCTAAATTTTGATCTAAAAAACGTAAAGTATTACTTTTCCCTAGTAACAATCTAGAAGGTATTCCGGGGTATATTCCCACACATTTTACTGCTCTGTCTTGATAAATTACTTTACATCATTCGCAGTAGCGATTACCGAATGCATATCGATGCATGAGTATTATTAGATATTATTTATTCTATGTGATTGCGCCATAATAACACATTTGGAGAATAAAACACTCTTTTCAGCTGTATTTTCCATGCACTGTTATATTTGTAACGCTTGATTTGATCAAACGCATATACAGTAATTTTTATGCTTTTTTTTTCTTTGTATATTGAAAAAAGAGTATAATTGGGTAGGATTTCAAGTGTTATTTATTACTGTCTATTCTATAACCTTTTTATTGTTTTAGATCGTGACTTTTCAAGAAGTTTTGAGGTTAGTATACTTCTACAGTACCTATTTTGAAAGTAAAAGGATGTTTTTCGTAATAAAATTCCTTCGTTTAAGGTTAGTGAATTCATGTTTTATTTAAGTTCTGCGAATGAACTCTCCAAAGAAAGGTGGTTACACTCTATAAATTTTTAGCATGAAAAGTAATTTAATTTTATTTGCTACAAAAACGTTGATTATAGATTATAAAACGATTTAGTTGCGGTGTTACTGAAATACTACTTTAATATTTTTTCTTTATTTTAGCTGTATTTCTACAATTATGAGGACAAAAAAGTTTTTTTTTTTTATTTCAAGACATTTGTGTAAATTAAAAGATACATTAAAATAAAAAGTTAACACTGTATAGTTTTAAACTTTTGTTCCCTGTTTTGAGGGGTGAAACAAGCATATATAATAGAAACACCGCTCAAAAAAAGGGGCATACGTTGTGGCGTAGGCAAACCAAGACGACGGTATTATCGGCGAGCAAAAGTACTAGTATATATTATACGGTAAAGTACGACTATCAGCATCACGCAGTATAGTAGTAGAGAGGATATAGAATTGGCTGCTATGGAATTACTGTGCAAAATGTCAGTTTTAAGTGATTTGAAATTGGGTATAATAGTGGGCGTGAGGATTGCAAAAAATTCTGAAACTGAAACGACAAAAATTGTCTTTGTATCACGAAGCAAAGTATCAAAGATTTCAATATGTACAGAGATGAGCAAGTTGTTTCCTCTAGACGCAAAAATTATCGACGTCACACGAAGATGTCAGCCAGCGAAAGGTGAAATTTTGTGTGGATTGTATGACGAAAATATAAGACTATTGCATAGCAAATAACAGCAGAGGTGAATACGATTCTTACCGACCCTGTTTCAGTCATAACAGTACATCGGGAGCTGTATAAACCTGGCACTAATGGGTGTGCTGCAATCCAAAAGTCACTTACTACTGACACCATTGAAAAACGAAAGCGTGTCAGGTGGTACCACGAACATAAAAAATGTTCAAATGATTGGTAACGTGTCATCTAGTCGGGTGAATTGAGTTTCTCATTCTTTTTTACCACTGGTAGAGTACAGGTTTGGTGAACACATCCTGAAGCATGCTGTCCCGACTGCTTGGTGACCAGTATCGAGCAGGGCGGTAGTTCTCAACAGGTGTCAAGCAAGGTTGTGGGGTGCCCATTCTTGGCATTCCTTAGGACCTTTAATTGTTTTTTAGCATCTTGTGACATCGGAAGTCTAGAGAATCATTCTGCTGACCACATGTATCTTATGGTGTAGGCGTTATTTCCAAATGACGGCCCTTGCTTCCTAGACGATAACACATACGTGCATCGTGCGCAACGTGTCATCAAGGAGGTTGAAACATGAAGATGAGGTACAGCCTCTATTCTGACATCTCAATCTCTCGATCTTATTGAACATATGTGGGAACATTTGGAGATGTAGTTTCGATCACGTTCTGCCCCTCCAATATCACTGGAACAGTTAGGACAAATGAGGCGCTGAAAGGCAAATTTTCACCTTTTTTCATTTGAGGGCAAATAAATAATCTCCATGTTCAATTTATAGTGGAATTGTAAAAAGTTATTATTTGCAGTATTGTAATAATTGTTATGAATTATAATTTGTTCAATTTATGGTGGAATTTTTTGTATTTTTATCAGTTAAACTCTTTTGACTTACACCACTTGTCTTACTGACTTACACCACTTTGCCTTTCACCGCCTCATATGTTGCAGGATGATTAGTACAAAATTCCAAAATCTGTTAGCATAGCTAGCTAGTAACGTTTCCCTTTTTGCTGTTAATGTTTTAATTTTTTTAAACAGGTGATATTTATTAAATAGTGGGCATTATGTCAAAAGATTTTTTTGTATCACTGAATGCACATTATAAATCTGTGGATCACAAAGTTCTCTTAGTGGTTAGAAGAGGGCAGTAAGAACAAATGTGGGACCCATGCCATCCTCCAATTAAAATATAATGGCACAGCATTTTCATTCGCAGTATGTAGTCAAAATTAGTAACTTTCGGAGTCTTTATAAGTAAAAAAAAAGAAAGAAGAAAAAACACACAGGATTAAACTACTTTAGAATTGCATCATAAGACTTCCAACAAGGAACTCAAAAATTGCAAGCATGATAGACGAATATCCTAAGAACAAACAAAAGTGTTGCTTAACACAGTCCTAAAAACACTACTTGCAATTAATTTTAACTCAAATGAATTAATTACCCGGAGATAGTCACTTGAATGACTTCATGCGAATCAACTCTTATTTACTTTAACACGGCTGAAATGTTCCCTGTAGATAGTAAAATCCTCTTGATTTTTTTTTTTTTACAAATTTTTCTCACCATTTTGTAAAGATCGTTAAGTGGACAAATTTGTCACTGCGAAGCGTGTATCAAAATCTACCACTTTTCGTTTCCAGCCCTCTTTTTTGACATACTGTCTGCATTTCAAACGTCAATGTGATGATAAAACTCAAAACATTCACTTTTTTATCTGTAGTGAGGAATGAAAGGGGATTTGCAGAAAGGGATTATAATTTTCAAATGTTGGGAAAAGCTTTAAACTGAAATTACATAATCTTTTTGAAATTGTCGAAAGTTGTTTTTTGGGGAAAATAGGCAGATTAGTTTGAGAAACTGATTCTTTTAAGATCTATGGAAAAAAAAATCTTTAGATATCACATCTAACTTAGTATATCTCAATGTTAGTTTTTAATTGATAAAATTCGGGCCCTTCAGATCTGTTTCTTGCACAATACTTTTAAAAAAATTAAGACGACAAAAATTATCGACTATTATTTTTATTTCACTTAAATTTGTCATACAAACAAGTCATGATCAGAAAGTTTTCTTCATTTAGTGATTATTGTAGCACAGTTTGTTTCAGAAAAAGTACTCTATAATGACTCTATAAAGTGCTCTATAAAGTACTCTATAATAAAGGTTTCTATAATAACTTGCGCATCAACGGCCATACCATGCTGAAAACACCGGATCTCGTCCGATCACAAGTCAAGGAGTATCGGGCGCGGTCAGTACATGGGAGAGTGACCACCTGGGAACACCGCGTGCTGTTAGCATGTCTTTTGTCGCCCACTTGGTGTAGTGGTTAGCGTTCTGAGCTGCCACGCAGTGTGCTTGGGTTCAAATACTGAATAAGGCTTGGTCGTTCTCCTCATCGTGAGCAATTCTGCCTCACCTATATGGTGCTTCCATAACCCCTTTGGTCAATTTTCTTACTAGAAATGTTGCCAAAAAGGCATATTTTTTTGTTGCCTATAATTAAACACCATACTTAATAGAATAAGAAAACGAAAGAATTTTTTATTAAATTTCACTTTCAATGCTTTTACACTATTTTTATTTTAAATTTTTGGAACACAAAAACCCTTAAATGTCGGCTTTTTGCAAGACAAAGCCCCTTCAATGTTTGTTTTTTGCAAGACAAAAACCACTTTAATGTTTGTCTTTTAAAGTAGCCAGTAAATAGCGGTGAATAAAAGTGAATGTCTAACGACATGTACTCCGCATTAGACTTTAAAAAAATATTGACTTGCAAAGGTAAATTTATTGGAACTATAAAATGCGCAGAAAACAAAGTATTAAATTAATTTTTCGAACATAAGTGAACAGTTTGCGTATTTTAGAGATACTCAATGTCCCTTCAGCTAGATTTTTGTATTTAACTTTGCTAATCATTGTAAAGTAGCATTTTGGGGATAAACTTTTACTGTAGGCAAAAGTAACTTGAATGAATATTAACAATTATAATATCTGGGCATTGATTCAATTAGATTTTGCCTGTGATGTCACCAATTAAA